>CM076967.1:7424992-7472492 GCA_039105355.1 Benthosema pterotum
AGTGAAGTATAGCTACAATGGAGTCAGTGCTGCCATTTGGGGCCAATACATTGACCCTTTGAGATCACAAGCTTCTGGGCTAGAAACATTGTTAATAGGAGGAGATATGTATATGATAGGTTACTTCTTGCTGATCCCTGCTGGCTGACCTGGTATTATAATCAGAGTACCTAGTAGTAAAAGAATAGGTAGACATCAATGGCAATGACAACTGCGTCAGCCGCATCCCTTCCGACCTGGAATGACATTGTCAATGTTGACATGGCTTTTTAAACTTGTATTCCACCCTCTGTGAACATCACAGTTAAGAATGGTGCCATTGCATAGGCCTACACATGACCATTGAATAGATAGAATTTAGTTAATATACTTCTGGCAACTGGTGTGACAACTCGTGTGATGACCACATTCATGAGTTTGATTTAAGCATATTTGCATGAATTGAAATTCCAAAACCAAATAGACAAACGATAGGAAGCGCTTGTTGTCTTTAGACGGACCACCCTGGAGCTATTCAGTCACTGTCCTATGCATGTGGGCGGTGCTTCAAAGCACCCACACGGCTAGGGTTTGTTGGTAAATCAAGCGCTCCCTTCCCCAGGTCATCTTCACAATACAGTGGAAAGAAATAGCGCACCTGGGTTTGTTATTATCTGATTCAAGGTGTGGAGTATTGGGACTAAGAGTTTTAGAATCAATCATACACAGCACTTTGACATACACATGAATTATAAGGACATTTTAAGAATTATCAGGACCTTCTGGCAGTCAAATTTGGGCATGAACGGATGAATATGCATCATCATCATCATCATCATCATCATCAATACTATAATTCAGAAAATGTCTGTCTGAATGTCTGAAACCGCCATTACTCCTCGCTGGCTGCACCAATCGCTCACACGGTTTCACACGGTTGTTAACCATAATATTAGGAAGAGACTGACAAAGCCCTTTTTTCAAAATTAACGCATTATATTGGATCACCACATCATACATATATGGGGATACTCTGACCTCACGCACCATGGTTTGATTATGTTTGAGTCACCACGTCATACCTATATGGGATACTCTGACCTCACGCCCCAGGGTTTCATTATGTCTGAGTCACCACATCATGCCTATTATGGGGATACATGTGACGTAGTGCTTTGTAGACGTAAAGCTTCATAGACGTAATAGGGAAATGTAGCAGTGCTGAAGACGTGTCCCAGATCACAAATACAACGGGCACAAACGGCATGATAGACATTTTAACAGGTAGTTAATTAATAACACATTCCACAAATAAAATGCATAATTGTGCATTAGATACTATACAACTCTATTTCGGGTGGATGTTTTTGTATTTCTGGCATCAGGGGGTTAATAACTACAAAATGTCAAAGGGATATTAGCAGGCACCCTCTTGAATTCTTAAGAGGTTGCCCTAAGCTACAAGACTCGGTTCAGCCCAAAAACAGCGCGCCGGCTCCCAACTAAAGTATATGGGAATGCTAAAGAACATATTAAACCATTGATTAGTGCTAAAATATGAGAAAACAAAGGATTGCTTTCCAGAAAGGCACACTTTTCAATATGTGAAGACACAAATTGTCTACAACATAACATCTGCCCATGATAAACATCTCTCACTCTTCATTGGCAATTTTAGAACCTCATACAGGTTCAGCATAATAGCTTCTTCACTTGGACAGGATACCACCAAATATGACTAAATTCAATAGACTATGCTGAGCTAATATTGTTCTGCTAAAGACATGGAGAAGTTGGAAGAGTTACACAACAACACTGCTCTAACAGGGAGACAGCATATGTTAGGATGTTGATATTTGCCTTATAATTTACTAATAGACATAGATACTAGAAATTGAGATTGATACTGGGGCAATGTAAGATTACCAAAAAACACACATTAATGCACCTGCATGGGTTTTGTCCAGACTGCTTCAACCAACCAAAAGATTTAGGCAGTTTGCCTGTAGAGTGCAGGGTCGTTAATTAGGCTGCATTGCTTAATTAACGACCCAACCATTGCAGTATGGGGGAAGGGCAGCAGTTGAACTGAGCTTACAGAACTACAGCAGTGAATTGTTCTTACAGGTGAAAGACAAAATCAGAGTATCCTGTTATTGCATCATACTGATTTTTGCCTCACACAAACATCTATTCTAATCACATAGTATACGTGTATTTAAACTGGCTAAAATAAACATTGATATGAACTGTTTTGGATATGTGATATAGTAGTGATTCTTGTAGCTGGGAGTCACTTCTTAAGAAATCAAGAGGATGCCCACTGATATGCCTCGGGCATTTTTAATTATTAACCCCTTAATGTCCAAAATATAAAAAAAAAATCCATACAAAATACAGTTGTATGGTATTTAATGCAAATTACTTGGTCTAAATGCATCAAATTTATCATTATATAGTGTTTGTGAATATGGATATGCACAAAGTATATGATTATTAATTATTGAATTGTTAATTAATGCACATTAACCCCTTTATGTACCGATCTCCCGCAAATCCAATAAAGACTCGGTTCAGCCCAAAAACAGCGTGCGGGCTCCCAACTAAAGTATATGGGAATGCTAAAGAACATATTAAACTAGTGATTAGTGCTAAAATATGAGAAAACAAAGGATTGCTATCCCGAAAGGCATACTTTTCAATATGTGAAGACACACATTGTCTACAACATAACATCTGCCCATGATAAACATCTCTCACTCTTCATTGGCAATTTTAGAACCTCATACAGGTTCAGCATAATAGCTTTTTCACTTGGACAGGATACCACCAAATATGACTAAATTCAATAGACTATGCTGAGCTAATATTGTTCTGCTAAAGACATGGGGAAGTTGGAAGAGTTACACAACAACACTGCTCTAACAGGGAGACAGCATATGTTAGGATGTTGATATTTGCCTTATAATTTACAAATAGACATAGATACTAGAAATTGAGATTGATACTAGGGCATTGTAAGATTACCAAAAAACACACATTAATGCACCTGCATGGGTTTTGTCCAGACTGCTTCAACCAACCAAAAGATTTAGGCAGTTTGCCTGTAGAGTGCAGGGTCGTTAATTAGGCTGCATTGCTTAATTAACGACCCAACCATTGCAGTATGGGGGAAGGGCAGCAGTTGAACTGAGCTTACAGAACTACAGCAGTGAATTGTTCTTACAGGTGAAAGACAAATCAGAGTATCCTGTTATTGCATCATACTGATTTTTGCCTCACACAAACATCTATTCTAATCACATAGTATACGTGTATTTAAACTGGCTAAAATAAACATTGATATGAACTGTTTTGGATATGTGATATAGTAGTGATTCTTGTAGCTGGGAGTCACTTCTTAAGAAATCAAGAGGGTGCCCACTGATATGCCTCGGGCATTTTAATTATTAACCCCTTAATGTCCAAAATATTAAAAAAAAAATCCATACAAAATACAGTTGTATGGTATTTAATGCAAATTACTTGGTCTAAATGCATCAAATTTATCATTATATAGTGTTTGTGAATATGGATATGCACAAAGTATATGATTATTAATTATTGAATTGTTAATTAATGCACATTAACCCCTTTATGTACCGATCTCCCGCAAATCCAGTAAAGACTCGGTTCAGCCCAAAAACAGCGCGCGGGCTCCCAACTAAAGTATATGGGAATGCTAAAGAACATATTAAACTAGTGATTAGTGCTAAAATATGAGAAAACAAAGGATTGCTATCCGAAAGGCATACTTTTCAATATGTGAAGACACACATTGTCTGACTGCAGCCAAGTTGAAAGGTCATAGAGGTAGTAAGTAAAAGAAAGACAAGAGCGGTAATAATTCAGTAATACGCCTGAGTGAAAAGGTAGGTTTTAAGCCGGGCTTTAAAGTATAGGACATAAAAGGGGACAGGCTTGAGACAAAAATTTACAGAGTGATGTCAGAGGGGTCACAGAGTGATGTCAGAGGGGTCATGTCTATGTTCCCTCAGCTCTTAAAGTCAGGTTAGGATTAGGGGTAGGGATAGTAATAGATTAACCCTAACCCAAACGCCCAAACCTAACCCTAAACGAAGGCATGTCAAATGTCGCGAAGTAACGTTTGACATGCTTTCGGTTAGGGTTATGGTTTGTGCGTTTGGGTTGGGGTTAGTCAGCGAGGGAACATAGACCTGAGGGAACATAGAAATGGTCCCATGTCAGACACGTGTCACCATGATGATGCGGGCTGCCAGACACTTGTTACGATGAGTGAACATGATTATGTCATCAGTGTGACCCGCCCCAGAGTTTTCTAAACTCTGACCCGCCCGCCCCCCTCGGACAAAGTTCCCCGAGTTCTACAGTTACATGCGACCTGCGGCCTATATGAGCTATATATAGTAATTTATTGTATAATTAGTGTGGTTGCCTTAAAGGCAACACACTATTGTTATTAGTGTGGTTGCCTTTGGGCGACCACACTCTGCAATTCCCTCTGGAATTGCTCCTATCTAGTTAAAATATTAAGTTTGCCAGATGGTCCTAAGTAGGACACACACACACACACACACCCCACACACACCTGATACACACCAAATGTAAAAATGCCTCCTTTTTAGGGCCATATGTAAAAACGCCTCCTTTTTAGGACCATGCCAATTTCAACACCAGGCATGGCTTATGACATTCTCTATCTGTTTTAAGTGGTCTTACTTCTTAGGACCGGGTTTTTGGTCCTAACTTGTCCACCGGTCCTAAGTTGGAAGGTGTTTTTCTTCGAAACGGTCCTAAGTAGATAACATATGTGAGAACATACACATACACACACACACACACACACACGCGCGCACACGCACACACACACACACACACACACACACACACACACAACACACACACACACACACACACACACACACACACACACACACTGGCCTGGAGCAGGGGCGGATCTAGGCATGGGTCAATGCCCCACCAAACATGATGGCATGCAAAACAAGTTAAGTTAAACAACCCCAAGATATTTCAAATTAAAGTGCTTCTATTTAAAATGATTCGAAGCACTACTACAGTATACTGCTTCTAACTAACTACAGCTGTGGCACCACTAAACCAACAGCATTTCATCATTGAAAACAGAAAACTCTCTGAGTCAGACCTTTAGCTTTATGCATGCTGCGTGTCTGTTGCAACTTCAACAACAACTGATGTTATTGTTGATGCTTTACTTGACTAATAAAAGTCCTGTAACTGAAAATGGTTGCCGCCCCCATACCATTTTCTCCTGCCCCCCAATTGGGAAATGTTACATCCGCCCCTGAAACACACACACACACACACGGGTGACCTTGAGTGGCCGACTGGCGTGATGAAAGGATGTAAGTCTTTTGTTTCATTTGCATAATCCACATTAATATTCCATCAGGACAGACATCTTGGATGTGTCCTCCATCAGGAACATCACAGAAAACAGGTGCAGCGACTGTAATCCTCCACTAATGCTGTTCATACTCTGGTAGCAGAGACATTATAGTACTGAATGTCCTGTTGTGGACTGGAGACGCCGTTGTACTTTTACTTTTACTACACCATTGATTTAGTTTAGTTTCAGTCTTTTCAATTAGGCATATTTAGTGGAAAAAACAAGGCAGCAATCCGAGCACTCAAAAAGTTTAAAAACGAGGAGGGGAAGTATAAGAACAAGGTACTTTATTTATAAATAAAACAAGCCAACATGTTGGCTTGTTTTGTTTTGTTTTATTTATAAGTAAAGTACCTTGTTCTCCCCGTTTTTAAACTTTTTGAGTGCTCGGATTGCTGCCTTGTTTTTTTCCACTGTTCTAGTCCCTTTTTTGATCTTCGAAGCACCTTTTTAAACTTTTCTTTTTTTTTTTCGTGTTTTAACTTTCTACATCTCCATTGAGCACCTGGCTTCTCCGTTTGTTGTGTGTAGGCATATTTAGTCTTTTAGTCCCATTTAGTCTTCTGAAATTATTTTTTTTTTAGTCTAGTCTTAGTCGACGAAATGTCAAAAAAGATTTAGTCTAGTCTTAGTCCTTTAGTCTTAGTCTTGGTAGTTTAGTCTTACATACAAATACATTGTAGGTTTATAGAGATTTATAGTTTTAGTATGAAACATGTCTCGTTTTATTTCTTGTATAAAATTACTGCAATAGTAATGAGTTCCTTTCCTGAAAAGCTATGCAATCCCGCTCCAGTAATATGTTCAATACTTAAAAAGAACGAAAAAAAGAAGATAAAAATATCTATTTCCATTAGTCTTAGGTTATGATTTAGTCTTCGTCTTAGTCTTAGTCTTTTGAAAACACACATCTTTTAGTCCCAGTCTTTAGTCGTAGTCTTAGTCGACAAAAACAACACTGTACTACACATATTAAATACTTCAACTCAACAGTATACGGTACATTTCAGCCATTTGACAAAAGCATATGTACAAGCTACACCGCAAAGCATTGCGATGTGATGCATTGTAAGCACTTAGATCTGCCAGGCCTATTTTCAAAAGGTCTAAAGGGGCTTCCAGATGGCAACGATAAACGCCGGCGTTATCGCCGGGGCGAGTTTTTTTTTGCCGAACATAAGGAAAATCGCGCCGTCGATATAACGCCGAGCGTTTTATGTCGGGAGGGGAGGGGGAGGGGGGCTGGCTCCGGTGAAGCAGGCTACCTGATCATGATCACGCTGAATTTACAATTCATTTACAATGAATTAATGACTCACCTATAATGATGGCTAGAGGTTGATATTTGAACGTAGACTATAATTATTCCAAGGTGTGTAGGCTAAAATAAGATGGGCAGCATCCAGCACGGTTTAAATATGTTGTATAATAAACTCTGCAGGCTAAAAGCATGTAACCAACATCAACATGCTTCACTTTGTCATATAGCGTGGCCGTGACAAACTCACAACACGTCGGGCAAAAATGCGTTGTAAACATTAGAACGTTAGAGCAGAATTGCCACAACTCACGTCATGGCTCGGCACAGGGCGGATCTAGAGGTGGCATGGGTGGGCAGGGGTTTAGCTTTGGGGTCTGTGGGGCTAAAATATCCTCAAATGGTGTTCCGTGACTCAAAGGCTGAATAAATAGTGGGCCCTGGTATCAAAAATGTTCAAAAGCACTGCTCCTTATGAAAAACTTTAGAGTTTCCCACCCTGCCATTCTTCCAGCCCACCCTAGTAGGGCTGGCTATATCCGGCCCTGGCTCGGCTCATAGGCTCGGCTGCGCCAAATGATTAGGGAATCCACTCCTTCCTGGAACAGAAACGGCACTGTGCAGGTCTACTGGTAGAGGGTCCTCACTCCTCAATGTTTGTTTGCTATAAATCGCCAAGCGTTTTACAAAAAGTTCACTGGAATTGAACCCATTGAGAATGAATTAGAGTGGGCGATTTATTCCTCGCCGTCTGTAAGCCCCTTTACAATAGGCTTACAGGTAAGGTAATACTACACATGTATTTCTGTCTTGCAGTATTGATAAGAAAAGTATTTGTTTCACCACTGGTGACGCAGGATTGTTTGTATTGGATTTCCCACATGCAGGTGAACCTTATAGATATACGTCATAAGAACTGCATGTGTTCCAAGAATAGACAAACCACCCTGGAGATTACATTATGTCACCACGGTACAGTATGTGACTCATATATAGTGTAATATGGAATGTATTACTTAAAAAAAAAACATAAATAAACAAACATCAAACAAACAAACAAACAAATAAATAGATAAATAATATGACTCTTGGGATAAATTAATTTTTATTTGTATTTTGTAGCATCAACCAATGCTTCATATGAATATGATTAAAATATCTGTGTTAGGCATTGCCCCCCCCCCCCCCCCCCCCCCCCCCCCCCTTTCATAATTTAATTTCTGAGCTGCCCATTTGCTGCATATAGTAGTGGCTATAGCTCCACTCCAGAACCAACGCACTGGAACTGTTAAGTAATTTAATTTCTGAGCTGCATATGATATAGTAGTGGCTATAGCTCCACTCCACCAACGCACTGGAAGAAGAGTAAAAGAATGAGAGTATTTTTCCACCAGTGGGGAGTTATGGGGTGGGGGTTGGGGGATGGGTGGGTGGTGGGTGGTGGGTGGGGGGTCTGTAGGAGAGGCGATGCAGAGATGGAGTGATGGTACAAGCTTATGAAGAAACAAATTCTCTGAGGACAGCTAGTCTCTGGATGTGATTACTGAGAGATATTGGAAAGAAATTCTATAGGTATAGCTCAGAATGATTGATGGCTCTGCGTGAGGGATTCTGTGGTTTATGTTAGTATATATTCATGAAGGGTCCAGGGATGATGGAAACTGGCAAAACAGAAAGGTAAAGAAATGCATTTCTGTGTAGAACACACACACACAGCATCAGCTGTTCACAGCAGGTTAAATAATAAATACAGTCTGAATACCGTGATGATGTCAACTTACTCCCAGTCAAGGTTGTTTCATTGACATTTCGACCACGATTTACCAGTAATGATGCTTGCAAAACATGCTTTGAAAAATTAAAATTAAGGATCCCAGGCTAATAAGCCTCATATGAATAAATACATTATACTTGTCCTCTATAACTAGAATTGAACATTTAAAACACAATATGTTCTTTAGTTTAAAAACGGTTCATAATTTTATCCCTTGGGGGGCACCATTTTACTGTGCCTGTAGTAGGTATGATGTTACCAAATGGACCCGTAAGGGTCCATTCGTGTGTGTGTGTGTGTGTGTGTGTGTGTGTGTGTGTGTGTGTGTGTGTGTGTGTGTGTGTGTGTGTGTGTGTGTGTGTGTGTGTGCGCACGCGCACATGCGTGCGTGTGTGTGTGCGTGTGTGTGTGCGTGTGTGTGCGCAGCCTAGTCAGAAAATCCTATAGAATCCTATAGGATTATTGGATATTTTCTTAAAGGATTAAATGAAAAATCCAATAGGATTTTCTCATAGGATTTCTTATAGGATTCCTATAAGAACCCCATTGGATTTTCTTAATCCCATAAGAAAATACTATAGGGCAAACTTTGTCCTACACAAACGTTACATTCCCTTTGACGATTAAAGAACAGTTTTACGTCATATAGTGTCTGAGCAAAAATAGATATACTGTAGGTGGCATTCACACCATGCGTACTGTAGACACTGCAATTAAAATGAATACTGTTGGAAAGTGCATGTCATTTGGCAAGTGCGAAGGCTCATTTGAATCTCAACCCACATCAAAGAAGCACATTCTGCTTTTTTTCTCCTCGGAAAAAAACAAAACAAAACAAAACAAAAAAAACAGCGGCAGTGCAAAATCACCACAGGTGAATCACAAGTCTGTGATCACATCACAGTAATTACAATGTGTCCAGCCGGGCCAGAACAATGCAGTGTACAGCAGAATATACAGCAAGAGAATGGAGGCGATCCATGGGTCATGATTCATGGTTTACATCTCTCAAAGAGAGAGAGAGAGAGAGAGAGAGAGAGAGAGAGAGAGAGAGAGAGAGAGAGAGAGAGAGAGAGAGAGAGAGAGAGAGAGAGAGAGAGAGAGAGATGTTCAAGGTTCTTTATTGTCACTCCAGTGTATGTCAGGACATATACAGGGATGAAATAACGTTTCCATTGTTCCCCAATGCAATAAGACAATAGACAGCGCAAGAAAAAGGACAAAAAAACAAACAATACAAGAAACAGTAAGTGACGTAGTACAACAGACTAGAGCAGTAAAGTGCAACTGTAACAGCATAAAGTGGGGTGAAGGTGCTAAGCTACAACCAGGTATTATAAAGTGGCAAGTAGTGAAAGTTAAACAGACAGGTAGACAGGAACTAGACAGGACATATATATGCTACAACTAAACTATACAGCTAAGACTAAAACATACTACAACTAAGCAGCTAAACAGACACATATAAATATATATACTACAACTATGGAATACTACAACTAAAACTATACATCTAACATACTATAACATACTACAACTAAGCACTACTATACGAACAGCTAAGATTGCCCTAACATTGCCCAATTGAGGGGGCAGGAGAAAATGGTATGGGTGCGACTTCATCGCCCGTGTCGCTTCGCGCCACGGGCGATAAAGTCGCACCCATACCATTTCCGGTTACAGGAAAGTAAGCATCAACAATAACATCAGTTGTTGTTGAAGTTGCAACAGACGAACAGCATGCATAAAGCTAAAGGTCTGACTCAGAGGGTTTTCTGTTTTCAACGATGAATTGCTGTTAGTTTAGTGGTGCCAATTGCAGTTAGTTAGTAGCATTATTTATAAGCACTTTAATTTGAAATATCTTTGAGGTTTGGGTGTTTGTATGCCATCATGTTTGGTGGGGCGGTCAGGGCATTTAGGGGGGCATTGCTCCCCCCCCATGCCCATGCCTAGATCCGCCCCTGGAGAGAGAGAGAGAGAGAGAGAGAGACAGAGAGAGAGAGAGAGAGAGAGAGAGAGAGAGAGAGAGAGAGAGAGAGAGAGAGAGAGAGAGAGAGAGAGAGAGAGAGAGAGAGAGAGAGAGAGAGAGAGAGAGAGAGAGAGAGAGAGAGAGAGAGAGAGAGAGAGAGAGAGAGAGAGAGAGAGAGAGAGAGAGAGAGAGACAGAGAGAGAGAGAGAGACAGAGAGAGAGAGAGAGACAGAGAGAGAGAGAGAGAGAGAGAGAGAGAGAGAGAGAGAGAGAGAGACAGAGAGACAGAGAGACAGAGAGAGAGGATAGTACAGTACAGTATGTGTGAAGGTCATATCATACTGTACCAGGGGAACTGATCAGTACTGAGACCTTTTACTGAGGTAAAAATATCAAAGACTAACAGGCTTCACACAGTGGCATAGCTATAGGGTTTATCAGCCGTGTGTTTTCTTATCAGAGGGGCCCTGTGTGCTCGTACATGCACGCCTATGTCGCGCATGTATGAGTACATTCCACGGTGGAATTCCCCTTTGTTGAACACGTGGAAATTAAGTGGCAGATCTAGGCATAGGTCTGCCCCACCAAACATGATGGCATGCAAAACAACCCAAGATATTTCAGTGCTTATATTTAAAAGTATTTGAAACACTACTAACTCATGTACATGTAGTTTGTTTTTTTTTATGAAAATGTTAACTTCCTGTTGATTGTAGTGTTTTTACCGAACATTTTTGATACCAGGGACCACTATTTACAGTATTCAACATTTGAGCCATGGAATCACCATGATGACGTTTTAGCTCCCCAGACCCCAAAACTAAAGATTCCTTCTCCAGGCTGGATTTCGCAAACAAAACAGGCAAACATAAAAAAAATGCCCATTAGTATGGAAGCATACGGTAGACTTTATCCAATTTATAATCTAATTCCACAATAGCATTATAATTTTCCATGTATGCACGAGTTATTTCTGACAAATTGAAATTGAAAATGCAATAATTCAATTTGAATTTGAATTTTCATATCATGTATGGGCATTCCATGACAATATTAAAATTTAAATGGAAAAGCTGTTTCACATTTCATTTTGAAAGACTTATACTGATATACAGAGGACTTTATTGAAATGCAATAAGAAAAACAGCTGCCCCAGGGTATGGCATTTACATTTCAGTGTCAACAAGCTCTTTTTTGGACAATTTTCAAATGAAAATGTAATTTTCCATCAACTTGCAAATTAAAATGGCAATGGAATTTAACATTGCATTTGCAAAGACCTAAATTGATCTACAGAGGACATTATTGAAATGCAATAATAAAAACAGCTGCCCCAGGCAATTGCATTTACATTTCAGTGTCTCCACGCTCTTTTTTGGACAATATGTAAATTATAGTGCATTTTCTAACAACTTGAAAGTTTAAATGACAATGGCATAAAACATTGCATTTGCAAAGTTTTAATACTGCAGCCGTATGGACATTATGAAAATGCAAAAGGACAAACAGCGCCCCCCAGTCTATTCTGTTTTCATTTACATGTTGCAACGCAACGAAGAGGACAGAGCTTGGAATTGAAAATGGAATCTGTCAGTTCCTCTCATCAAGGCGGGCCTTGCGCATAGGCTCCGCCCCCTCCAGAGCACTCCGCTCTGAGCAGCTCCCTGCTGCGGTCTGAGTTGGAGCGCTTGTCACTCGCATTAAAACCAGGACATGTTGCCTCGAATTTTCTCATATTTCTTATTAATATGTGTATATAAAATATAGCTAACTCGGCGAATCTCTTACGTTCATCAATATTGTTCGTATAAAATATTTGGTTTGGACTTAAATATTACGATTATGAAGATAGATTTTGCCCGTGGAAACCCCATTCACTTCAATTGGCTTCTAAAACTGCGAATTGAGAAATCTTTTTCTTTTTAAATAGCAGCTGTACATGAAATGTTGATGGAGATTTTACACTGAAATGAATATTTACTGATATAAATACATGGTTTGATAACCTACAAGTAGGCTGAAGTCATTTTCTGCAAGTCTTATGCCTCTCCATCCACGCCGTCTCTAAATCACTCTCCCTGGGCACAGCCAGAGCAGTTTGCCGGCGGTGGTCGTGGAGCTCTGCATGTCTACTGCATCACACAGTCTACACGCCAAAGCAGGGGTTTTCAACCAGTGGTCTAGGGACTATCAGTGGTCCTTGAGAGGGTTCCAGGTGGTCCCCAGCTAAAGGAGGGTTAGATTTTTATTGAGTACGGGTCAATTTGGTATCATTTTAGGCTAAAATCTGCATTACTTAATTTCCAGAAATCTACACAATTAGAGAATGTTATTAGAACTGTTACTTATCAGGGCCGGATCTAGAGGGGGGGCACCCAACTAAGTGTGCATCCTGCCCACCCAATGAAAGGTAATATCAGTGGTTTTCAACCAGTGGTCTGGGGACCACTGCATGGTCCTTGAGAGAGTTCCAGGTGGTCCCCAGCTAAATGGTGGAAAGTTGGTTAACCAGATGTAACTCTTTGAGAATGTAAAAATGGAATGGATCCTTGCGGTCCATTTGGTTTCATTTTTACACTCTCAAGAGTTAAAATATTCATATCATCTGAATTAGCCCAAGTCTACACAACTAGAGAATGCAGTAGATAATGTATTAATGATCATTTTGATCTTCCAGCCTGGAATTGTGGACAAAAGCAAAATAAATCTTTAGTTGGTGGTCCGTGGCTCAAATGCTGAATCAATAGTGGGCCCTGGTGGAAAAAAAAGGTTGAAAACCACTGCCCACCCTAGTAGGCTCGGGCTGGCTAATTCCGGCCCTGATTGTTATTTGGATTATCATTTGACTGCCATCTCTCCTAAATACAGTATGATAATGTGGACAAAATTCTTTAGTTTTGATTTATTTTTATTTATTTATTTTTTTTACAGGCTAAATCAAATGGTGGTCTGTGTCAAATACTGAATCAACAGTGGGCCCATATCAAAATGGTCATACTGCTGCTTTACTAAACAGTACTAAATTTAAATTGAAAGTTGCCACTCAAAAGAAAATATGAATTGTGTAATGGCAGATTATGGCACTCTGTTTGGAAAGAGAAAGTGCTTTTAAAAACGGTGAATCTCAATGGAGAATTGCTCCATCACATACCGTAAGTGTGTGAGTCCTTTTCTTACTGACTGCCTGTGTGTGTGTGTGTGTGTGTGTGTGTGTGTGTGTGTGTGTGTGTGTGTGTGTGTGTGTGTGTGTGTGTGTGTGTGTGTGTGTGTGTGTGTGTGTGTGTGTGTGTGTGTGTGTGCGTGCGTGCGTGCGTGCGTGCGTGTGTGTGTGTGTGAGTGAGTGAGTGAGCGGGGGAGGGGGGTCTGCAGTGCAAACGCATTCGCCTGACTCCATTCCAATTCATACGCCATGACTGGCGTATTGACCAGTTAGGCTATCAATTTATTATTAACACTCACGAGAACGTAAGGGAGAGAGATCCAGACAGACAGAGAGGGAGGCTCTCTGTGGAGAGATATGGTCCGCGGCTTTACGCACAAGGCATTCATTTGCCATGAGCTTTCTCCTCGTGTAGGCCAACAGTACTGTTTTAGGGGTCCGTGATATAATCTAGTGTAGAATTAAACGTTGGTTTTAAGGGAAAGGGAAACTTTTACTGAACATATGTCCCCGAAAAAACAATTTTCCATTGGTTTTAATATAGTATCCTCTCACTTCGCAGCAGTGTGTGTTGTGTTTACTACTACTACTTACTTGTTGATGGTGGTTGCACTTTTTCTTGTCCCTCTCAGCGCCACCTTTCCTCTTTTTCTTATCCATTATATTAAATCAATGATCAGCGTTGTTTACTTTTTTGATAACTTACTCTGTCAATCTTATCAATCGCAACAGCCTCCATTGGACTGGCCCCATGAAGTGAACCAAGTTTGCGTAACTCTCTCTGTCTATGTTCTAAGGCAAGCGACAGGCAGGGAGGTGTCCCCCACTGACCCTAGACCAGCTGGGAGCCGCGTAGCGCAGTCTCTCGCTCTCATGGAAACGCTGCACTGGTAGGCCTACTTACTAGGCTACTCTGGCTGGGACTGGCCTGCCGTGGACTTTTCTTAAGTAAATACAATAATAAATATTAAATAAATGAAATTGGCCCGGCCTGGTTGGTGTAGGACATCCTTTTATTTTTGAAAGGAGAAACACTAGTTTGCCTGGCCTGGGCTGGCCTGTCTGCTGCTCTGGCCTGGACGTTTCGGGGAAAAACGTACCCCGTCCAGGCCACTAGGTGCCGCAGTCCACGGGAAAAGTCCCGGTGCCCCGTGCCTGCATAATATAAACCAGGGGTTTTCAACAGGTGGTCCGGGGACCACCAGTGGTCCCTGAGAAGGTTCCAGGTGGTCCCCAGGCTAAGTGATGGAAAGTTGGTCAACCAGATGTAACTCTTGAGAGTGTAAAAATGGACCCTTGCGGGTCCATTTGGTTTCATTTTTTACACTCTCAAGAGTTAAAATATTCATCATCTGAAAGTCTATGTTTAATTTGCAAAATCCAGCCTGTAATTGTGGACAAAACCAAAATAATTCTGTAGTTCTAGGTCCTTTGGTGAGAATGTCATCAAATGATGGTCCGTGGCTCAAATCCTGAATAAATGGTGGTCCCTGGAGTCAAAAAGGTTGAAAACCCCTGATATAAACAGTATCTTACAAACATAATGTGCAAGGGAGAAAACAATTTTCTTACCTCTTGTGCCGCCTGAAAAACGTCTTTATTCCATTTATTTCATCCAATTCAACCTGCATTCCTTGTTCTCCTGTTTCTATGCTTTTTATGACAATTTCAAGACTTTTTATTCTATCCAACAAAGTGGTTGAGCATCAACAGAAGTGATGCAGGTATTGTTATTGAAGCAGGCTACTGATGGGCTGTTTCCATTGGCTGAGCCTGCTCGAAAGGTATACCGAATCTTGGTCACTCTTGACCGTACCTTGGTCACTGTTGTTGGCCAGTTGTGGTCCAGCTGCAACCTGATCAGTGATGACTGAAGTATTCTTTAAAGAATACTAAGCCTTGCCCTTGTTAACCATGGAATAAAGAGTTTTATAATCATCAATATACACAATATAACATCTATACTGTATATACATCTTCTCAGACCCACCTGGACAAATGGCTTTTCTACAGCCAGCCATCTAGAGGGCCAGAACCCTTGCTCCCCATATTTTGGAAAAATCTGTGTCAGAGAACAAAAGACACCCAAAATGATGTGATGTGATGTAATGACATGTACACACACACACACACACACACACACCACACACACACCACACACACACACACACACACACACACACACACACACACACACACACACACACACACACACACACACACACACACACACACACACACACACACACACACAGGCAGTCAGTAAGCAAAGGACTCACACAAAGTTTATTGAAACAATTTGCGCTCTAAATGAAACCGGCGTGCAATGAAGCCGCGCGCGCACCCAGACGACATACACACACAAAGCGCACGTGGCTATCCCCACGTGTGTCCGCTACAGGTTTCTATAGCAACCATTAGTAAACACACAGAGAGGGGAGAGTGTAGGAGTCAGGCGAATGCGTTTGCACTGCAGACCCCCCTCCCCGCTCACTCTCACACACACACACACGCACGCACGCACGCACGCACGCACACACACACACAAAACACACCAAACACACACACACACACACAACACACACACACACACACACACACACACACACACAACACACACACACACACACACACACACACACACAACACACACACACACACACAGGCAGTCAGTAAGAAAAGGACTCACACACTTACGGTATGTGATGGAGCAATTCTCCATTGAGATTCACCGTTTTTAAAGCACTTTCTCTTTCCAAACAGAGTGCCATAATCTGCCATTACACAATTCATATTTTCTTTTGAGTGGCAACTTTCAATTTAAATTTAGTACTGTTTAGTAAAGCAGCAGTATGACCATTTTGATATGGGCCCACTGTTGATTCAGTATTTGACACAGACCACCATTTGATTTAGCCTGTAAAAAAAATAAATAAATAAAAATAAATCAAAACTAAAGAATTTTGTCCACATTATCATACTGTATTTAGGAGAGATGGCAGTCAAATGATAATCCAAATAACAATCAGGGCCGGAATTAGCCAGCCCGAGCCTACTAGGGTGGGCAGTGGTTTTCAACCTTTTTTTTCCACCAGGGCACACTATTGATTCAGCATTTGAGCCACGGACCACCAACTAAAGATTTATTTTGCTTTTGTCCACAATTCCAGGCTGGAAGATCAAAATGATCATTAATACATTATCTACTGCATTCTCTAGTTGTGTAGACTTGGGCTAATTCAGATGATATGAATATTTTAACTCTTGAGAGTGTAAAAATGAAACCAAATGGACCCGCAAGGATCCATTCCATTTTTACATTCTCAAAGAGTTACATCTGGTTAACCAACTTTCCACCATTTAGCTGGGGACCACCTGGAACTCTCTCAAGGACCATGCAGTGGTCCCCAGACCACTGGTTGAAAACCACTGATATTACCTTTCATTGGGTGGGCAGGATGCACACTTAGTTGGGTGCCCCCCCTCTAGATCCGGCCCTGATAAGTAACAGTTCTAATAACATTCTCTAATTGTGTAGATTTCTGGAAATTAAGTAATGCAGATTTTAGCCTAAAATGATACCAAATTGACCCGTACTCAATAAAAATCTAACCCTCCTTTAGCTGGGGACCACCTGGAACCCTCTCAAGGACCACTGATAGTCCCTAGACCACTGGTTGAAAACCCCTGCTTTGGCGTGTAGACTGTGTGATGCAGTAGACATGCAGAGCTCCACGACCACCGCCGGCAAACTGCTCTGGCTGTGCCCAGGGAGAGTGATTTAGAGACGGCGTGGATGGAGAGGCATAAGACTTGCAGAAAATGACTTCAGCCTACTTGTAGGTTATCAAACCATGTATTTATATCAGTAAATATTCATTTCAGTGTAAAATCTCCATCAACATTTCATGTACAGCTGCTATTTAAAAAGAAAAAGATTTCTCAAATTCGCAGTTTTAGAAGCCAATTGAAGTGAATGGGGTTACATACTTTACTCCATTTATTAACGTTACATGAACTGCAGCTACGTGTACCAGCAATACAAACACATAGGTGGTCTAATATAGTCACAAACAGAATGAGTAGTAAAGACACGGAGTCGCGTGTTCCTCCTCCACCTCCAGCATTACTGAAGTGCCATGTTTATTTAACCAATATATACACATGATCAACAAGCACTTCCGGCCCCCACTTCCTGTTACTTCAGAATAAGCGTATGTTATACACAGTGCAGATACAAATTATGAGATCACATTATCAACACCCCCTCTTGATCTCAGAATAATGGATTTTCTTCATATACACAATACATTTTTACAATACATTTTCCCCTTTTTCCTTTTTTTTTTTTTTTTTTTTCATTACAAAAATACAATAAAATCAAATTTTAAATATACATGTTATTCTCCAAACATGAATCTGTCAAAACTCTTCAGCTTAAACTGTGTGACTGGTTTGGTCATAGCATCTGCCACCATCTGTTCTGTAGGACAGTATTCAATAACCATTTTACCATCATTAACAATTGACCTCACAAAATGATATTTTATGTCAATATGTTTTGATCTTTGTCTCTGTACTGGATTTTTGGCAAAGCTATTGCACCTTGATTGTCCTCGAAGATCTTTGGCTGCATGTATTTAGATTCATCAATACCTTTCAACAGTTGAATTAAGTACAAACACTCCTGTATGGCTGCTGCTAAAGCCATGTACTCAGCTTCACAAGTTGAAAGTGCTACAGTGCATTGCTTTTTAGACCTCCATGAAATCAAAGGACCATCTTCGTTTAAACTGATGCAATAACCACTAGTGCTGCGTCTGTCGCTTGTGTCTTCTGCCCAATTAGCATCACTGAATGCTTGCAATCCTAGTTGCTTGTTGCTCTTTCTGTAACATAACTGCTTATCACTTGTACCCTTCAAATATCGAAGTACATGTTTTACAGTAATCCACTGTTCTTCTGTTGGCTTAGAAAAGTACTGGGAGAGTTTACCCACCACAAAACTCAAATCAGGCCTGGTACATGTTGTTAAATAGATTAAGCTGCCTACGGCCTCCCTGTATTTAACCACATCATTCATTACCACAGCACTGTCAGAGTAGTTCAGTTTAGCCTCACAAGGTGTCGCTCTTGGCTTACAATCTTGCATGTCAAATCTGGTGAGGATTTTCTCAATGTATTTCTTTTGTGACATTTTTACACAATGGTCAGTTTGTTCAAAATCAATTCCAAGAAAATGTTTCAATTTTCCCAAGTCCTTCATTCTGAATTTAGCTGTAAGCATCAATTTAACATCGGCCATCACCTTTTCATCACTTGCTGCAATAATTATATCATCAACCCAAAACAAAATGATCACTTTTTGGTTCTCCGTTTCCCTTGTGTAAACACAATGCTCAGTTGGATTCTGAATGAATTGGTTTCCTGTCAAATAATCATGCAACATTCTATTCCAGTTTCTACCTGATTGTTTCAAACCATACAAAGATTTCTTCAGTTTACAAACCAACCTGTCCCCATTTTCAGATGTAACCTCATATCCCTCTGGTTGGTTCATGTAAATCTCGAAATCTATTGGGGCATGCAGATAGGCCGTTTTAACATCAAGCTGATGTAGAATCAAATTTTCTTGGGCTGCTTTTTGCATTAACACTCTTACACTGGTAAGGTTAGCAGTAGGCGAAAAGGTTTCGTCATAGTCAATTCCAAATTTTTGGCTGTATCCCTTGGCTACATAGCGTGCCTTGAATTTATCAGACCCATCTGCATCGGTTTTTAACGCATACACCCACCTGCCCCCAACTGCTTTCTTCCCCTCAGGCAGTTTGGTTAGGGTGAATGTATCGTTTTCACTCAGTGATTCCATTTCCTCATCCATAGCATGAAACCATTCTCTCGAGTTAGGTGATTTTACTGCTTCCTGGAAAGTGAGAGGAACATTACACATTAACCTGTAGCAACAGTCTACGTTCATCTGAACATGGTCTTCACTTTCATCAGTTACATAGTCTTTTAGATAAGTGGGTTTTGTCCTTGTCCTAGGTGGTAGCGTGTGTTCTGAGGCTCAGCCTCCTCTGCCTGTACCTGACTGCTCCCATGCGCTACAGCTACAACAGGCTCCTGGTGAACCTGTTCTGGTGGGAGGCTATGGGGAAGAGGATTTGGCCTGGATACATTAACCCATCTATGTACATGAAAATCATCATCACCTGGTGTAACGGTCTGAGTTTGTCGCTCTGCAGTGTTTGGGGTCACACATTTAATCAATCGGTGCTTCTGCACTTTGCCACTGTTAGGATAATAAACCAAGTATGCTGGGCTAGTTTTGTCATAACCCACAAAAACTGCTTTGTCACACCTTGAATCAAGCTTCTTCTTATCATGTCTGTATGCATAACACACAGAACCAAACTTATGCATCCTAGCTAAATTTGGCCGTCTCCCTGACAGCATGAAATAAGGCGTCTCTTTTGTACGGTTGTTAAAACACCGGTTTCTCACAATAGCAGCTGCTTGTACTGCATAGGACCATAGACCTTTTGGTAACTGACTCTCAATTAGCATACACCTTGCCATGTCAAATAAAGTACGCCAGTTTCTCTCAGCTGTGCCATTCTGGTGTGGCGAGTATGGAGCAGATGTCTCATGTTTGATACCATTTTTGCGGAGTAATGACTGGAAGCTGTTGCCCATGTACTCCAATGCATTATCTGATCTGATACGCTTAATTTTCCCATAAGGGGCTGTATCTGCCAGGAATTTCTCAGTTGCTTGTACAACATCACTTTTGTTTTTCAAGAAGTACACAAATACAGCACTTGAATAATCATCAGTGAATGACATTGCGTATTTATGGCCATCTATAGACATTGGGTCAATTGGCCCTGCCAGATCAGTATGTACAAACTCTAGAGCTGCTTTGGCTCTGACATCTGGCTCCCCTATTCACCGTTTGAACAAACTTTCCCTCGATACAGACATCGCAGTGTAAGACAGACTTGTCATTTTTATCATTGATAGTCATCCCTTCAACAACACCTGCAAGTTTCTGAATGTCATCATAATTGCAATGGCCTAGGATCTCGTGCCATTTCTGCATACTGTAACACGCATTACACTGGTCATCTTCAACATTACAATCATTGTCCACAGTGCTCAAGTAGTACAGTCTGTTGTACACATGTATGTTGAATTTTGTGCCATCTTTGTACTTTAGAATGTTTTTACCTTTTGTGAAGATGACTGTGGCACCTCTGGTGGTCGCTGCTTGTACAGAAAAGATGTCCTGCGGGTACGTTGGGATGTACAGTGCATTCGTCAAGGTGGTTGTACAGCGCCGTCCCCTGCTGTTGGTCAGAACCACCCTGGCGTCTCCTCTCCGCTCTGCCACCCCACTGCATCTCGTACCATCGGCTAATTCCATGCAGTGCGTCTTGGACTCGAAGCTGTTATCGAATCTCGTGAACTTCTTGATGTCAGTGACGATATGGGAAGTCGCCCCCGTGTCGACTAACAAACCCGTTTGCTTGACACAATGTTCTTGCTGAAGATCTGCACCACAGTCACTCGCTTGGAATGCATACTCAGCGTTGCCGTCTTCCTCCGAGGCTCTTTGCACATTGTCTCGCTGCTGTTGTCTCCTCCTGCAGGCTGCGTAGCGATGAGTGGAGCTCTGGCAGTAGTCGCACCACTGTCTCTCTGTGCACCGTCTCGAGATGTGACCTTTAACTCCACATCTGTAGCACACAACGCCACTGCCTCCAGGTCCTCGTTGCTCACCAGTATGCTCGTGGTGCGTAGTTAGCTGCTGCCCCGCGATCTGGGCTCTGGAGGCACCGTCATTTCGTTGAGCAGCAGCTTCGGTCGGATATCGCTTGTCCTGGTGATGCATAGTTGGCTGCTGCCCCGCGATCTGGGCTCGGAAGGCACCGTCATTTCGTTGAACAGCAGCCTCCTGAGTTCTCATAACATTGTCGTGTCTTGATGCTGCAGCTCTGTGCAACTTCTCAGTGTCCTCAAAACTCCTCAGCTTAGACTTGACACTGAAAAAGACACCGTCTCGTCGCTTTGTGATATATGGATAGCAAATGGTTTGAACTCCTCAGGTAGTCCTTTCAAAACCATTGCCACCAGTAGTCCATCACTCAATGTCTCTCCCGCATTTCTCAGGGCTGTTATAGCGGTCTCTGCCCGGATCACATAATCAGTCACACTCTCATTGCTGCTCTTCAATAAAGAAGTCAGTTCCATGTACAGGCTGATGATTCGCGGCTTACCCGTGCCTGCGTAATGGTCTCTGAGGATCTTTAATGCCTTCCTTCCATCGTCTGCGGCTTCTCTCATAACGAGTGACAAGCTTTTGTCATCCAAAAACTGGATCAGATTTGCATACGCCAGGGCATTTTTATCCTCGTAAGTCAGTTCATCATCCTGTGAGTCGCCTTCTTCCCGACGCTCGTTAGTGGGTGGCTCGTCATTCTTTAGGATAACATCCTTCAATCCATGCAGTAATAAATGGGCAAGAAACTTTGCTTCCCAGAGTTCATACCGTGTTTGATCTCCATTAAAGTATAGTCTTGACAAACGGGTACTTGAATCATGTCCCGTGGCCGCCATGTCGTTAGCCTCGCTTGGTCGCTAACAAACTTTCACCAAACAAACTCTCCACCTCGAAAGCAATGCTGGTTGCCTGGGCCCATAACCTATTAACGTTACATGAACTGCAGCTACGTGTACCAGCAATACAAACACATAGGTGGTCTAATATAGTCACAAACAGAATGAGTAGTAAAGACACGGAGTCGCGTGTTCCTCCTCCACCTCCAGCATTACTGAAGTGCCATGTTTATTTAACCAATATATACACATGATCAACAAGCACTTCCGGCCCCCACTTCCTGTTACTTCAGAATAAGCGTATGTTATACACAGTGCAGATACAAATTATGAGATCACATTATCAACAGTTTCCACGGGCAAAATCTATCTTCATAATCGTAATATTTAAGTCCAAACCAAATATTTTATACGAACAATATTGATGAACGTAAGAGATTCGCCGAGTTAGCTATATTTTATATACACATATTATAAGAAATATGAGAAAATTCGAGGCAACATGTCCTGGTTTTACTGCGAGTGACAAGCGCTCCAACTCAGACGCAGCAGGGAGCTGCTCAGAGCGGAGTGCTCTGGAGGGGCGGAGCCTATGCGCAAGGCCCGCCTTGATGAGAGGAACTGACAGATTCCATTTTCAATTCCAAGCTCTGTCCTCTTCGTTGCGTTGCAACATGTAAATGAAAACAGAATAGACTGGGGGGCGCTGTTTGTTTGTCCTTTTGCATTTTCATAATGTCCATACGGCTGCAGTATTAAAACTTTGCAAATGCAATGTTTTATGCCATTGTCATTTAAACTTTCAAGTTGTTAGAAAATGCACTATAATTTACATATTGTCCAAAAAAGAGCGTGGAGACACTGAAATGTAAATGCAATTGCCTGGGGCAGCTGTTTTTATTATTGCATTTCAATAATGTCCTCTGTAGATCAATTTAAGTCTTTGCAAATGCAATGTTAAATTCCATTGCCATTTTAATTTGCAAGTTGATGGAAAATTACATTTTCATTTGAAAATTGTCCAAAAAAGAGCTTGTTGACACTGAAATGTAAATGCCATACCCTGGGGCAGCTGTTTTTCTTATTGCATTTCAATAAAGTCCTCTGTATATCAGTATAAGTCTTTCAAAATGAAATGTGAAACAGCTTTTCCATTTAAATTTTAATATTGTCATGGAATGCCCATACATGATATGAAAATTCAAATTCAAATTGAATTATTGCATTTTCAATTTCAATTTTGTCAGAAATAACTCGTGCATACATGGAAAATTATAATGCTATTGTGGAATTAGATTATAAATTGGATAAAGTCTACCGTATGCTTCCATACATTAGTCTTCTACATTCTCTAATTGTATACACTTCTTAATTAAGTGGGTTAATTCAGATGATTAATATTTGAACTCTTGACAGTGTAACCAGTGTAACCATGAAACCAAATGTCAAGAGTATACATCTGGCTAAACCACCTTTCCATCATTTAGCTGGGGACCACTGGAACCCTCTCAGGGATCACTGGTTGAAAAACCACTGCTCTAACATTATTGTATTATTCAGTTTGGCTTCAGCAACTATTGTCGGAAATTACTTTAGAATGCTGCTAGAAATCAGGGGCGGATCTAACATGTCCTATTTTGGGGGGGGGGGGGGTCATGTTGGAGGGGCAAGAGAAAATGATATGGGTGCGGCTTCATCGCCCGTGACGCGAAGCGATTTTCAGTTATAGGACTTTTATTAGGCAGGTAAAGCATCAACAATAACATCAGCTGTTGTTGAAATTGCAACAGACACGCAGCACGAATAAAGCTAAAGGTCTGAGTTTTCTGTTTTCAATGATGAAATGCCGTTGGTATAGTGGTGACACAGTGGTAGTGTTTCACTTAATTTTAATTATAAGCAATTTAATTTGTGTGCCGTCGTGTTTGGTGGGGCAGTCAGGTAATTTAGAGGGGTATTGCCCCCCCAATGCCATGCTTAGATCCGCCCCTGCTAGAAATCCCTGTAGGAATGTGCCTGTGGTTTAAGAATGGAATGGAGAGATTAGAGCTACTGTATTTATTATGTCCACAGGCTGACCAGGGTCACCTCTAACACTTCTCTAACACTCCCTTAACCCTTCTGATTACATGGTTTTGGCTGAACGCTTGATTTGACTCTGATTGGGCAATCGCTGAGTTCAGTGGTCTGTTATTAGGGAATTTAAGTTCTCGTCTCTAGGACTTGGACACAACGAGAACGTGGATGCAGGGGCGGATCTAGGCATGGGCACGGGAGGGGGAAATGCCCCCCTAAATGCCCTGGCTGCCCCACCAAACACAATGGCATGAAAAACAACCCAAGATATTTCAAATTAAAGTGATTATATTTAAAATGATCCGAAACACTACTACTGCTACTAACTAACTACAGCTGTGTCACCACTAAACCAACAGCATTTCATCATTGAAAACAGAAAACTCTCTGAGTCAGACCTTTAGCTTTATGCATGCTGCGTGTCTGTTGCAACTTCAACAACAACTGTTATTATTGATGCTTTACTTGACTAATAAAAGTCCTGTAACCGAAAATGGTATGGGTGCGGCTTCATCGCCCGTGGCGCGAAGCGACACGGGCGATGAAGCCGCACCCATACCATTTTTCTTCTACCCCCCCAATTGGGAAATGTTACATCCGCCCTGGACTCCCTTAACCCTTCTGATTACATGGTTTTGGCTGAACGCTTGATTTGACTCTGATTGGTCAATCGCTGAGTTCAGCGGTCTGTTATTTCCTGGATAATGACCGCTCTGCTCTATAATCAACACAATCTCTTACTACAACCGTCTTAATGACCGTTGGTAGGGCGTTCCACATTTTGGAGGCGTATGAGCAAAAGGAATTAAGGCCTAGATTTTTGTCACCGCTAAACCCCTTATATCCCTTAACTTTGTTGCCTTTTTAAACTATTAAAAAAAAACATTTTTCAACAGCCCAGTGGTCAGTCGAGAAGCTCACATTGAACTATTCCAAAATGACAAAAAGTAGTCAAAAATATCCAGAGAAGTTAAGAATAAGGGGTTTAGCATGTGAAGAAAATGGTGCCCTGTTTGTGCCAAATCTGGGTTGCACATGGTTAGTTGCATAGTCCCTCGGGTGTTGTGGGATATGAACGGGCTTAGGGTACCTACTGCTACTATAAACAGCGCCACTGTGTGTCAGTCTATGCTATTCATCCTGAAATGAAAATGGTTGAAACCACTGACTCGCAGTGATACTCTCATTGCTGCAAGCAAGGAAACACCTTGCATGTCACTTTTAGATTAAATTATTTTCCACTGTGCTTGTGGTTATGTTTAGGGCTTAGTAGAAACTAGTCACAGCTATAAGGTTAAGGAAGTAGTTGCGATCAGGTTGCAACTAATAGTTGCCAACTAACTAGTCGCTGGTGGATTTCACTGTCTCTCTGTAAAGAACCAATACCTTACAGAGATGACATGTTACACATATGATGACCCAATTAGCCTCAACCCTGCTGCCAGTGTGACTCAGGACCAGCGGAAACATTCCCCAAGGCTCTTCATAACAGATTAACACAATCACAACAATAACTGTCCACACACACACACCGCCAGGCCTGCTGGGACATCTGGTTAGGTACACGCACACACACACACACACAACACACACACACACACACACACACACACACACACACACACACACACACACACACACACACCACACACACACACACACACACACACACACACACACACACAGGCATGCACACACTCATGGACACGCACACATACATGTACACACGTACACATGCAGGTGCGTACGTGCAGTGCAGGAGCAAACACTGAACGGTTACCTTTTCCTTCAGTGTGGTGGAGATATGAATTGATACTGACGATTAATAGCAAATTAGCAATAGCTGTGTTTGTCTTTTGTGCCACAGTACAGGTTTTTATAGATTTAGCTTTGAAAGCTGTATGTTTCTATAAGCGTCTGTCTGTCTGTCTGTCTGTCTGTCTGTCTGTCTGTCTGTCTGTCTGTCTGTCTGTCTGTCTGTCTGTCTGTCTGTCTGTCTGTCTGTCTGTCAGTCTCTCTGCACCGGGCTAATCTTGCACACCGCTGGAACGATCAGCACTATCTCTTATACACACCAGAGGTGGTCTCCCGTTTCAGTACTTTAGAGGAACGGATGTCACTGTAATTGATCTTACAACCAACCCATCAGATACCATGCGTTTCCTCCACTGTCACCTTTGAGCCTATACGTTATGATATCCTATCGTACTCAGACATCTCACTTTAAAGTCTCAGTGGATTGAAAAATATGTTTTTCACATTTTTAGACCACCTCTGTGGTCACTATATGGCCATACCCAACAATGCATGCCAAAAGGTGTATTTTGATATCAAAACTACATGAAGATAGATTTTTAATTACTTTCCGACAACAAAAACATGCTGTGATGGCGTTGTGAGGCCTACAGCAATAAAAGCCAATGCTGACCTATTTTTATACACATTTCCTCCACAAACGCAGGTGGCTTTGATTACAGTCAGATATGCTCTAATATAATCCCATTCTTGTTTTAAACTTAATCATCACATTAGAACAGTGCTTTTCAACCATTTTGATACCAGAGTCAACTATATATTCAGAATTTGAGCCACGGACCACCATTTGATGATATTTTAGCCACATGGACCCAAAACTACACATTTCTTTTGTTTTTGCCCACAATTCCAGGCTGGATTTCAGAAACAAAACAGGCAAACAATAGTTTGATGAGCATTCTTCTACATTCTCTAATTGTGTAGACTTGGGCTAATTCAGAAGAATATCTTAACACTTTGAGAGCGTAAAAAATGGTTTCATGTTTTACACTCTCAAAGCTTTCCTACATAATAAAACATTTTTTTTTTTTATATATATGTTTTTCCCCTACATAGGGCATGCCTTGTTGATGGATGTGGAAGACATTTTAAAGTTTTGGTTCCAAAAATGAACCAGCATTTATTATATAAAGTCCATGATATTTATTGGAAAGAATGAGCCCGTCTGGAAAGCGTCCTAGGGTGGACAAGAGGGCGTGGCTTAGCTAAAGGTCTATTATGTTGTTTATGGACATCTCATGTTTGTTTACAACAAACATATTGGCAGCCCTGCCCTTGCACAAGTGTGAAAGGGCAGAATATTTCCACACGAAAGGGCCACAGTGTCCAGCAGAAAACCACTTTATCTCTGAATTTGACCTTTTTTCGTAATTAATGTCACGCTACTTCATCATTCTGTCCAAAGCAAATGTCAGTGTGGACACAGGGGTGTAGTGGGACTCATATTTATGCAGAATGACCAGCCGGACAGATGCACAGACGTCCAATCATTCTCAAACCCCACACTGGGGAAAATACCAAGGCTCTTTAATCAATCATGTACTAGAAGACAACGTAGAACTGACCACATCATGTCATGTTACAGGTACTATACAGGGGTTTTCAACAGGTGGTCCGGAAACCACCAGTGGTCCCTAAGAGGATTCCAGGTGATCCCCAGGCTAAATTATATTAAGTTGGTTAACCACATGTAACTCTTTGAGAGCGTAAACATGAAACCAAATGGGTCCGTTTCACTCTCAAGAGTTTGCACAACAAGAGAATATAGAAGATTGATTGTGATTTTGATCTGTATGTGTGACTGTTTTGTTTTCTCTGAAATGCAGCCTGGAATTGTGGACAAAAGCAAAAGAAATGTTTAGTTTTAGGGTATGTGTGGGGCTAAAATGTCATCAAATTCTGAATAAATAGTAGGCCCTAGTATGAAAAAGGTTGAAAACCACTGATCTACAACAGACTGACTACATACAGTAGGAACTGCAGGAACACACTGGAGCATAATTATAGACAAGGACTAACTAGACACAGGTGAACTGAAAGAGACAATCAACACTACAATAGGCTAACAGGCAAACAGAAGACAGGTGGATGATGTTACACTAATACAGGAAGGTGAGACAAGACAGGAAACACAACGATGCTCTATGTACGAAGATCCGCAACCTTCCATTGGTGCCACTATAGGCGACATGGACTACAAAGCCTACAAATGGTCTCCTAAAGCAGTGCTTTTCAACCTTTTTGACTCCACGGACCACCATTTATTCAGCATTTGAGCCACGGACCAGCATTTAAATACATTTTCACACCAAAGACCTAAAATTTATGAATTCTTTTGGTTTTGTCCACAATTCCAGGCTGTATTTTGGCAACAAAACAGTGTAAACTTCTTAATTAATTCAGATGATGAATATTTTAACTCTTGAGAGTGTGAAAATGAAACCAAATGGACCCGCAAGGGTCCATTTGGTTTCATTTTTACATTCTCAAGAGTTACATCTGGTTAACCAACTTTCCATCATTTAGCCTGGGGACCACCTGGAACCCTCTCAAGGACCACTGGTGGTCCCCGGACCACCTGCTGAAAACCCCTGTCCTAAAGTAGTCATGGTTTTCTTCTCTCTGTCGTATGTCAAATTACAAATTACAAAGGCTGTTCCTGACCAACTCCTAGCAAATCTCGCAAGAGTTGGTAGGTGGGATAAAGAATCATTGATAACTAAGTGAAATCCCTCTTGATTTTTTTTTTTTTTTTTTTTAGCTAATAGAAGCCATTTAACTGTGAATATGTTGTAAATATTACAGTATATGCCTTGTGCTGACTGGTTATTTAGTATTTAGTTCAGTGTCCATGGAGTTAAGGAATGGATCATAAGTTGTGTTCACGTTCATTCTACCATTGGAAATGCACAGACTCCAGCATTTTTCTGGTCTATTTTTGTACCTGCCCCCTCCTTCTAGAGTCAGGAAGCAAAGCGACTTTGCTCCTCTTACCATTGGCCTCTTGGGCTAACGGCAAACAAGGCAGACAGGAAATCACAGAACACTATTACAGGATAAGTTGTACTTTGAAGTAAAAGCCCCAAATCTAACTAGAACTGCACTCTATAGAGTGCCAACTTTTACGCATAGTAGGCCAAGGCCTACGTGTGCGAATTGACTATTAGAATGTGGTTGAATTCAGTCAATTCTGAAACTTTGCTTAAATATAGAAAAAAAGTAACGTCACGTGATGTCACTGACATCAAAACCCACATGTCACTGATCTGTCCAGTATGGTTTGTAGCACTGTAAAAATACAATGTAAATGCTAAACAATCCAACCTAAATGAATAGTCTGGAGACTGGAGGTGCTAATAAACTAGAAGAAAAAATGCCAACAATAATTGTAGTGACAAGTGGTGCAGTATTATGATATGCGATATACACTACAGTACAGTATGGATAATAGATAGTACACTGAAATGTGTCTTGTGAGCCAGCTGCTTTGTATGCAACACATACACACACACACATAACAGAACAGAGACAAAAATGACATATAAAAACATAAAGACAAGAGCAATATCCGTTGTCCACAGCTCTGTCTCGAACGGTTGCATATTACAACGTATTATTATTATTATTGCATGCTGGAAAACCATTTCTTTCCTGAAGGCAGGAGTCTATACTTTCCATACAAAACATGGCTAATGTTGGTCTTTCCCACTTGATGCTGTTGGGCCTGCAGGAACAGCAGCAGCAGCAGCAGCAGTAGCAGCAGTGCTGCATCCACCATCCACCTGCTGCAGCAGCAGGGGCGGATCTAGGCATGGGCATGGGGGGGGCAATGCCCCCCCCCCCTAAATACCCAGTCTGCTCCACCAAACACGATGGCATGCAAAACAACCCGAGATATTTCAAATGAAAGCGCTTATAATTAAAATGAATTGAAACACTACTACTGCTACTGACTAACTACAGCTGTGGCACCAATAAACCAACAGCATTTCATCATTGAAAACAGAAAACTCTCTGAGTCAGACCTTTAGCTTTATGCATGCTGCGTGTCTGTTGCAACTTCAACAACAACTGATGTTATTATTGATGCTTCACTTGCCTAATAAAAGTCCTGTAACTGAAAATGGTATACCATTTTCTCCTGCCCCCCCAAAATGGGAAATGTTACATCCGCCCCTGAGCAGCAGCAGTGATGCGTGCATCATCAGACACATCCGGTTCTGCAGAAGTAGTAGCAGCAGCAGCAGCGCTGGCTGCGCTGCCTCCATATTTACTTTCCAAGCGTCGCCTGTAGTACATCCAGTACTCCTTGCGGATGGAGTCCTCCTGGTAGGCCAGGACCTCACACAGCTCCAGGGCCTGGCTCAGCGTCTTCTCCTCCTCGCGGGGGTTCCTCCGGTGCTCCAGGGCGTCCTGATAGCAGTCCACCAGGAAGGCCAGCAGGTGGGGCGAGCGGTGCGTCTCCTTCATCAGCAGGACGCGCTCCAACAGCGCCGGGCGAGACGACAAACTCCCCCCTCCGTCCACCTCCTCCTCCTCCTTCTTCTTCAGCACCGCCTTCAGGTAGTTCCAGGGGCTCTCGTTGTGCGGGACCCTCTCGATGCAACAGAGACAGTACCGGACCTCCCGGTCCGCCAGGTCCGAGAGTCCGCCGCCGCTCGTCGTCGTCATCTCGTGCGACACGACGAAGTGCCGCTGGTTCCACGCCGAGTTGTTCCTCACGTCCTCCTCCAGGAGCCTCTCGACGAAGGCCAGCTCGCCGTCCCACAGGCCGTAGCGGCCGACGGCCCACTGCCGGTGCTCCCAGGCGTGGTAGTTCTTGGCGTCGCGGCCCAGGATCCCCGCCGTGAAGCCCAGCTCCTCCGACGGGTCGTCCAGCCACTCCACCACCGTCCGCCGGTGGTGCCACACCTGGTAGTTCTTGGGATCCCTCTCCACGGCCGCCGCGGCGTACCGCAGCTCGCGCCTCAGGTCCCACGGCGACGAGGTCGCGTCGCTGTCGCTGCCGTCGCTGTTGCTGCCGAAGTTGCTGCTACTGTCGCTGCCACCGATGCCGCCAAAGTTGCCGTCAAAGTTGCTGCCACCGTTGCCGTCGAAGTTGCTGCCACCGTTGCCGCCAAAGTTGCCGCCAAAGTTGCTGCCACAGTTGCCGCCACCGTTGCCGCCAGAGTTGCCGCCATCGCGCAGCAGCAGCGCGCGCAGCACCACGCGGCGGTACTGCCAGGCCGTGTAGTTGGCCGGGTTGAGGCGGACGGCGTGGGCGGTCAGCTCCAGCGCCCGCCGGCTCCGCTCGCCGCTTCGCAGCAGGGCGCGCAGGTAGCCGTGCACCTCGGCGAAGCGGGCCGAGTAGGCGATCCTCGCCACCCCGGGGTCGGGCCCGTCGTCCTGGGGGACGGGCTCCACGTCCGCCCACTCCTTCCGGTCCCGGTAGAAGACGTACGGACGTACGGGACGGGGAGAATCCGTGCCGTCGGCGGCTCCGTACGCCTCCTCCTCAAGATCGGAAGTCGAAACCTTGATGTAGTCGTCGTCGTTGGCGAACGTGTCGGAATGCTCGACGGGACTGTCGTCTCGAGGGAAGCGTTCCGCGTCTGCCCACTCTTCTTCTTCGTCGTCGGCGTCTTCTCCGGCTCCGTGAAAGACGTGCGGAATCGGACGCATGTCGTCGTCAACGCGGTAGTGGCATCGAACCTCCGTATCTACGCCATTGAGTTCCTGATCTGCGTTCGAGGTCGCTCCGAGACCTGCCATTTGCGCTAACGTGCTCATTTATTTGTTCCACGGATCCAGCATATGGCCGACCTGGTTGGTCAACAGACTTCTTACGCAGTGACCAAGTGACCAGAACCCTGTGTTGGATGGGGTACTTCTATATCTAGATTCTATAGTCTTCCAGGAATTGGGTTGCCGGGAGCATTCGGTTTTCCACAGGCTTCAGCTTCTATGATTTTCCAATCCTATGACGTATCTATGATGTATGACTTTACGTTGGGACTAGCGTAAGCTTTAGTTTGATTTTAAGGTTTGTGTGGAGAAGGAAGAAAAGTGAACTCCGATTGGCTGATTTAGGTGATGATGTGACGGTGACGTAATTAAGAGATCTTTTGAAGTATTTTCATGATTATTTATCTCTTGGAGTTGTCGCGGTACTTGCTCTCTGGTTGCTTGCTCTGCTCGCACACAGAAAAAACAGCAACTGAAAGTATTTTTTTTTTTAAAGAGATGAACGTACTGCAGGAATTATAATAAATAAATACCAGGTTATACTTTTTTCTTTACTGTGGATTGGATTTACTTTTTTATTTTTGTCTGCATTTTTATCTGCATTGTTTGTTAAGGGGTCTACCGGTATACTCTGCAGGCTCCAGGGTTCCAACTAACCAACCATACTAGAATAGAAATCTGCACCATGCTCCAATCACTCACTTCTAGACACCTCATCAATCAGCTCCAGATGCCAATCATCCAGCACACACACACACACACACACACACACACACACACACACACACACACACACACACACACACACACACACACACACACACACACACACACACACACACACAGCCGTCAAACAGGCTGATTCCTCATCACAGCATGTCCCTGTGCCCATAAACAAGGATATACAGTATTAGTTCCAGTGTGCTTTTCAATACAAACTTGTTCTTCTGAAAACATGGAGGAAATGTGTTCGTACGTTGTAAAAAAAAAAACAAACAAAAAAAACAAAACAAACAAAAAAGGCTGTTCTTTGACTCTGTCACAAGCCTCTCCATAGTGCAGTCATGATCGGGTTCAAATGACTTCAGAAACAGAATCACTATGTGAAAAACGATTTAGGGAGGTACTTCAGTATACCTCAAGTATGCAATTTGCCACTGATCTGTCCTGTGGTTTGCAAGAGTATATAGCACAGGAGCTCTTTCTCTCTCACTCTCATGCAGGGGCGGATGTAACATTTCCCAATTGGGGGGGGGGGGGGGGGGGGGGCAGGAGAAAATGGTCACCGCCCCCATACCATTTTCAGTTACAGGACTTTAAGCAAGTAAAGCATCAATAATAACATCAGTTGTTGTTGAAGTTGCAACAGACACGCAGCATGCATAAAGCTAAAGGTCTGACTCAGAGAGTTTTCTGTTTTCAATGATGAAATGCTGTTGGTTTAGTGGTGACACAGCTGTAGTTAGTGAGTAGCAGTAGTAGTGTTTCAAATCATTTTAAATATACTTTAATTTGAAATTGTGAGTTGTTTTGCATGCCATCATGTTTGGTGGGGCAGACTGGGCATTTAGGGGGGCATTGCCCTCCATGCCCATGCCTAGATCCTCCCCTGCTCACATGCACACAGCACAGCTACACACACTCTTGTGCCATTCCCAAAAAAGACAAAAAAAAGAAAACACATCTAACCAGTGGTGAAAGTGGTTTGGAGTTCTTGCAGAAGCTGTTATGTTATAAACTGTTAGAAAGTATTGTAAAGCAATACTTTTCTCTAAAGGCATTAGAGGCAACCTTTAAGCCAGAAAACAAAACAAAAAAGTATAGCTATATTTTTTGCCTTTTTCTACATCGCTTCTACTTTTCGTCGGGCTCATCACAAGGTGTGTGTGTGTGTGTGTGTGTGTGTGTGTGTGTGTGTGTGTGTGTGTGTGTGTGTGTGTGTGTGTGTGTGTGTGTGTGTGTGTGTGTGTGTGTGCGCGCGATCTAAAACATAGGGATGTAAGCAGGGGTGTAGTGGAGGGGGGACGCAGGGGGACGGCGTCCCCCCACTTCTTACATCTAAAATATTTTTGGGGCAAAAGTAGGCCTAGGCCTTTTTTGTCTTCTTTTATGGATACAATTAGGCATTGTAAACAATCTTTCTCAATATGCTATACTTACTACAAATGTAAGAGTGCATGCACATGTTTTTAAGGGGAATTCCACTTATTTTCAATATTTTGCCATTGGCCATCTGGAGTACAGGGAGTTTTCCTGGTGGCCTGGACAAGATCCAAAATGCACTAGTGGCACTTCCAAAATGCACTAGAATGCGCTAGATGCTCGCCTGGAACATACAGATCAAAATGACCATTAATCTTCTACATTCTCTAGTTGTGTAGACTAAGTTGGGCTAATTCACATGATGAATATTTTAACTCTTGAGGATGTAAAAATGAAACCAAATGGACCCGCAAGGGTCCATTTGGTTTCATTTTTACGCTCTCAAAGAGTTACATCTGGTTAACCAGCTGCCCCCTCCAGGCCTGGCAAAGGCAAAATTGTCCCGGTGGGAAAATATGTGCCAATCCGCCCCTGCTTACAGGCACCGTCCCACATAACGCCACGTCTGGTCTCTGTTTCTGCCTCGTCCTGCAGCTGTACATCTTCTGGGCCAAGAAGGCGGAGCGTGTGGACTTCACCCAGTGTGTGACCCACGGCAGCTTCAGCCAGCGCTGGCAGGAGACCACCTACAACATGTTCCACTTCTTCACCCTCTACGTGGTCCCCCTGATGGTCATGAGCTGCTGCTACACCCGGATCCTCATCGAGATCAACAGGCAACACACCAGGAACAAAGGTATGGATGGATGGATGGACCTCTTCTCTTCTCTTCTCTTCTCTTCTCTTCTCTTCTCTTCTCTTCTCTTCTCTTCTCTTCTCTTCTCTTCTCTTCTCTTCTCTTCTTTTCCCTTCTCTTCTCTTCTCTTCTCCAGTGTTGCCAACTTGACGCATTTGTCACTGTATTTAGCTTTTTTCCACACACACACCCCCCCCCCCGTGCCAAAATTAGTGAAAAACTCCTGGCGGAAAATCTGGTGCTTTCTTGCTTGTGAGTTGGGGCGGAATTGGTTGACAGGAGCCAGAGATAAAACCCTCATTTTTCACCATTTTCCCTCCTATGACAGTGTTTTTCAACCAGTTGTCCCCAGGCTAAATGATGGACAGTTGGTTAACCAGATGTAACTCTTGAGAGCGTAAAAATGAAACCAAATGGACACTTACTTGCGGGTCCATTTGGTTTATTGTTTACACTCTGAAGAGTTAAAATATTCATCATGTGAATTAGCCTTAACTAGAGAATGTAGAAGATTAATGGTCATTTTGATCTGTAGGTCTATATATGTACTGTATATATCACCTTCCAGGCAAGAATCTAGCGCATCCTGCATTTTGTAAGTGACACTAGCGCATTTTGGATTTTGGCAGTTGGCAACACTCTCCTCTCCTCTCCTCTCCTCTCCTCTCCTCTCCTCTCCTCCCTCTCCTCTCCTCTCCTCTCCTCTCCTCTCCTCTCCTCTCCTCTCCTCTCCTCTCCTCTCCTCTCCTCTCCTCTCTCTCCTCCCCTCTCCTCCCCTCCCCTCTCCTCCTATGAGAGAAATTAATGGGGGGGAACAGGCGAGGGGGCGGTGCTGCTGCGCTCTATACTTTGAAAACAGTTGACATGTTGCACACATGCCCTAAAATAGCTCTTACTTGTGCCGCCCTTGTTGAAAGTGAAAACGTATTTCCAATTCCAGTTCGTCTCTCTCGAGGCTGCATGAGCAGCAGCTCAAGCAGCTCGGTTTCTGACCCCTCTATGTCGCAAGTTCTGTCTACACGAGTCTCGGTCTCCAGTTTTGCCAGTTCTCTTTCCCAATTGTGGACAAAAATGTGAAAGCTATTAGCTTTGGGTGCAAGAGACTAAACTCAACATCACGAACCATCAACTCAAACCCCAAATACTGTTTTACTGTTTTTTTTTTTTTTTTTTTTTTTTTTACAAACGTCAGTAGTAGCATTTTTCATTCTAAGTGCATTATTCTTACACACTATAACAGTAAGTAACACCAACACCACTATTTCAAAGTCAAACTCTTGACTGTTCTTGGGGGCCTTGAAATGGATTTTTCTTTTTTTTATGTGTAGATCTTGATGAGCCGGTCATTTTCAAAGTAGCTCTCAAGTCAAAAACGTGTGGGCACCCCTGCTCTAAAGCAGGGGTTTTCAACAGGTGGTCCGTGGACCACCAGTGGTCCTTGAGATGGTTCCAGGTGGTCCCCAGCTATGTTGGTTAACCAGATGTAACTCTTGAGGACGTAAAAATGAAACCAAATGGACCCGCAAGGGTCCATTTAATTGGTTTCATTTTTACACTCTCAAGAGTTAAACTATTCATCATGTGAATTAGTCCTAAATCTACACAACTAGAAGATTAATGGTCATGGACAGAAGCAAAGGAAATCTTTATTTTTGGGGGTCTGTGGAGCTAAAATGTCCTCAAATGGTGGTCCGCGTCTCAAATGCTGAATACATGGTGGACTCTGGGATGAAAAAGGTTGAAAACCCCTGCTCTAAAGCATAGCTCTCGGCCAGTGCGTTCCCTTGCTATCTCTTCTCCTCTCTCTCTCTCGTTTTATTTACACTAGGGCCCGTTGTGAATATATGAACACCAAATGATGTGCTGTGTGGGTAATGTGATATCACCAAAGATGCAAGTGTTTTGATGAAGGATTGCTTTAATGTACACTTTTGCACAGACACTGCAATGGCCAGTCATAAAGTGTGTGTGTGTGTGTGTGTGTGTGTGTGTGTGTGTGTGTGTGTGTGTGTGTGTGTGTGTGTGTGTGTGTGTGTGTGTGTGTGTGTGTGTGTGTGTGTTTTAATGTACACTTTTGCACAGACACTGCAATTGCCAGTCATAAAGTGTGTGTGTGTGTGTGTGTGTGTGTGTGTGTGTGTGTGTGTGTGTGTGTGTGTGTGTGTGTGTGTGTGTGTGTGTGTGTGTGTGTGTGTGTGTGTGTGGCTATTTGCATTGCCCCTGTGGCCGAAAAGGGAATTGCCAATGTTAACCGAATGGGGAAATTCAGACATTCAGACAGACAGACATTCAGACAGACATTTCCTTGATTATAGTATGGATATCCGTTCTCCCCCCCCCCCCCCCCCACACACACAGCGGGCGAGTCGTGTCTGCGTCGCACCGGCACCGACATGATCCCCAAGGCGCGCATGAAGACCCTGAAGATGACCATCGTCATCGTGGCGTCCTTCGTGGTGTGCTGGACGCCCTACTACCTGCTGGGCATCTGGTACTGGTTCCAGCCGCAGATGCTGCGCGTCACGCCCGAGTACGTGCACCACGCGCTCTTCGTCTTCGGCAACCTCAACACCTGCTGCGACCCGGTGATCTACGGCTTCTACACGCCCTCCTTCAGGTCAGGGTTGTTATAGTTCTATGGATTTTTCATTTTTTCAGTTTAGTTTTAGTTTACCGTATTTTCTGCACTATAATGCGCACTGGATTATAAGGCGCACCTTTTAGAACCGTTTTCATATATAAGGTGCACTGGATTATAAGGCACAGAGAATAGAAGCTACTACAGTTACATAATAGACATAATAGACATAATAGAAAATTAAAGGCTTTTAAGTGCGCCTTATAGTCCGGAAAATATGGTAGTTTTTATTCTTTCTTTTTTAATTTAGTTGGGTTAGTTAATTGTTTTTTAGGGTGCATTTGCTAGTTTTTGTTTAGTTTTTATTTTTATGAAAAGTTTTAGTTCTAGTTGGTTTTCGTTTAGTTCTAGTTTTAGTTTCTTTTTTTTTTTTCATAACATACTTTTTTTCTACTTTGTTTGGTATCATGTGGTACCCTATGGTGCTGAAAACTGCCATTATTTTTTTTTTTATAAAAAATGTATATTATAAATGTCTGAAAGTCATACATATTGATAAAAAAAATGAAAATAAAAAAACGAAGGTATTTTGATTATGATTTCAGTTGGTTTTAGTTAGTTCTGTGAACACACATGCAGGTTAGTTATATATTTTTTTTATTTAATTTGTAGTTTTTATTTAGTTTCAGTTAACGGATATATTTTTTTAATCTTAGTGATCGTTTTCCCATTTTCAAAATTTTCCCGAGAGGATACAAATGTGAACCAAATGGACCTGCTAGGGTCCATTTGGTTCACATTTGTACCCTCAGGAAAAAGGGGTCTGAAAGAAAAAAAAATCATTAACATGATGAAATACATCTTGACGATGTCATCAGATGTATTTCACCATGTTAATGATTTTTTTTCAGACCACAACTTTTTTTTTATGAAATACAGAATTGGGTGAACTTTTTTTATCATGTCCACCCAACACCTCGAAGGTCACATCAATGACATAGTAAAATGTTGAAAATGGGTGGAATATTCCCCTTTATTAAAAGGTAGGGTAAGTGATTTGAAATTCATGGTGTAGTACCAGCCTGGTGCACTAGGGGCGCCCAACAGTAGCTACACTATGTGAACCTGCTGCTCCATCCTGATTGGAGGAGAATTCACCCTCCACCTGGGGAACTTTTATTAGCTCCTCTGCTAACATGGGGAGGGGGAAACTCCTTAAATGGTCTGCACACCTTATAATAGAGCACTTTAACAGAAAAAAATTGGGGTGATATCTGACATAAGTGAAATCACTTCCCCTACCTTTAACTATAAAAACCCTGCTTCAGGTCCGACTTGCTGGCCTGCTGCCGTTGCTGCTGGAGGAGGAGGAGGAGGAGACAGGACGGTCCCGGGGCGTCCCCTCGCTCCCTGGACAGGGTGTCAGCCGGACAGCGGAGCCCCCACAGCGGGGGGGAGCAGGAGTCCGAAGCCCCCAGCGTCAACAACCAGGAGGCCGCAGGAGGAGGAAGTGGAGGAGGAGCGTAGATAGAGAGATTATAGGGTTGTTGTTGGGATTATAGGAACCTCCAGGAACAGTCAAAGTCAAAGTCGTACAATTTGTCGGAGGACTATAGATCCCGAAGCCCCAGTTAGTCCAAAAAAAGTCCAAAAACATGCGCTGGAAATTCACCATCAGCATGCTGGTTGGCCGCCTTGTTTATAAGCCCTGTGTCCACACACTCACTGCGACGTGCTGGCGGTTATGTTGAGGGTGAGGAATATAGGGTTAGTCATTTCGGGACCCAATGGGAGATCGAAACAATGGTCAGTCAATTTGTCACACATAACACTGTTACCGCAGTGAAATTGGTTCTCCGCTTTTGACCCATCTCTTGGAGCGGAGAGCCGCAGTGTGCGCCCCACTCGGGAATCATTTGTTGATTTGACCCCCAATGCATCCCTTTGATGCCGAGTCTATGGTATGACCCAGTCGGGAATCGAACCCTGACCTCGCAGTTTGAGGACAAACACTCTAACCACAAGGCCACTGTCTGGTCTCGACATTTGACCCACATCTCTGTGAGCCACGACGTGGCACGCACTGTTGGTTTTGACCCCCATTGATACTCAAGGGAACAAAATGTGGGGGCATTGGGTCTCGTTCTTTTGGTATGTATGATGACCTGGCCAGGGGATCTGGAACTGCAGCCCTCCTCCAAGTTTCAGGGCAGACACTCTAAACCACAAGCCTCAATGGCGGAGCTAAGTAATTGGAGCAACCTGGAATAGTTGAAATCCTCAGTGGTCCAGACAGGACGGGGTTCATGCTCCATTCCGACACCTCGCTACTCCGACATTGACTCTCAATTGTCGGAGTAGCAATACTTGTATTTTTTGGGAACATGTTGCCACTCCGACACAAGAGGTAGCACCATTCCGACAAGCATTATGTGTCGGAATGCCAACCATTATATTTTTGTCAAAAATAACACCATTCCGACAAGTGATGAGGAAAAAATAATAATATTGTAGTGAACCGTTCGCGGATGATCAGCTCCGCCGGCGGCAAAGATAGTATAGGGCCAGGTTTCGGTTGGCAGGTTAAGAGAAGAATAGCGGGGACCTTCAGGAGTGCCCGGCCGCTTGGCGTTGGACGGCGGTAGGGTTGGGACTCGGTCCCGGGTCCATTTCAGTCCATCATTTTTTTATGAATGGGTCTCTTAACGAGTCCCATCAATCAAAATTTCGCACCGCTGTGTAATGAAGCATGCATGAATGTTGCAACGGACAAGGAGAAGACGGACATTATTTTCAAACTCCTCTACCGTTTTGCCAACGCGACAAGGACAAGACGTGCGTGTATGTGTGTGTGTGTGTGTGTGTGTGTGTGTGTGTGTGTGCGTGCGTGTGTGCGCGCTCGCGCGCGTGCGTACGCAACTCCGCGGTGCGTTAAATAAGTAAAATATGGCATTTGAACGCACACCTGCTGAATGGGAAGAGAGCAGGCGCGCAGTGACACCCCCCCCCCCCCCCCCCCCATTCCCTTGAGTTGGACTGCAGTTCGTTCGAGTGACATTTACTTAATATTATTTTTATTGTATAGCCTACAGTTTAATACTGTTCATACAGTATTACTGTTTATTAGGCCTGTCCCCGACTAAGGATTTCTATATTCGGCCTCTCTCTCTGTCTCTGTCTCTCTCTTTCTCAGCACTAAACTTTTTTTTCTATAAGCATGTGTTTGTGCCGAACCGAATATTTTCCTGTTTTTTATTATATTGTTGGTTTTTTTGCGATAAAACGTCTAAGCAAAGGAATCCACGCTGCATCGCTTGTCGATGCCCGTGTTACCGCACGGCCATGCAGCTGGCTCTACAGCATGGGTCTCCAACAGGTAGCTCGTGAGCTACCGGTAGCTCGTTGTTTGTTTTTGGGTAGCTCGCAAAGGAGTTTCAAAATTAGGCTATGAATGAAATGAAAAGCATGACCTGAAATGCATTGCAACTCTTTCCTTTGTCATTCAACATACAAACGTATGCCCACTCAAGCGTAACTAGGCCTACGTCAATAGGCCCAGAATACGCCTATCAGTAATAGGCTACGTCAGTCGTCTTCAGGTCAAATCAAATCCAATCAAGGCAAAGACAAATCTGTCAGTGACATGATCAGTGCTGTGAAGGCCTTCAAAGCAAAAGTCTCATTTTACATGCAACAGGTAAAAAACAAGAGACTGCAGCATTTTCCTTCAATGAGGAAGGTGTTGGAAAACAATGCAGAGGCAGTTGATGTGTTGGATGTGGATAAATATTGTGACCTACTGTCCAAGCTTGGGCAGGAATTTGAGGACAGGTTCAAAGATTTTGGTGAACTGGAGCCCTGTGTGGCATTCATTGCTAACCCTTTAATGGAGGTAGATGTGAGTGTAATATCAGGGCAGATGACTGACATGTTCAATGTCAATGCATTTGAAATGGAAATGGAGATTATTAATCTCATTAATATTAATAGAGAGATTATTAATCTCTCTATTAATATTTGGCTCTACTTATCTTTGTGAATCTGCATTCTCTGATATGAATGTGATCAAATCCAAATTCAGAACTAGGTTGACTGATGATCATTTGAATGACTCTATAAGAGTGAACCTGAGTGGTTACACCCCAGCGTTCAAGTGTCTTGCGGAGGTCATGCAGTGCAAGGCATCTCATTATAGAGGAGAATGCAAAATGTGAATGCACTTTTGAAAAAAAAAAAGCTAAAAGTGAAGTAGCTCTCGGCCCCTCAGATTTTTTTCAAAGTAGCTCTAAAATGAAAAAACGTTGGAGACACCTGCTCTACAGTATAGTGGCGGAGTTTCTGGTCAAATCCAGAGCCTGATCTACATGGGACAGGGGAGGGCAGTGCCCACCCAAACGTGCGTCTTTCTCCTCAAATCAAAGCTTACGGGGATCAAATAGCTTCTCTTATGACGTTTCTGATCTCATCAAATGAGGATAATTCCGGTTCCTTGGTGTGAAAAACCTTAGAGTTGCCCCGCCTGGCAATCTTCCAGCCCCCCCTAGCCAGGCTTGTGAATCCGGGTCTGTATTTCCCTTCTCCCTTGAGAAGCACCTCAACTGCGGCTCTTTTTTCCCTCTCTTTTAGCCTACACTGGGACGCAGCCTCTGCAAAAAAGAAGAACGGCTTTCTGTCTTTTTAATGGATTAAAACGGGCAGAAAATTGACTATAGCAATTACGTTTATTAATCATATCTGTGCTTTATGAAGAACATTGCGCCGAACGCGGCCTTTGTTTTATTTACTGAAAGAGTTCAGAGCCCCGCTTGTTGAGACGTTTAATGTTGTGTGCGAGGAAAATCAACTTGTTGGCGTTGCTTGGGAGAAGTGAACGGCAAACTGGATGTAAATGCTCGGGATGAGTGGATCTTTTAGACCCCACCGTCTGTCAATCTCCCGGACCAGTGTTTTCTTGAGGGTTGTAATGACAGTAGCCTATTATCGTACGCGCCGGACAGCGATGATTTCATATCCTGCGATAAGCGCTCCGACTGGGTTCATTGGCCTGTTCTCCACTGGGCTTTTGTGAGTGCAGGGTCGGACTTTTTACTGACAGTTAAATCTGACAGCACTTCAACAATAGGCTCTCTCTGTTCATTTGTTTATGTTAGACATTAACCACCCCAACCCCGCAAGTGGAATGCGGGGTTGCTCTCTGTCTGTCCAAAACTGCAGACCGTGCACTGACATGGTACGAGAGAGAGATGCGCTTTGATTTGGTAACATGCCTGATCATTGATTCTAATCATCCCGCGGACCCCCATTTTTATTTCAAGGGCCAACAGCTCTAGCAGTGATTAACTTTCTGAACAAGAACGGGTGAAGTAGGCTATGTCTATGGACTCAGTGATCGGCGTTTTTTTCCGAGGAAAAAACAGCCCTTAACGCGCAGCATTGCGCTACGAGTTCAGTCCAGCCCGAGGCCCGTTGGTTAGGAGCCTGGCCTGCACTCTGATAAACCCACACATAAGAACAAGGAGTCAAGATCACGGTCACACACAGATCATAATAAAAAGTAGCCTACTTAGTTTTTAGGTTTTTTTGTTGTTGTTGTTAGAACTGTGCGTGCGTGTATTGCGCTTCATATAATGAGAGAGAGAGAGAGAGAGAGAGAGAGAGAGAGAGAGAGAGAGAGAGAGAGAGAGAGAGAGAGAGAGAGAGAGACTAATGCACAGACTGTCCAATTTGGGTGAAATTCATGTCGGAAAATTATATATAATATAATAATGTAACTGCACGTGTGCGCGCGCGCACACACACACACACACACACACACACACACACACACACACACACACACACACCAGGGTTATTATATTGATTTTTCATTTCAGTTTAGTTTTAGTTAGTTTTTACTATCTTTTTAAATGTAGTTTTAGGGCGCAATTGCTAATCTTTATTTACTTTTTATTTTTGCAAAAGGTTTTTAGTTTTAGTTTCGTTTTTTTTTTTTCATACTGGTGCTGAAAACTGCCATAAAATGATTATAAAAAGTTCATATTATAAATGTCTGAAAGCCATATACATATTGATGAAACCAAAAAAGAAGAATATTTATGATTTCAGTTAATTTTATGAATATAAAATATGCAGTTATAGTTTAGTTATAGACTAGTTTTTTTAATTTATTTGTAGTTTTTTTTTAGTTCAACAGTTTTAGTTAACCATTACCCTATAAATCCTGACACACACACACACACACACACACACACACACACACACACACACACACACACACACAACACACACACACACCACACACACACACACACACACACACACACGTTTATTTATTTTATTTCAAAATCCATGCAGGCATAAACCAAGGCTGTTGTGAACAGACTCAGTTGAGTCTACTCTACATCGTACTGACTTCGACCCCGCCCCCCACGTGTGTGAGGTAGGGTTACCATAGTAACTCGTCATCAACACACACACACACACACACACACACACACACACACACACACACACACACACACACACACACACACACACACAGAGAGAGAGAGAGAGAGAGAGAGAGAGAGAGAGAGAGAGAGAGAGAGAGAGAGACAGAAATAGAGGGGCAGAGAAGTAGTGCGTGCACAAGCTCTCTGTCTGTCCAACACTGCAGACCCCCCCCCCCCCCCCCCCCCCCCCCCCCCCCCCCCCGCGCGCACCGACTAAAATCTATCGGAATAGAGGTATGTCTGAATGGGGAAATGTCGGAATGGAGCCATGTCGGAATGAAGCCATGTCGGAATGGAACCATGTCGGAATGGAACCATGTCGGAATGGAGTCATGTCGGAATGGAGAGGTGTCGGAATGGAGCCATGTCGGAATGGAGCCATGTACCCCAACAGGACAGGTCTTCAAGGGAGGAGGACAGATGTCTGCGTGAAAGGATGTATGGACCAGGCTGGATGGACAGACGTATGGATGGTCAGATCCATTTATGGACTTGCAGGCATAATTGAAAGAGATCAGAGATCAGACCTTCTTTCCTTACTGCTTCACAGGTGGTTCTAACAATGATTCTAATGAATGCTCCATTTGATGAATCCTGCTTGGGATTCAGTCTGACCCAATATATTGGTAGGGGCAGTATAGGGGCAGGGGCAATATAGTGGCAGGGGCAGTATAGGGGCAGATATAGGGGTAGGGGCAATATAGGGGCAGGGGCAATATAGTGGCAGGGGCAATAGGGGCAGTATAGGGGCAGGGGAAATGTAGGGACAGTATAGGGGCAGATATAGGGGCAGGGGCAATATAGGGGCAGTATAGGGGCAGGGGCAATATAGTGGCAGGGGCAATAGGGGCAGTATAGGGGCAGGGGAAATGTAGGGACAGTATAGGGGCAGATATAGGGGCAGGGGCAATATAGGGGCAGTATAGGGGCAGGGGCAATATAGTGGCATGGGGCAATATAGGGGCAGTATAGGGGCAGGGGCAATGTAGGGGCAGGTGCAATATAGGGGCAGTATAGGGGCAGGGGCAATGTAGGGGCAGGTGCAATATAGGGGCAGTATAGGGGCAGGGGAAATGTAGGGACAGTATAGGGGCAGATATAGGGGCAGGTGCAATATAGGGGCAGTATAGGGGCAGGGGCAATGTAGGGGCAGGTGCAATATAGGGGCAGTATAGGGGCAGGGGAAATGTAGGGACAGTATAGGGGCAGATATAGGGGCAGGGGCAATATAGGGGCAGTATAAAGGCAGGGGCAATATTGGGGCAGGGGCGGTGGTGGGGCAGGGCTAGTCACTGGATGGTAACCGCAATGTTGCCCGTTCGATTCCAAGCTCCCCCAGAGTTAGTGTCGATGTGTCTCTGAGCAAGACACTGAACCCCTAATTGCTCCTGATGTGCTGGTTGTGCCTTGCATGTTTTCTGCTGCCATCAGTGTATGAATCTGAGTGTGAATGGGTGAATGTGACACGATCAATCTATGTAAAGCGCTTTAGATAAGGGCACTATATAAATGCACCATTTACCATTACCATTTACCCATGTAGTCAAAGATTTGTAGTCAGCAGGCAGGAAACCTGCAAGATGGAGTCAGTGTTATGAATGAATCAGTATTCTGGTGACCAGATGTCCCTCTTTGCGTGGGGCACTCCCTCAATTCCAAGTCAAGTATCCACAAATTGAGACTGACAGGCATCAGTGTTTAAAATGCCCTAATAATTTGTAGTCCCCAAATAGTTAACTTTCTATTGTCTCATTTCCTTCTATAGAACCAGATTGTTGATCTTATCAGCTTTTTTTTTGCTGTATTTGAAATGAAATCCTGAATTATTTTTGGAATATTGACACCAAGGACAAATTAATCTAGTATGTTGCTGTAATATTTCACCTACAAAGCAGAGTAGCGAATGAGATGTGCGTGTGTGAGTGAGTTGGTGTTTTTTTTTTTTTTTTTAAACGTAAATTAATGGAGCAGTTCACCCTGACAACGACATTGTTTTCTACGAATTTCACACCCCATAAAGCCTGCAACTCATTTGTGGAGATATATTTCTATTTTGGTCACATCCCTAAGCCAATTCCCAGTTGGTTGTTTATCGAGCCCATCCTCTCCACCAAGGCTACTGTAGGCTACTGCATGTAGTCTGAGAGACGCCTTGTTTTATGCCCTCTGTCAGCATGGCGAAGTGCTGGTGCAGGTTACGTTTCACGGTTAGGGTCTCTTCCCCCGACCTACAAACGAGTCGCGACTATAAGCAAGTAGTCGCGGCCAGGTTGCAACTGTAGTAACTAGTAACTGGTGCAGGGGTCGGCAACCCAAGATGTTGAAAGAGCCATTTTCGACCCAAAATTAAATTCAAAATCTGTCTGGAGCCGCATTTTATTACTTTTTCTTTCCTGAGAGTGTGCAAATGTGAACCAAATGGACCCTGGCGGTCCATTTGGTTCCATTTGCACACTCTCAGAAAAAAAAGGTCCTCAAAGAAAAATCATTAACATGGTGAAACACAACCTTTCTTCAGAAATGGAGTTTCTAAAAAAAGGGAGTTTTACAGAACTCCATTTCTAGTCCACACAACATCTCTAAGGTATATTAATGACATAGTAAACTGAGTAAACCTTTGAAAATGGGTGGTTCAGATTGAAAGCTCCACCTCTGATAACTGCTGGGCTTTTTTGACATGGCCAACAAGTGCTACTTTAACTGGCAACTGTCAGACAGCGAAACGCGTTTTGGGTGACTGAAATGTTTATGCAGATCACCCCAGTGTGCTACATCCAGGGAGCCACTAGGGAGCCACTAGGGCTGTGTTCTGGAGCCGCATGCGGCTCCTGAGCCGCAGGTTGCTGACCCCTGACCTAGCGTGACCACGGCCAGTGAGAACACGACCAGTGAGAACGCTGTCTCGACTGACTACTACTAAGTAAGTGGTCGCGACCAGGTGTGTGTTTTGGAATTGATAGAAAACAAAGTCGTTTTCTTTAACCAACAATAGCAACTCCACAAGCTTTTTTATTTTTTAAGCTTGTGAATCTGCTTCTATTGCGTTTTTTGAATATGAATCGTGAAAGGGATTGTTTTTTGGATGATTTATTTTGATACTTCTATATATAATATACATATAAATATTTATCTGCTATATGTCTTCAGGTCTGCGAGGCTGCGATGTGTGCAGTCTGTCAGGCTGATGGTGACCATAATGAATGTTGCAATAAAGTACTTTCCGTTGTACAAGGAGCTGACTAAACAGCTTGTCTTGCACTATAGATCACTTTCTGTGGAATTAAGGGAAGGGAAGGGGAGAGAGGCTACAGTATATTGGCGATCTGGGAGTTAACAGTTACTGTTACAGCATGCTGTTTATTTCCAAGGTAACTTTTAACTTAGAAATATCGGTCTGTCGCTTTAGTTTAATTAGTGTTTTGTGTATACTTCCCCCACCAGCCATGGGGTTATTTTCCTCCATGAAAACAAAACAAACAGCCCCCCCCACCCCCCACCCCGCCCCCACCCCACCCTCTGGGTAGAAAGATCAAAGCAAGAGAGAAATAATTGCCCACACAGACATCGTCGGAAAACAACATTTGTGGCGTAATTGTTTGATTTCCACTCCTTTTATAATGTGGATCAGTGGTTTTCAACCGCTTTCATATAGGGCCCACTGATTTATTCTGCATTTTAGCCACAGACCACCACTTGATGTTGAGTTTAGTCACTCAGACCCAAAACTCAAAGGATTTTCATGATTGTGTCCACAATTTAGGAGATA
>CM076967.1:7477492-7822492 GCA_039105355.1 Benthosema pterotum
CGAGCTTGTAGACTGGCCATTTGAACTACTAATAGTTAAGGGATAAGGGGTTTAGCGGTGACAAAAATGGGGCCCATATAATATGTTCTTTAGTTTAAAAAATAGTTCTTAATTTTATTTCTTGGAGGGCGCCATTTTACTATGCCTGTCATAGGTATCACGTCACTGGAGATTTTCCCTGGAGCCCCCCTTATCAAATGGACCCTTACGGGTCCATTTGATAAGGGGGGCTCCAGGGAAATCTTGCCTGGGACTCCAAATTGCTTAGAACAGGCGTTTTCAACAGGTGGTCCGGGGACCACCAGTGGTCCCTAAGAGGCTTCCAGGTGGTCCCCAGCTAAGTTGGTTAACCAGATGTAACTCTTGAGAACGTAAAAACAAAACCAAATGGACCCTTGCGGGTCCATTTGGTTTCATTTTTACACTCTCAAGAGTTAAAATATCCATCATGCGAATTAGTCCTAAATCTACACAACTGGAAGATTAATGGTCATGGACAGAAGCAAAAGAAATCTTTAGTTTTGGGGTCTGTGGGTCTAAAAATAACCTCAATTGGTGGCCCGTTGCTCAAATGCTGAATAAATGGTGGGCCCTGGTATCAAAAAGGTTTAAAACCCCTGGCTTAGAAAGTTAAACACCAATGCATGCAGCTATATATAGGCGACTGTATCCCCACCAGTAATATGCACATCAGATACCTGTCAGCTCACACACATCACATTAAAGTCACTGATGCAAGATGACAGAAAGACAGACATGAAAAAACATTCTCTCTTCCTTGCTCCAGTAATGCAGAAACACTCACTCACCCAGTGGTGTCAAACTGGGGACAAAGAGATGCAAAAATAGCAATCATAGACGTAACTAAAATAAACATAGGAAATGGTAGGAGGTGTGTAGAGTCAGTTAAATCAGCGAGGTGGGCGATGTGTGGATGTGTTTTTACCAGTGTGGGAGGTGTTGGTTAGTGTCACTACAACTACACACACACAGCACTACATTGACTGTGTTTCAAAGGGGGTCAAATATGAATGCGATCCAAGGACCATATTAAAGTCACTTACAGCACGAATGCAACTGCCTTCCAACGATATCATTTCATCAATATCAAATAAGATCAAATGGTCTTTATCAGGTGGGCTGCAAACAAATAAATCCATGCCGTCTCATTTGTGTAAAAACAACTTTGAATGTCAAATAATATAGTCCCCAGATAGTTGTATTTGGTAACTCCATTTTTTGAAGATATTTAAAAACAAAAACAAACACTGTCTTATATTCATGCCAATAGGGTATTTGGATATGTAGGGTGTATGTAGGGTGCCAAGTTGCCAACTCGATTTATATTGTGATTCTTTATTATGTTGCGATTTGATTTATTTTTTATCCCCAAATTACTTTGCTTTTATTGTACTAGAACCTTTTAAAAACAATTAATTAATTAATTAGGTAATATTTATTTGGTAATTCAATATTCTTATTGTGGCAGTAAGAACTGCAGTATATTGATAAATTGATTGTTTTTTCCCTCCTGTATTAAGTATAGGGCTGGGACGATATTGATACCTCACGATATGATATAGGTGGCGATATTAGGCCTTCGATAATGAATATATCATGATATTTGATATATTGCAATATTTGCGATATATCAATATATTGCATGAAATTCATCAACGATATATCATGATACTGTAACTGCAGCTGGAAAACAAAAACAAAAAACAATAAATGAATGAATAAAAAAGTAAAAGGCAAAAATCAGAACTTACTAATGTATATCCTCAGGTATTAATCTTAGCTTTTATTTGTCTCAACTGATTCTCATACCAGGCTTTTTGTTTTTATCTTGTGTTTGTTTTTTTGGGAATGAAGCAGCTATAGAAGTCAGTTAACATTTTAGTTCTGCGACCCGTTTTTCCTCCTGGAATTATCCCTCAGCAAATATCGCGATATTTGCTGAGCGATATTTGCTGAGGAATATACGATATATATTGCGGGAGGAAGTATACGATATTATCACGATAACGATATTTCAGCACACCCCTAATTAAGTAGAGCCACAGTATTTCTCTTTCACTTGATTTTATTTATTTCATGAAAACATAAATCTGCAGTTTAAATGGCTGTTTTCAAGATGTTGGGTCATTATGTCTAGAACGGATGTTTCATTTAAAAGCCTCAGTTGGGTGCGTGAGGTCCTTGAGGCTGCATTGCACCGTGTGTTGGATGCTGTAGTTCAGTGGTTTTCAACTTTTTTGATCCCAGGGCCCACTATTTATTCAGCAGTTGAGCCACGGACCACCATTTGATGACATGTTCACCACACAGATCCAAAACTAAAGATTTGTTTTGAGTTTTGTCCACAATTGCAGGCTGGATTTCACAAATAAAACAGGCAAACGTAGAGATCAAAATGACCATTCTCCTAGCATACATTCTCTAATTGTGGACCCAGACAAGGGTCCATTTGGTTTCATTTTTTATGCTCTCAAAGAGTTACATCTGGTTAACCCACTTTACATCATCTAGCTTGGGGACCACCTGGAACCCTCTCAAGGACTGCTGGTGATCCCATGGACCACTGGTTGAAAACCACTCGTGAAGTTGGAATCATGTGTAAACTCAACCAAAGGAAACTATTAGAGAGAAACAAACACTATGGTGGATCTCATCACCTTTTATAGCCTCCTCCCAGTGTAGTTAATTGGAACCCTGAAATAGACAAGCTCCAGCACCTGTAACCAACACAAGATTACAGTACACAAACACAAACATTACAGACAAATCACACCTGGCCTGCAGGCATGTGTTTGTGTGGCTGCTGAAAGCACTTTGTTACAAGGAAAATTGTACAGTACCAATGTAAAGTTTAGAAAATGGCAGATCTACAATTCCACCTGTATAAAATAGGACTTAATTAGTTGTTTTGTAACCAATTAAGTCCTTAAAGGAACCCTGGTTAATGAGACAAATATGGATAACACGTTATACTTGCCCTCTATAATTAGAATTGAACATATAAAACACATAGAATAAGCTCTTTAGTTATACTTATACTTCATGGTTTTATCCCATGGGGATAAAAACATGACCTGTCATAGGGATGACATCACAGAAGATCGCTCCGCATTAGAACTAATGGAATGCATCAAACAACTGTATATTTTCTCCTCCTATGGTCTATCCTGTCTGTTTTACAGTTGTTTATTTTACCAGTGGGGGTCGCCATTGTCATCACAAACAGAACGGTGTATATACATCAATGTTTTATGTTGAAATGGGAACATTGAACGTTCCATACTATGTTCTATACTACAGATCTTCTGTGACGTCATCCATATGACAGGTCATGTGACAGGCACAGTAAACAGTAATGTTTACTGTGTATACAGTGTCATACAGTTGGACTATAGTCAGCTACTTGAATCACTCACAAAAAACAAAACTTAACGCTAAATCTTTTAGGAATGTTTTACAAACATTGAGGCCACATTACCATATGCTTTGTAAAACATTTTATTTTATCTATACATCATAATCATGTGCCCTAATGTAAAGTGTCCGAACTGAACATGCGTTCGAACTGGGAGATATTAGTTTGTTTTCACTGTCACTTTTTACTCACACGTGTGACAAGAAAACAAAAACCATGTCCAACTTCGCTCCACCAGCAGACCTTATAAGCTGCAGCCGAGTTTACTGCTACTAACTCTGGCTGATCATAGAGCCATCTGGCCCTCGAGACGTGATTGATATAATAGTACTGTACACATTAGAAGGTACCCAGGAAGCATCAGGACCCCGTAGGGATTGTTCCATTTGGTGGTCCCTGGAAACACAAGCACACAGCGCGCAGCACTTAGAGCTTGTGGATGGGCTGCTGACAGTTGTGTGTTTGTGTGTGTGTGTGTGTGTGTGTGTGTGTGTGTGTGTGTGTGTGTGTGTGTGTGTGTGTGTGTGTGTGTGTGTGTGTGTGTGTGTGTGTGTACAGACTCACCACCCTCCACTTTCTAAACCAGTGGTTTCATGATGTCCACACAAACACCTACTTTAATGCAAAAAAAATATTTAACCACTTGCTACATATATTTGTATTGTATTTGTTGTACAGCAATTTGTAACACGTTTTGAAGTGCTATATGAATAAAGTTATCATTATAAAAGGAGTAGGCCTACTTCATCAAAAATACTTATTGGTATTGATATTAAATCCCTTTAACCACACTGTACTTTATTTGGTGTTCGTAATCTCAACGGGTAAGGCCCTAGTTATATGATAATTAGTCTGGTTGCCAGACTATTGTGATTGTAACACTTCATTATTTTCTCTGGCCCTGGGTAACAAAGTTTGGCAACTTACTCCTCACACAGTTTTGACTGTACACACTTGAGCCATATATCAAACTGACCGACAAAAACAAAATTGTGTGCTTGTATTTTGCGAAGAGAAATTTTTATTGGTCGGCCTCATGGTGATACGATTTACCGAATTTCCCAGCCGTGTACCATGACTGTCCCACAAAAAAAATCAATATATGCTGGCATTTTTTTTTTGTAAAATACCTACAAGCCTAATGCTCTAATTGAGCCTCCACTGAAGTTATAATTTCTAAAGAAAGCAATATGGGCACACTGAAGATCCTTCTATCCTGGGTTTTGCCAACCATTGTAAGAAAAAATGGCAAAAAATAGCAGATCTAAGAACTCTCAACATGTTGTAGGTTGAGCTATCAGCTATTAACATTGCCAAATAAGTTCAAAGATAAAGCAATGTACAGGGAGATAATTTTCACAGATTTATTTTTGAAAATGTCTTTATGTTTGATGTAATAATAATGCAACTTTGATCAACTTTGAGGTTCAATTTGCCAGTGGAAAGAAAAGCTAAAAAAATAAAATAAAATAATTAATACAAAGATTTGTAAAAGAAAAAAAAGAAAAACAAGAAAAAAAAAAAAACAAGAATGTTTTGGTCACAATCATCTTAAAATACAACATGAGCATTTTTAGAGAAAAAATATTAAACTTACACTTTCTTTTTCTCTCTTATCATCTTATGTTGTTTTGGCCACAATACAGCTATTTCTGATGAAGTCGTCATTCATGAATATCCTGTTTGTCAACAGCTGTGTGTTGTCACTTATTTTATTATCTATTGATTAATCAAGCTGCAGATTTACCTCTAGTCATCTTTTGTATGCAGTCATGACTTCAGTGCATTAGCTAATTGTATTATTTGAGAGCTAATATCTGCTTATATCTATAACAGAATCTGGTCCCAATATTGTGCTCACCCGAATTTTAAATGCTGACACCAGACCAGACAAGAAAATCTGCCACTGTATGTGTTCATTTTGCACTTTGACATGAGATATTCAGTTTCGGTAGCATGTTTCCAGAGATTTGTTGTGGTACTGTGTACTGTACAGTACATGTGTGCATCAAGTCACTTGTCTGCTTCACTGTGTCTTCTTTTTTATATTTTAAACTATTTGAAGTCTTTGTCTGTTGTAACGAGTTGAACATGGTAAATTTCATGTAGTCATCACAGTACAGTCTGGCTGTCCGGTATTCTCTTTAGGCATTGTGTTGTACTAGTTGTGGTGCCACTGATGCGGTCCTTTGCGGGCAGCTAACCCGACAGGACCAGGTGGAGGGTGCTGACTGCGTGTGCTGATGGCAGGTTCTGGTGGCGTCATGCAGGTGGCAGCTGTGTTTGTAAATGTAGTGCCTTCTAGATCTATGTCTCCTTTGCTAGCGGTGGTTTCATCTTGTAGCTGTAGTACAATATGAGTGGCAAAGCTTCTCACTGAGCCCTTTTTATACAGTGCCTGGCAGGCTCACTTTATTCAGCTCAACTGGTTTATTAAGATTTAATGTTTTGATCACTATAGGATATTTTTCAGGAGTGGATGTGTGTGTGCTATTGCCTTTCCCACGTAGACAAAGCCATGCATTAGCCTTTCCATGGCCGAGGTGGTTGATTTATTGAATGGACTAGGTGCCGATGCGTGTGACTTACGATGCAACAATGGATGGGAGTCCAGTACCTATTGTTGTCTAGGGAGAAGTTACTTTTGTTAGATTTTTCTGGCGAGACAACATAACATACATACCTATACATGTTTTTCTAAATTCTCCGTATTCTATATACATTTTAACCCATCGTTGCCACAGGTGATTAGGCCTGGAGTGCCACAGTTTTAATTCAGTGGGGACCATATATGAAACGATACCACAGAAATCGGCAGACTTCCGGGAATGTAGAAGCAGTTCCATCCATTAAACATTATAAATTAAGGGTTTATCCCTTGTTGTCTGTGGAAATAGTTATTCATCTTTATTTGTCTCATCCCATATTAGCTCAACTGCGAATTGTTGAAATATATGTTGAAATATTGTTGAAAGATTTTTTCAGCGTTAGCTTGAGCTGTATTTTGCTTATGTTCCTCCAAGCAGAAGGTATGTCAGCTGGTTTTACGTCATATTTTGTGGCAATTTCATCATTGAATTTCACCATCACATATTTCCAGTAGTCTGATGCTTCGACGGTTTTGTCTGGTGTAATGTACCAGCTGGGGAAAACACTCTTGTACTCTTGACATGGGTAAAACTGACTAATTGTCTCAGAACACTTGAATTTACCCTCACTTGTCACTACTGAAGAACATATATCTGTTGCAAGTTTATCTGATCCAGTATAACTACAATTAGCAAGACCCATTGGTCTGTGCAGTAAGGCAAAGTGCGTTGCGTGTTCTTTGCCTGCTACCTCACAAGGCACTTTGCAGAATGGACACTTTTCCCCACATCCAATGACACTGTTGAACAGCTCGTTGTAGGGTTTGACATCAAGTAACCTTAGTTTTGCTGACAGATCCATTTCTTTAAATGTCTTCTTAAGGGTATGTTCCATTTCCTTCACTGACTCTGTTATCCATTGAGCAAAACCCTTCTGGTTTGATTTGTTCAGAGTCAAGACAGTTTCCAGAGCATCCTTTGGAATGATCAGTTTATCACCAATTCCATTGCAAATATTTTGGACAAATGCCTCAACAGTGACATTGTCCTCCTTTTGGGCTTTTGTTATAGCACTGGTTATGTACTTAATGTTTTCTTCTATGTGCTGTTGTTCCAATTCAAACAACTCATGCCCACCTGAGAATTGTTCAACAATTCGGTCAAATATCCAGTCTCTAACAAGACATTCATATGACGTAATGTAGTTCATATAGTTCTCAAAGCTGTCCTTTGACAGCAAATTGGTCAAAAGAGAATGCTGTAACAATGACCGTGTTTTAAATTGATCAGCATATTTGCCTTCCAGCATTGCATCAACAATGAATGGACCCAAGGAACGGGTGACATTGTCTTCCACTGCAGGTATCAGGCACAGGTTTGTGAATTCTTCTGCTTTTTTCTGACACTGGTCTCGTTCATTGAACAAATCTTTAAAGGCAGAACAGTATGTGCTTTTTTGTTTATTGAGACAAACTTGTGGGTCATTATTCTGCCTGAAGTTGTCATGCATTTTCTGAAACTCTTGAGCTGCAATGTCACAAATGTGTTGTTTTAACTGAACTTCAAACTTAATATCTGTCTTAACATCTCTATTGACACTCAACATGTCATCAATCTTATGTAGGATCTCGAAGATGTAAGTGTCATGGTAATTGGTTTTCTTTTCCACTATCTCAGAGACATACTGTGTGCAATCCTTTATAATCCTGTCAGCTAGATTATGTGCAACCACAAATGGCTGTTGCTGTGTTCTTTGTGCCTGCAATTCATGTGCATGACCCCCCTTTGGCAATAGGTTCTTCCTCAGCTCGTCAAAATCAATGTCTTGGGAAGGCGTCAAGTTTAATTCATGAACAGTGTCAGCTAGATTTTGTGCAACCACGACTGGATCTTCATAGCAACACAATTGGTTAGCAAATTGGCTAGCTGTATGTTTAGCAACATAAGCAACAAATTCCTCTGATTTAACTTTGAAGTCCTCATTTACAGATTGTTGCTGCTGTGTTCTTTGTGCCAGTAATTCACTTGCATGACTCCCCTTTGGCAATAAGTCCTTCCTCAGTTGATGTTTAATTTTACTGTAGACGTCAATGCTTTGTAAAGGCATTAACTTTAATTCATTAACAGTTTGTTCCCACAGCTCATCAAATTGTTTGTCTAGTGAAGATGAAATTCTGTTTCGCTTATCTTCACTCTTACGGCATTCATCAATTAAATTCAGCACCTTGTCCTCTAATTTTTTTGCAAAGTTTTTCTTCATTCCATCAAGACTTATCATGCCTCGTCTGATGTCAACAGCAGCTTCCAGTTGATTATCTACAAATTTCCCAATTTCTTTTCGGAGGCTTTTTGCACTGTTTGAAAAGTCCTCTCTGTATCCCTCAACAAGATGGACGAGTCCTCCTTTTTGCTTAAAATAGTCAGCCAGCTGTTGCAGGAGTTTTTTCTCCCATGTAGAGAGCTCTTTTAAGGCTTCAATCTTCAAATGATCCAGTAACCCATCCAGGTTTGATATGTTAGATGTCACAGTTCCAAAGTTAGAAATCCTTGTTTCAGCTTGTGTAACCCATGTGTGCATGTGTTTTTTGAAGTTCCATTCCAATTCGCTGGATTCTTTGCAAAGCTTCATGTAGGCATCGGCCACAAGGCTGTTTCGGAAACTGAAGATAAAGTTCTCATGTTGTACTGCAGTCCACAGATTTTTTGTCCATTCCAGAAAGTCTAGTACTTTTTTAGCAGATGACTTGCTGCTTTCCAAAATGTGCATTATGTTCTTCTTGAACTCATAAACAGACTCACTGTACCCTGCATTTACTCTTGCCATCGGTGGGTTCCCATGCCAGAGTCCAGGGATGTACCAGCTACCAGTATCTGGATTGTATTCCAACACATCTGTGAATTTTTTGTTCTCCTCCTTTTTCTCCATTTTGGCAGCAGCTTGAGTCATCTCATCCAACTGTTGCAACAGCAGACTTCTGTCCCGCTGGTTTTTGTCTTTGGCTGATACATCTGACACATTCTGATGAACAAACTGACAGTTGGGCATCTTCCCCACTGCTTTCATCCTGAGGAAAGCGTGGACAACAATTTGTAGGATGTCTTTCATCTCTGCTATATTCTCCATTGCAATGTTGATTATAGTGACATCACTAAGCCCTACAACAAGTGTTGCAAGCTCATTGTCATGCTCATAGCTATCCTCCAATTGTGCAAGTTCTGGTGACTTCAGGCCTTCAGTGTCAAGGATTAGCACAAAGTCACAGTTCATATCTTTTTTGAAGTTTTCTTCCACTCTGACGAGCAACATGAAGGCACCTCGAGTGCATATACCACTACTGACTGCAAACTGCACTCCAAACATGGTGTTAAGGAGTGTGGACTTTCCTGTGCTCTGAACTCCAAGAACTGTTGCCACCAGGAGTTTGTTCTTCTGCCCTACCAAGACATTTACCTGAGTGAAAACATCCTCCACCCATTTAAGAGGAATTGTTGATGCATCACCGTCCATCAACTCCATTGGGAATCCTTCAAGGAGCAATTCTGCACACAATTTTGGAAGTGTCAAAAGCAGTTCATGTGAATTGCAAGTTTCTGGAAGGGACATTGCAACTTCATAAAGTTGACCCATTTCACGGAAGAAGTGTTCAATCCCCAGTGAGCTGTTGGAAAGCTGTCTATCAAGTTCTTTTATTTCATTTCTGTTTTGTGAACTTTGACATTTATCTTTATACTGTTCACGGAGAGAAGAGAGTGTTACCCGGGACAAGTTATCAAGGTTCATTCGCATCCACTTTAAAAAATAAGCCCTCTCCATCCTTGGGCTTGATAATGCACTAATGAAGCAGTCCATGGCCTCGGACATGCCATGTTGGTTTTGTTGATTTCTAAGATGCATTATCTTTTGTTGGAGTTCATGTTTGTAATGTTCAATGTTTTTCTCGCCAGCATTCTTAAGCCTGAACTCCTCTTTCATCAAACTAGCTAATTCTTTCAATATCTGACCTTGCAGGGGGAGCTGATTTTCCTTGTACTTAAGAATGTCTGTTATCTTTGATGTGATGGCATCTGCCTTCCGCCTGGCATTCTTACAATCTGGGGATTCCTCATCAACAACAATTTCAAGCGGATTAGCAACATCAGTCATGTTCTCCATCTTCATCCTCATTTTTGTGCTGTTGACCACTTTGGTGACCTTTTTTCTCAGCTTTTTGACAAAGACTGCATCATTCATGTTTTCAGTCTTCATAATGATGTTTTTCTCATTCAAGTTGAACTTGCTTGCCACTTCTTTTAGAGTGAAACCTTTGCTCTGGGTGTTACCGACCAAAAACAGCTGTGCTTTGTTGTTTTGGCTGCTCAGTAGTTTGTACTGAGAGTCCATCTTGTCACAGAACACAAAAACTGCTGCTGATGTCTGGCAAAGAAATTCATATTGCTTTTCAAAGGATATGATGTCCCCCCGTAGGTTAGCTACAGCGACTGGCTCTCTGAAAATATCAATGTTAGTGTTTCCACATGGAAGATACCAACTCATTTCAACCAATCCATCAGATATCTTCCTTGGACAATCACCACCTTCCATGTTTCGATGAACAAATGTGTCATGATACTGTTGGGGATTACTCAGTAGATCATTGAGATTCTTTGACTTGGACAAGGAGCTCTCACCCAGTCTGACAAAAGACACCATTGGGAGTTCAGTGAGCACAATTCTGTCTTCAATAAAGCCTTTCGGATCTGAAATTGAACGAGGTCTGCAATTTTTAATGATGTCTCTCATGGCCCACAGCATCAACTCACACTGACCTGTGTCACAATGAGGAAGCAGCAGAGGTAATGAAAACTGACACATGGACATTTTCAATGCCATTTCCTGCTGGAGCAAACCATCAGAGCACAGAAAAAGAGCAGTGACAATGTCTAAGGGGTGAATCATATCTGAGGTCTGACTGTCTGAATCATGATCTGAATCTGAGTCAGAGGAACTATCACTATTTGCTTCAGATTCTGGTGAACATTTCACATTCCTCGCTGCTACATTGACCATCATTAATTTCTTCAGAAATTGCCATGAAAGATCTTTATGACAAGTAGCAGGTTCATCTGTAATGCCCTTCCTATCAATCTGGAGTATTGTGCTCAATGATAGCTTCTCTGTGTAGTGATCCTCCAACCCCAGGTCTCTCAGAAATGACTTCAAGTCACGTGTTGTGATCTGAACAGTGACTGTACTGCTTTCCTTGCTTCTGCCAGCTGCACCACATTCACATGTGACTCGAACTGCATACTCTGTCATTGGCTCAAGGCCAGAAATGATGGCCATTTCAGTTTGTGATGTCATTTTGTTCCATTGCAGTTGTTCAGTGGATACTTTAGCGTACTCTACACTGTAGCTCTCCACAGTCACCCCTTCTCCAATCTCAGTGGGTTTCTCCCATGTAACTGATAGTCCATGTGAGTTTGGTGAAACTTGAGGTTTTCCAGGTGGACTTGTGGGTAAAGTTTTCATGGAATCACTGACTTCACTGGCTGGCCCTCTGCCAACTGGACACACTGCACTGTGTCTGAACACATAGTCTGTGTTAGGAGACAAATTGGAAACAGTAACTTCATCATCTTTGGATGCTATATGTTGGTGCCACTCATCTTGTCCAGTGACACGGTACTCAATAGAGTAGTGGCTGACATGTTCTGCTCCAAATTGCATCAGCTGCATTTTCAGTGTTATACTGTTATGGGTTGTGTTACTTGATGTTAATTTCTCAGTCCTTGAAGGTGGTTGAAAATTATCGCTGACCAACTTCCCATCTTCATAAAGGTAGATGCTTGCTCCTCTTTGACTCTCATTTGTTGTAGCTGTTATGAGGAACTGAATACCCTTGTTGTCTTTATTGGCCTCTGAAAAATCACTGAACAGCTTAGCCCTTTTTCTCACTTCTGACTGTTCTGAGATGTACCATTGTTCCTCATCTCCATGAGTTGCAGTGCTCTCTAGTTTTTGTGTATCTCTTAGGTATCTTGACAAAGCTGAAAGATATGGTTCAGAGGTTTGCAGTGATGTGAAAGTAAAACACACAACATGGTGGCTTTTTGAATTAACGATGGAGTCACATTCATTGGAGATAATCTCTGTGTTTTTCATCATCTTGGTGCATGAGCTAATCCAGTTTATTTCTCTCTCTTTGCAATCTATCCACTTGGTCAGGTCTTTGCTGTTGAAAGGAGATGAGTGTCTTTTTTTTAGGAACTCTGCAAGGACACTCTCCTCTTCCCCTCCTCCTCTGATTAAAGGAAGTATATTTGCCAAGTTCTTCTGAAACTCCAACTTGTACTGTTTGCAGTGCTCTTTAAAGGTTGTCAGCTTTTCCCTAATCTGTGGGAACTGTTGTGCGACTGGTCGTTTTAGTTCATCGTTGCACTTCATTTCCAGTTCACTGAAGTACTCCAGGACACTTTGAGCTTCATTCACTAATCCACTGCTTATCTCACGGACCAGTTGAGCAGCAGAAGAGTCTAAATCCTTCAGAGGCATCAGCCAGACCTTCAGTGGTACAGCATTCTCTCCGTTTGGACCCAGCAACTCTGGCAGGCTTTGATAGACTTGTATTGCATCTTTAAAAGACACCGGGTTTTTCTGCAGTGAAAAATCACCATAGAATTTGCATGAAAATTTCTCTAATTTATCCGTGTCTTCCAGTTGTAGAGACCCATGGCTGCTGATTGTGACTTCGGGGATCTTTTGGATTGCTGCTTCCATGAGCCCTTTAATGTGTTGATGAGTCTTTGTATCATCTACCTCATGGTTAAATACAAAGAATGCTTGTGCCCCATAAAGGATACCTGTCACCACATGAGTTGCTGTGCCTGAATCAAAGACATCTGGATGTTTCACATTGCCTCTTCCAAGATGATTCATGGACAATTGGTGGAACTTTGTGGTAGCTTTATATTTTAATGTTACTCTGGCCTGAATTTTTGATGTCTTAGAATCATTGAGATATTTGGCAGATCCCTCAACTTTTACCAGTCCACACAAGAAACTTGCTTTTAAGGATGCTTCAACTTCCAGTGCTGAAGTTTTGTCGTTGATTGATTCAGATGCTACTATCTTAAATTCAGTGCTGGGCTTGGGTGTGATTCTTACATTCTTCTCCAGTTCTTCCTTATCCCACAGCGTAAGACCTGAAACGGAATGAACAGCTCAATTGGTGAAACATTCATTTGCTCTTTTATATGCAGTGCTGGAATGTCATTCCTTAGTTTACACATACCACTTATATGATATTAGCCTTGCTGTGTATTGTACTGTATTCTAATATCAGATGACTACAGTGGTGCATTCATGCTGAGAGAATGTCCACCGTGACTGCCTCATGAGCAGCAGTGACAGGCAGAGGTGGCCCCGTCACTTATCTATCTTTTTAAACAACTTTTCAATACTTTTCTTTTTTTTTATTATATATATATATATATATATATATATATATATATATATATATATATATATATATATATATATATATATATATATATATATATATATATAATTAGGGCATATGTATAATTAAGTCATTATGGTAACATTATTATATCCCTCTAGCCTCTTTTATCCTCCAAATGGAAACAAGACCACAAGGTCTTTCTCTGGCGCTATTCCTTTTGGACCATTTTGTGTTGTACCTTTTGTTGGTTTACTGTATGCATTTTATGGTCTAATAAATAGGCCCTCCAGAAAAATGTGATTATGGCATTGCAGAATCCATTGCATAATCGAGCAAAAGGTGCGCATTATGCGGCCATCAATTTATTTCTAAAACGGCGCGCAATTCCCGCATATTATACTTATTTTGCATATGTTCGTGCAAAATATGCGCATTATGTGGGCATCGCGTGATTTCACAATCCCCACATATTTTCGCATAGTTCTCTTTCTCAAAGCATTGTGCAGCGTGTGTGTGTGCGTGCGTGCGCGCGCTGCGCTGCTGCTTCTTCAAGACAGCCTGATATTGTGTCGTCTCGGTTAACTGTTTTTTGCGTCTCTGTATTGTGGAATACATCCATACAGTTTATATTAGCGTCGGAAGGCTTCCAATTGGTGACGGCAATGATAATCAGTGTATTCTTAAATCATCAAAAAGCTCTGTTGAACGGGCATCGCCCGTTCAACAGAGCTTTACAGCTTTACAGCTGTTTCAATGTTCTCATCGTATTTCTAGCATAGGTCTAAAGGTGATTTCATGCACATTTGTCCAGAGCATAGTCGGCTATATGTCTGCTTGACTAGATTTAGAAGCCAATTTGATACTGAAACGATTCATTATTTAATATGGAGAAATCCTGTTATTTTACATGTAACTCAATGGGTGACAAGGGCAGTTTGGCAGTGGTGTGGGTTGTCATAGTGAAAAGTTATTATTATGGCTCTACCCATTCATGGACCCCTAAATATTGACTGTGTAGATGCCCATCTGAAATATATTTTTGTGTGAGCTTGTAGATGGGCTTGAAAATAGCCCATGGCATCTACAAGCTCACACAAAAATTTGAAAATATCCCTAAGTTTAAATATATTTTTATATATTTATACATTTTGCTAAGGACCCCCTGGAACCCCCTCAAGGACAGCACATTAAGAACCAAATGCCTATAAGGTGTAAGAAATCGCCTTTTTAATCCGCATACTTCACATTTGTTCCGCAACTTTTGCAAATTCCCGCATTTTCACCGCATAATTGCACTTAAAAACCTGCATATTCCATTGCATACTCAAAGATTTTTGCCCGCAACAATCACGATTTTAGCCCGCATAATCAAGGATATTTCCCTGTTCCCAGTTTTTCTGGAGGTTCTAAATAAAATTACCAATCAAATGTAGGCTACTAATACAACAAGAACAATGTCCTATAGGTAGGGGCAGTGTGGCATCTGTAGCAGGAAAAAAAAAAACGCTCCAAATGGGCAATCATGTTTTGAGCTCGGCACAAAGTGTTACAGTGGTAAGCACTTGAGATTGTCACACGTGCTAGTCATCTGGCGCCTCGGTGTTACCACCGCCCTCGGTGTTACCACCAAGTACCACCAACCTCCATGCTGTCACCAGGAGATGGCAGCAGAGAACTAATGTTCCAACACAATGGTCACACATAGTGGAGGTGTGAACTGATTCTCAGGGGGGAGGGAGAATGAGTGGGCTATGGGCCAAGACAAAGGTAACACCCCACCCCCACATTGTGACCGTGGTAGTTAGAAACCAGTTCAACTAGTTTCAGAGTCCTGAAAAAACATGACAGAGTGACGCAGTATATTTTGCATAATCTACAGTAAATGTCTTCAAATGCTTCAAATGAACTTTAATGTCTCATCACCCTACCCCCAATGGACTTTAGACTTGGATTTTAGATTTGGAAAGTCTCTTTTAGTCACATCCTAACTGCATACAGTACATGCATAGTGTCACGTGGAAGCTCATTTGACATTTAGAAGACTTAAAACACTGCCCTGGAATAAACAAATGTCCACACATTCCTGCTACAGTATAACATTTATTGTTTGTACTGTATATAACAGTGACATAAACAGCATACGGTTTTAATTGCAGTCAAGTAGTGTAATTCTGAAAAAAGGAACAAAAATCTGACTATAAAAATCTCATACAGTTGTTAAACAGTACTACTGCCTACCATGTCCTACTTTAAGACATTGTATTCATGCAGTATAAAGGAACTGCATGAAAAGTGGCATGTAAAAAGTACAGTAGCATAAAAATTGCATACTGTAAATTGCAGTCAATGTCATCTTGGAAAAGGCAATGAAAAAGTATATACACAAAAAATGGGCTTCACTTTATTGTAAAACCTCTGCCACAAACAGTGCTGTTTTGGGGGTAGGGTGTTGAGACATTAAAGTTCATTTGAAGCATTCATTTAAATGAAACGCTATTCTATCAGCAGCTCATCAAAGCCTAACTTTAGCCTGAGAGAGAAAGAGAGACACTGTTGTTAAACATCTGACCCGTAGCTTACTCATTCTCCCTCCAGTTCACACCTCCACTATTGTTCCAGTTAATGGGTCATTTACAATTTCCAAACACAGTAACAGGAGTAAGTGTTTTTACTTCTAATACAAGTACAGTAGAAGTATTAAAAGTAAAATAAAAAAAAGTATTTAGGCAATTCTTTTTTGAATGAATTCTGGATTCTTATTTTTAGTTATAACACATCTAAAATACTTTAAACACACACACACACACACACACACACACACACACACACACACACACACACACACACACACACACACACACACACACACACACACACATATATATATATATATATATATATATATATTAGGGCTGTTGAATGATTAAAAATTTTAATCAAATTAATCACAGCCTCAAAATTAATTTAATCATGATTAATCACCATTTGAACTATGTCCAAAATATGCATGTTTTTAAAAAAGAAACAGAATCTGTGAAAAAATAACCATTTATCGTTAAAATATGTATCGAAATGGGTGATCTACAAGCCCTCAATGCTTGCAGATCCTCCAGCTATACTCTATGGCTCTAGTTACAGGGAGACACACAGCTATATGTCTCTGTAAAACTGTGCTCTACCCATTTCTTTCAATGAGAAAATGCTCAGTGGGTTGAGTCAGTGTGCACATGAGTTAATTGTGTTAAAATTTTTAATCAAATTAATCAACAGAATTAATTTAATCCCATTAATTAAGTATTTTCAACAGCCTTAATATATATATATATATATATATATATATATATATATATATATATATATATATATATATATATATATATATATATATATATATATATATTACAGTGTTTGTTTTTAGATTATTATAGATCAGGTTCCACCAATAATACATTGTTTGTTAAGTTTTAATGTGTTGAATGCTCTTAAATGTGATACAACTTTGTTTGTAGCGTATAGCACCTTTCATGACATAAACTTCAGCTCAAAGTCCTTTTTTATAAGCCCTATAATGCATTGTTACTCTATTGCTGCATTGTGCCAGAGCAACCACAAGATGGCGCCATGTGAGTTCATGAGACTCACATGCGCCACATTGTGGTTGCTCTGCCACACTACAACCTTTGACACCTTTTAAATGAAGTGTGAAAGGTGGTACCACTGTAGGTGAAACGGTAACACTAAGCTACCCCAGTGGTAGTCAAATGGTAACACTGCCAGTATCAAGTGCTTACCACTGTATGTTTCAGTATGTGATTTTCTACTTGGGACGTCTGTTCACGCCGACACTGTTTTTGAACATGGAGTAGCAATTCCGCCTAAATAAAAGATTGATAATATGATCCTTTAAAGACAACAGAAAATAACAGAGGGCTCTCTCAGACCTATATATCCCATACTCTGCGGTGATGGCAGCCATCTTGGATGATAGGACACAAGTTACTGTATATTCAATGGAATGTGGATGCAAGTACACACACCCAGCAGCAATGGATGTGATGACAGGTGGAGAGAAGATAATACTACTAGCAGTACTACTACTACTACTAGCAGTACTACTACTACTACTAGCAGTACTACTACTACTAATACTAGTACTAATAGCAGTAACTACACATGCCAGCAATGGATGTGATGACAGGCGGAGAGGAGATACTACTACTACAACCCCAGTTGGGACAGGGATATGTTTAACACTGCTTTACATAACCTTTCCTTCTAACAACACTCAATAAATGTTTGGGAACTGAGGACACTTCATTTTTTAAGGTTTTCGTTTACCAACAAATTCTGTAAACTGACAATGGTTTTCTGAGTGTTCCTTAGTCCACACAGTAATATAGCTTAGACAATGATGTCAGTTTTTAATGCAGATCCACCTGAGGGATCAAAGGTCCCAACTATTCGGTGACCAAGACCTAGAGGGGTCGAGAACAAGACAAGACCAAGAACTAGAGGGGTCGAGAACAGGACAAGACCAAGACCTAGAGGGGTCGAGAACAGGACAAGACCAAGACCTAGAGGGGTCGAGAACAAGACCAAGACCTAGAGGGGTCGAGAACAAGACCAAGACCTAGAGGGGTCGAGAACAGGACAAGACCTAGAGGGGTCGAGGACAGGACAAGACCTAGAGGGGTCGAGAACAGGACAAGACCTAGAGGGATCGAGAACAGAACAAGACCTAGAGGGGTCGAGAACAGGACAAGACCTAGAGGGGTCGAGGACAGGACAAGACCAAGACCTAGAGGGGTCGAGGACAGGACAAGACCAAGACCTAGAGGGGTCGAGGACAGGACAAGACCAAGACCTAGAGGGGTCGAGAACAGGACAAGACCAAGACCTAGAGGGGTCGAGAACAGGACAAGACCTAGAGGGGTCGAGAACAGGACAAGACCTAGAGGGGTCGAGAACAGGACAAGACCTAGAGGGGTCGAGAACAGGACAAGACCTAGAGGGGTCGAGAACAGGACAAGACCTAGAGGGGTCGAGAACAGGACAAGACCTAGAGGGGTCGAGGACAGGACAAGACCTAGAGGGGTCGAGGACAGGACAAGACCTAGAGGGGTCGAGTACAGGACAAGACCTAGAGGGGTCGAGGACAGGACAAGACCAAGACCTAGAGGGGTCGAGGACAGGACAAGACCTAGGGGTCGAGAACAGGACAAGACCTAGAGGGGTCGAGAACAGGACAAGACCTAGAGGGGTCGAGAACAGGACAAGACCAAGACCTAGAGGGGTCGAGAGCAAGACAAGACCAAGACCAGACCAAGACCTAGAGGGGTCGAGAACACAACAAGACCAAGACTGTTCAAGACTGAGGCCAAGAACTAGTCTCGTCATGCCAATTTTAACATATAATAACATTCTTAATGATTTTCAATCTTCTATTTTTATTAAGACTGAATTTGATTGTTGTGCCCCTGTCCACCATTACATTTTTAAACTAAACTACTAATAATATAATAGGGCTGGGGCTATATGGGTACCTCACAATACGATATGTATCACATTAGGCCCTACATAACAAATATATCACAGTATTCAATATATTGCAATATTGCTATATTGCATGAAATTCATCAACGATATATCACAATAAAAAATAAATGAAAGGCAAAAATAGAAATTACTACAGTGCATCCTCAAGTTTTGTCCATTTGATTCTGATACCTAGCTTTGTTCCTTCTTATAGGCAACTATAAGAATGAATCCTATATTTCTATTTTTCAAACCGATCATAATTCATAACTCACATTGTGTCATTTTGAACCCAGTGAAATCTAATCAGCTTGTGTGTTGAAGCTATAGTTGAAGCCAATTCATCTTTTAACCAGTGCAGTGGCAGGTGCTTATGGTCATTTTATCCTTTGGCAATGGGGTCAGGACACTATAATATAGGGAGGATTATAAAAAAAATAGTGTAATTCTAAATATACCAATAAGAATATAAAGAAATCTATAATCACATTCCAGTAGGCCTGTCTTCTTCCTTTTCAATATTCACAGAAGAAAAAAGTATATTGCTATTTGTGGCTGATAATTATTTTCAAGGGAAAAAGAAAATGCCCTATGCAGCGTGCATGCATAGTAAAATGCATGTAGTAGCAGGCAGCAGGCAGAAGCATGATAGACAACAAAGTTAGACTAAGTTTAGTTTACCATAAGACTCTCTGCTTTATGCCATGAAGATATTACAATTATTCCAAGAGAAGAGTTCCTACATCATAAAGTCATGGAGTATGTGTTGATGTTGCCTATTTCGTTTGGAGCTGGAACATCGCTGGCTGTTAAAATGTACTGTGAAATATCCATCATGTGAATTAGTCCAATAAAGACAACTAGAGAATGCAGAAGATTAATCGTCATTTTGATATGCATGTTTGACTGTTTTGTTTCCCAAATAAAGTAAACCAAAAGAAATCTTTAGTTTTGGGGTCTGTGGGGCTAAAATGTCCTCAAATGGTGGTCCGTGGCTCAAATACTGAATAAATAGGGGCCCAGGTATCAAAAAGGTTGAAAACCACTGCTCTAGTGGGCTACTGTGTCTGTGGACTAACCAGCCTACTAATCAGGTAATGGATTCCTGGTCCTCCAAAGGTTCACAAAGCAGAAAAAGCTAAAGCACAGTGCTGTTTATTCTACCAAGGGATTGGGCTATTGGATCTGTGACTCAATTATAGCCTCAACTGAGGAGGGAGGACGGATGTCGCTGATGTCTGCTCCTTCTTAGGACAATACCACTGACAATGTCGACGCCGCCTGACATGGTGCGTATAAGGATAACAGGGGTCCATGAGGTCCACATAGCATAGGCAACACATTTTGTGAAGCATAAAATAAACAGAGGTTGCTTATAACTATTAGTAGCCTTGTTCTTTAAGCAAATATGTGACCAAGGACAAATCTGTTTGACCTAGACATGTACTGTATGTGCCTGCACAGCTGAGGGGGCTGATTATGGCCACTGGCAGTTATGCAAAAATTGTTTACACTAGCTTGAGTTTTTCACTGTGGATCGTATCAGTGGATACATAGTTATTTAAAAATATATATATAGTTAGATGAAGTGTCAGTGGTGCAACAGCCCTGCAGCAGACCTATGTCATGAACATATTCAGAGTTTATTTGTGATCATGGCAGAAATCAGGCGGTTCTCATAGGTCGGGGGTCAGCAACCTGCGGGTAAGGAGCCGCATGCGGCTCCAGAACACAGCCCTAGTGGCTCAGTGGCTGTAGCATTATTACATACACACACTGGGGTGATCTGCACCAAAATAATATAAATATTTCAGTCACCCAAAACGCGTTGCGCTGTCTGACAGTTGCCAGTTAAAGTAGCACTTGGCCATGTCAAAAAAAAGCCCAGCAGTTATCAGAGGTGGAGCTTTCAATCTGAACCACCCATTTTCAAAGTTTACTATGTCATTAATATACCTTAGAGATGTTGTGTGGACTAGAAATGGAGTTCTGTAAAACTCCATATCTGAAGAAAGGTTGTGTTTCACCATGTTAATGATTTTTCTTTGAGGACCTTTTTTCTTTTTTCTCAGGAAAAAATAAATAATAAAATACGGCTCCAGACAGATTTTGAATTTAATTTTGGGTCGAAAATGGCTCTTTCAACATCTTGGGTTGCCGACCCCTGTCATAGGTGAACAGATTTTAAAGTAAGTAACCTTCAGTTAAAAGGCCTCGGTAAAAAAGCTTCTTATTGCAATATACAACACCATCTAAGAACAACTGAGTATGGATACTCCCAATTATTGCTTGCAACGACCTATGGTAAACTCCCCTCATTGTAATCATACAGTTATTGTTATAAATCTACCTCTGGTTCTGCAATAATTATGCAGTCATATGTACCTGTACCTGGTACCAGTGAGTCTTATAGACAGTCATATAACAAGGTGTACATGTACCTGGTACCAGTGAGTCTTATAGACAGTCATATAACAAGGTGTACATGTACCTGGTATCAGTGCATCTCGTCTACAGTCATACAGCATGCCCAGACTGAACGGTCGACCAAGAGCAGCCAGCTCCATGGTTGGACCACCGTGGGGGTTCATGGATCACTCTGCAAGGAAGAAAATCAAAACTCAATCAATTCATAGTAATGCATGTGTAGCACCCAGCCATGGGCCAGCCACAACAGCTCACAGTAGTAATACAGTGATACTGTACATCACTGATAGTGACAGTAGCTTTGTGGATGATTGGCCTAGTCAAGTTATTACAGTGCAGTTATTGGGTACACTTGTAGATCTTCTAATTTTCAAATAACCAATGTATACATTATACAGTTTTAGACTGATATGCTAAATTAGTTTAGCTGGTGGACCCTCACCAAGGACCCATGGGTGTCCCCATACACCAGTTTGGCCAGTTTTCTTGAAAATTTGAATTAATGGTCATATCACCCAGCCATAATGTGCATTGTTTAATCTTTGTGAGTCTTAATGTTTTACCTTTATGATCTGAACACCTAGACTGGGTTCCATCTTCGAACGTCTGGATTGTGTGAGTTAGGATAGGATGAGACCCAGAATGACAGCAACACTTTAAAGAAACAATACAGAGGAGAAACATTGACACACAAATGACCACAGCTCTAAACTATAGACTGAAAGATTGACACACAAATGACCCCAGCTCCAAACTTAAGGTACAGTACAAACTTCCGTCTTACACAAGCAGGCCACGCATGGACTTCTGCACAGGGGCTGATTGGCCATCTGGAGTACAGGGAGTTTTCCCGGTGGCCTGCGCCACCTAGTGGCCTGGACAAGTCTTTTGTGTTTTTTTTTTTTTTTAAGGCCCAGGCCAGGCAAACTAGTGTTTCTATCCTTCAAAAAAGAAAAGGTGTCCTACACCAGAGCCTTCAAGTAGGAGAGTTGCCATATTCCCGTTCACTCCTGTGCGCCAGGGCGCTGGCGCTGCTGGAGGCAGTGTTGCCAACTGCCAAGATCCAAAATGCACTAGTGGCACTTCCAAAATGAACTAGAATGCGCTAGATTCTTGCCTGGAACATACAGATCAAAATGACCATTAATGACTAAGTTGGGCTAATTCACATGATGAATGTTTTAACTCTTGAGGGTGTAAAAATGAAACCAAATCATGGACCCGCAAGTGTCCATTTGGTTTACGCTCTCAAAGAGTTACATCTGGTTAACCAGCTGCCCCCCCAGGGTGGCCTGGCAAAGGCAAAATTGTCCCGGTGGGAAAATATGTGCCAATCCGCCCCTGCTTGTGCACAAGCACAGCACATCCACTCCCACCCCCTATGCACAAGTAGGCGTGGATTAACCCCTCTTGGCAAGGGTGGCAACAAAGCAAGTGTAGACAGCCGCTCTCTGTGCCTGAGAGAGAGTACAGTGTGACATTCCAACCCCCACTCCTCCCTTCACATACATGCACAATGATTCAGATTATTTAAAGGTAGGGTAAGTGATTTGAAATTCATGGTGTAGTACCAGCCTGGTGCACTAGGGGTGCCCAAGAGTAGCTACACTATGTGAACCTGCTGCTCGATCCTGATTGGAGGAGAATTCACCCTCCACCTGGGGAACTTTTATTAGCTTCTCTGCTAACGTGGGGGAGGGGGAAACTCCATATATGGTCTGCACACCTTATAATAGAGCATTTTAACAGAAAAAAAAGGGTGATATCTGACAAAAGTGAAATCACTTCCCCTACCTTTAACCATCCACTTTGACCACGCTTTGTTGCTGTTATTGTTAACTAAATTCCAGCAATCCACATGTCAGAGAGGACATTACCAGTTAAACAGGAACAGCACGGAGCACGTAGCAAGATAAAATGCAAATGCTTGTCTTTGTGTGTGCGCGCGCGCGTGTGTGTTCCCAATACACCACGCAAACAGGTATAACAGGTAGCTGTCAAGACAAAGGCAGTTGGGGTGTTTATTTTAGTAACAGAAGTATTGCAAGTTTGTTTGTGGATTTTGAAATAAAAATTAGTGTAATTCAGTGCACTGTGTTCTAAATTATATAATTAATGTTACACATTATATTGATACCCGGTGCCCAGGCCGAGCTGTGGTGCTGCAAAGCACATCTTTTAACCAGTATTCCGATTGGTTAAGCTGTAATAACATTTTGCAAGTATATCTGCAAAATAGAACGTATAATGTATCAGTAGAACGTAGAATGTATCAGAAACACACACTGCACATTGACTCAGCAGCATGAGTTGGAATGGTATGAAACTCTCGTTAGCTGTGAATAACAATCAATTAACCAATTACCAAAACAATAATCAATCAGTCAGTTAACTCCATAATACGGTCATAGTAACATTCACAATTCACATTAGTAGTTAGGCTACTTAGGCTACTGCTACTTAGGCTACTGCTAAAGCTACAGGTAGTAGTCTACCAGCTAGGCCTCATAATAGTTGTTCAGCCAACCCAGTCTTTTTCATGTTATATTTATCCCTTAACCCCAATACACACGGTTTAAACACACCCCAGATATACACAATCCCACAATATCATCTCACAGCATGTATATTCTTAGTATAACCAGCTCACCTGCAAAATAGAACGATTCATGTATCAGAAACACACACTGCACATTGTCTCACAGCATGAGTTGAATAGTATGAAACTCTCGTGGCATCACAGATAGTACAGATTAACTGGAGAGTTGACACACCTCACACACCGTTCCCCAGGTGATACTCTGCCATCTACTGACGCTAACTAGTACTGTGTTTTTCCATTTCAGTGATATTGAACCCAAAATAGCAAAATAACGTTTTCCACCACACATGAACATAGAAAACCTTGACACCCACAAGCCATATTTGTAAACTTGAACTTTTAAATTGTCAGCAACTATATGGTTGCACCACACACAACTCTGCAATGTGTTAAATAAGCAAAATAAGGATATACAGGTATATAGGCCTACAAGGATGTCAAACTCAAGATGAAAAAAGTAACTTTCCTTCAAAAATCGATGTCCCTTCATAGCAGGATGAGTCTAAACATGAAACTCCATGCATTAAAAACTGGAAATGCATTATTAAGGCTCGGTTTCCTGTGAGTGAATCAAATAATTTGCATATAGTTTTATTATAATGGTGCGTCAAATATACCAGGGGGGCCAGTTCAAACAATAATTCAATATTATCCCACAGGCCAGAGATAATTCACATAGATAATTCATTTGGATCCTGAGCCTTGAGTTTGACATGGCCTACACCATTTGAAGGAATAGAAGAGGCCACAGGTTTGTACTCTTTGTAGGGCATTTATTTTAACCCATGCATTTTTAAGAAGAGCGCAGGAGCTTCTTGATATGATGACAAAACATATCTCTGAATGTAAAAACAATTCCAAATCACGAAACAGGCTACATTCACCAAATGTGTAACTATAGAGAGTGTGGAGGTGTGATGGCTGAAATCTATTTTTGCATGTAGAAATAGATCTCAGTCTTGGAGGTTAAAGTGACATATAAGAACTTAACTGTTTCTTAAAGTTATTGTATTGGTCAAAAGTTCATATGCCTTCTGTCCGTTAGAATATGAGTTGTATTTGAAAGCCTTAGTAAAATATAATGATTGTGTTCAGAATTTATTGTTGTCTCCCTATTTTCCACAGTGGAAATACTCCATGAGAACCTGCGGCTCGGCTCGATAAGCCTGATTGATATGTGTTTTTATCAATAAAAATGAGTGCCGTCTTTAAAAGGCATGCATATTTCACTAATTAGGTTGCTTGATTCTTTTAGAAATATAATATGAGTAATAATAATAAGGGTAATAATAATTATTATTACCCTTATTATTATTGTTACCCTCATTATTACCCATGTTACCCTTATTGTTATTACTATTATAATACTGATCATAATATTAATACATATTCTTCTTCTTCTTCTTATTATTATTAGTAGTATTCGTATTTTGTTACTTAATAGGGATGGGACAATTCCCTTGCCTGTGTTGAGGCAGGCTCAAAATATTGTGTCTGATCCATCACATGTATTGCATAGAGAGTATGAACTAATGCCATCTGGTAGGAGATACAGAACTCCAAGGCATGTGTATAATAGGTTCAAATTATCATTTGTACCTTTGTCAATCAAAATGCTAAATCAGAGGTTGGCAAATGACTAGATGCACTTTACCAACTTAAGCACTTTAAGGGGCATGATATTGTTCTTTCTTTCTTTCTTTCTTTCTTTCTTTCTTTCTTTCTTTCTTTCTTTCTTTCTTTCTTTCTTTCTTTCTTTCTTTCTTTCTTTCTTTCTTTCTTTCTTTCTTTCTTTCTTAATGTTATGTAATGTTATGTGTATGCAGACCTCTGCAGTCTCTGTCTCCAAGATTAATTTCTCCAGAGGGAGACAAATAAATTGAACTTGACTTGACTTGACTTGATATGATATATTTAGGGTTAGGATTATTAGAGTTATTTAGGGTTCTGGTTCGATTTATATTGCGATTCTTAATTATGCTGCAATTTGATTTGATATGTTGATACTGCATTTTTTTGATGCTTCGATGAAGTGCGGCTTCGATGAAGCTGCACCCATGCCATTTTCAGTTACAGGACTTGTATTAGTCAAGTAAAACATCACTACCGGTAATAACATCAGTTGTTGTTGAAGTTGCAACAGACACACAGCATGCATAAAGCTAAAGGTCTGACTCAGAGAGTTTTCTGTTTTCAATGATGAAATGCTGTTGGTTTAGTGGTGACACAGCTGTAGTTAGTTAGTAGCAGTAGTAGTGTTTCAAATAATTTTAAATATAAGAACATTAATTTGAAATATCTTGGGTTGTTTTGCATGCCATCATGTTTGGTGGGGCAGACTGGGCATTTAGGGGCGCATTGCCCCCCCATACCCATGCCTAGATCCGCCCCTGCTGCCCTGTTGTACTGTCCAGCTGCCAGAATCAATGTCTCTTTTTCATTTATATATCAGCACACACTGCATTTTACTGTTCAACAGCTTGTCTACAGTGTTATAGTTACTCTCAGGTGGTGCAGTGGGTGGAGTTGGAGTGGAGACTATCAGGGAAATCTATTTTTGTAAACTCCTTATTAGTCTACCTGTAAGCCTATAGAGCCCCATTATGAACCCAGACATGTTGAGTACACCGAGGCTCTATGTTAGAAATGTTGAGTTGGGGTCTCCAGTATGTGGAAACTGCTGCATGCTGACTTGTTTCATAATTGGCATAATATGTCACCATACCATTAACAACCTATAAGCCCCCCACCCCCCCTCCCCACCCATCGATCATCGCGCATCGATCACCGTTTTGTCGGTTTCATTTGGGACAACAAAATGGCGTGGTCAATTTTATTTTATTTCTTGCCTCCGCATCCATTCTATCCTATGAATGTGTTTACATATAGGGCAGAAGGATCAAGACAGAGACGATTTATGTCATCATAGCATCCAGTTTCGGAGATCTGGCGTTTCAAAATAAGGGATACTTTAGCTGCAGTACCACAATGTCCTGAGGTGGTGGGGGCGCTGATATGCAGGATATTTTATAGTAGAGAGTCATTATAATACTGTACTGATGCTAAATAAAACCAGGCTTGTTTAAATTCCATGTCAACTTGGAAAATCAACAACGGTGGACATTATAAACACAGTGGAAATGCAATGAAAATAATGCAATGAAAATCAAACAAACTGTTCTGAGAGCAATTTATATTAAAGCTCCTCTATGATATGAAAGACTGATTGTTCGAACTAGATACATTATGGGGATAGGAAACACACATGGGAGCACCAAAAACACGAAACAAATTAAAAGGTTTGAATTTCATGTCATGTCCCCTTTAACAGCTTTTATTTCCCCTAGATACACGAATCAGTCAACTCTGACCTTTGTAGTATTTCGGAGCCAGAGGCTCCAATTGTGAAGGTGTATCTTCATAAATAAACCATCTTTGGTTAAGGTCGAAATCGCTTCATCTTAAAATTGATTCCTGCGTCATGGCTGGGAGCTGTGTGACCTCTGTTCATTTTCATTACACCTCTGCACTGTGGTTTGATGCACCTCAGCCCTTTCAGCCTGAGACACTATCAGTTGACTTGATAACATAACATTCATATTAAATATACATAAATATACATTTTTCAATATTTTACTGTACTGTATTTTACTTGATGATGACATCATCAAGTTGTGTTTGTGTTGTGTGTGTTAATGATTTTTCTTTTGGGACCCGTCATGGTCCATTTGGTTCCATTTGTATACCCTCGGAAAAAAATCTTGAAAATGGGTGTAATCTCACTTGTTCTAGTATAATAAAAGTGGGGGAAAGTGGGGAAAAAATGTGATCGATAAAAAATATCGATATCGCGCTAAAAATGTGATATCGATGCGATATCGATACATCAAATCAAATCGCAGTACAACTAAGAATGGCAATATGAATCGATTCAGAACCCTAAATATCAATATTGTATCGTATCGTGAGGTAGGTGAATCGCCCCACCCCTAATAATTGTGTCATATGATCTCACAGGGAGATATGACACCACGGTGACCTGCCTCAGCAGCTCTCCTTCACCTCTGTTCTTTGACAGATAGAATCCAGCTATTATGTGCTGGGCTATAAAGGACACTCCCATTCATTCTGAACATTAAAAGGCAGGCGGAAGTCTTTAAAGGGAGAATAAATATGTCTGTAGTAGCTATGAAACGCATTAAAATGCAGAATCTACTTCATAGGTGGAAATGAATGCGGCCTCTATGAGGAAGTCTTACTTTTATCTTGAATTGAATTTAATATCACACAGACTTTAGTTCAGCTTTCAGTCTTGGCCCTCCACAATATTTTATGTATCTCATGTGGCCCCTTGGGGAAAATAATTACCCACCCCTGGATTAGACTTTGTAACTGTGGTCCTTTAAGCGCAATAAGCAAGAGTTGCTACTAATCCAGCACTGTGAATGATTCATGGCTTATTTTCTCAGAGGAACAGCTTCACTGCTTCACTCGGTTAACAGTCTGGAAAAGAAAAGGATGAGTCATGAATATGAGGGAAATGAAGATTGGGCCCACAGTATTTCATTATTTATGAGCGACGCTCTCTGACTCATAATGAGAATGTGGCTGACCTTCTAATGGCTTTAAATCCTAATAAAACGGTCAGTAGAGATGTTAAGCATGCTCTCGCTCACACGCACACACCAGGGGTGGATCTATACGCATGGTTATGTGGGGGACAATGCCCCCATAAATGCCCTGACTGCCCTACCAAACACGATGGCATGCAAAACAACCCAAGCTATTTCAAATTAAAGTGCTTATATTTTAAATGATCGGAAACACTACTACTGGTACTAACTAACTACAGCTGTGTGACCACTAAACCAACAGCATTTCATCATTGAAAACAGAAAACTCTCTGAGTCAGAGCTTTAGCTTTATGCATGCTGCGTCTGTTGCAACTTTGATGCTTTACTTGTCTAATAAAAGTCATGTAACCAAAAATGGTATGGGGGCGTCATGCAGGAAAAAAAATATGGTATGGGGGCGGCTTCATCGCCCGATTGAAGCTGCGCCCATACCATTTTTTCCTGCCCCCCAATTGGGAAATGTTACATCCGCCCTGGCATGCGCGCGCACGCACACGCACACGCACACGCGCACGCGCGCACACACACACACACACACACACACACACACACACACACACACACACACACACACACACACACACACACACACACACACACACACACACACACACACACACACACACACACAGGAATGCACCTGACCTATGGTATGGTACATGTGTGGGCATGCACCTACACACACAAAAACACACAGGCACCACAATGCAGGCAGGCACGCACACACACAACAGATATATCACAAATCACAATGCATGCATGCACCTGTGCACGCATGCGTACAATGCAGGCCAGCACTCATAGCGTGCCACTCTGCGTCGCGCTATGAGCTTGTAGGTCCGCTGTTTTTGAAAAATAGTGAAAATGTGGCTCAAATCTTTGAATATATAATTTCAGAAGCAAACATTTTAACTCAAATCTTTGCTTCTGCAATGATCCCTAGAACATGTTTTCAGATGGGGGTCTGCAGCCAAATATAGATAATTCTGGCAATTCTTGCCATGAAATATGTTAAGCATCACTGACACAGGAGGACACAGGAAAATAATCTAGTGTCTAGAAACTAGAATCTAGCGACAGAAAGTAAAATCTACGGCCAAAAACTCAAATCTCCCTTTGGAAAATAGAATCTAGCACTGGGAACTTGAATCAAGCATCGGAAACTAGAATCTAGTGCCTGCAGCTAGGATCTAGCGTCAGAAATGTAACGTCAACACTAGAATGTATAGCACCATAAACTAGAATGTAGCATCAGAAAGTCGATTCTAGTCAGGACAAAATTGGTTAATAACACAAACAGAACACACACAACAACAGTCCAAACTCTTATGTCTACTTCATGGTCTTTTATTTGGCTTTCAGACGTCATTACATCAGAGTGAAGAGACAGACAGAAAGACAGGCAGACAGTCAGACAGACAGGTACAGACAGACAGGTATAGTTCATCTCAGGCCTGTCTGCGTCGTCCTACAACAGTGTCTTCTGGTGTGAAAGCAACGTTTAAAGCACTGCTCTACTTCTGAATCCGCATGACATCAAAAGAAACAACTTTTTATCTTTTAGAGAGAAAAGAAAAATTTTCAAACATTTTAAAGCGTCACTTTTCTCATTGGTTCTAGCGTTTGTGTTTTCTACTTATTTCCTCTACGTTTATTTTTCCCTACTCAGTGTAAATAGCAAGAGGTAGGCTGTCTGGAAAAGTCCAGTCCGAAAAGTAAAAACTATATTTAGAAATATTTACTGCATATGCGTTGAGTATATGGACTGTATGTATATGGCTTTAATAGGTCCCTGGCTAATAAGACAATGGCTTAAAACATTATACTTGTCATATATAACTAAAATAAACAAATAAAAACACCATCAGTATCTTAGTTCTTCCATAAATATAGAATCTTTCACTCAACAGGGAGTGCTCCTGTCGCAGTTTGATGATGTCACACGAGCATGTGTTGTTTAGCCCTATGGAATATATGGAATGCATATGCTAACAGAAAAACAACTTATATTAACTTACAACAACTTATTATACTTTGTAACTGTAATATGAGCTCCAAAGCAATATTTTAAACATGTTTATTAGCATGTGCATTGCACATGCCTTATTCCATAGGGCTGAACCAAGCAGTCTCATGTGACATCATCAACCTGCGACAGGAGCAGTCCCGATTGAGTGAAATATTCTCTATTTATGAATGAGATAAAAGTATTGGAGGTGTTTTATCTGTATTTTTTTAGTTATAGAATGCAAGTATAGTGTTTTAAGGCATATTCGTCTAATTATGCTGGGATCCTTTTAATACAGGACGAACTGTTATGGCTTATTTAAACAAATAGCTTATTTAAATAGAACAATATTGGCGTTATGGCTTATCTATCTACATAAGACAGACTTTGTTATGGCTTATAACAATATGGCAAGTTAGATATAAATAATATGGCTAAAAGTCAACAATATAAAGTGGATTCACTGTACAGGAGAACCTTTTTCAAACACTCTCCTGCATTAATATGGCTATGCGTATCATTTCGGAGACTTTCAAAATCAAAATGAGATTCACGTGAGTATCCCGTTCTGTAAAATGTAAATTATATCGGCTTTAAGTAATAAAAGGATATTAATTAATGGCTGTGAATTCATTTCAGTGCTTACAATACCTCCCTTTTTGCAGAAATTACACCATCATTTATCATTTTATAAATTCTAACAAATTCTACCTGACATGTTCACATCATTCAACTACAAAACAAAACGAAACAAAAAAACAAACAGAATCAAACAAATTCCACACATATGGAAATTTGGGGGGAGGAGGGGGGTGTTGGAGGGATAAAAAAAAATGACAATAATTATAATATTAATAGCAATAATAATAACAACATCTGTATAAATGGTTTTGGCAGCGTTTCCCTGTCCCTGCCAGAAGTGCAGCAAGGGAAACTAATATAAATTCATACGAAACGAAGGAAGAAAGTTCTATAAAAAAGAACAGCCAAGGTTATCGTTTAAACGTCAGCATCTCTCAAACATAATATTCTTATTTTTGTTCTGTTTTTTTCTTTTTAAAAAAACATATTCTCTACTATTGGTAACAACATGTTTGTGGGTCGTTTTTTTTTTAACCCAACAGAAGGCAGGAGGTTCATTCATCTGAGGTAATATTATTATTTTAGAAAGAGCAGGAAAAAGGCAGTTCTGTGACCCCTGAGCAGTTTGGACCACCACAGTGCCCCCCAGAGGCAGACAGCAGTAAATACAGGCTCACTGGTAGATACTGTATGGGCTCCATTTTCGTCTCGCACTAAACCCCTTTCTTATTCACTAAACTGTCTTATTTTACTATTTTGAAAACCTTTTTTGGAATAATTAGAAGTGCAAATCTATTGACATGTTGTGAGCTTGTAGAATGGCTATTTTAACTATTGAAAAATGTTTTTTTAATAGCTTAAAAAGGCAAAAAAGTTAAGGGGTAAGGAGTTTAGCATGTGACAAAAATCTAGGCTATAGTGTGTAAATTACATTTTGAGTTTTGAAACACAGTGACCTGAACTTGTCGACTCAACTGATAAAGGTAGTTAGTGCAGGTCTACCATTGAGATGTTGGTGAAAATCCTTCATTGACTGGCGTTCCTAACATTTAGGTTAGGTTAATTCTTTTCTCCGTACAGACCTGGAGGGTTCTGTTCACAATAAGAACTCCTAGCTACTGTACTACACTAAACTACATGTGGGGAATGCTCTGAATTATGGAAATAGAAAAAAGTAGAAAAAGTATAGGGGAAAAAGTAGGAAAGAGGCAACGTTTCAATCTCAGGTCAGCCTAGTGACCTGATGGTGAATTATTCACCGTTGTGGATGTCATTATAGTTGGGGTTACTTGTGGTCACATACTAAATATGACCATAGAGTTAGAAAGTTAAAAAAGGAAGTTAGGAGAAAAAGTAAGAAAGAAAAAAGGCTAAGACGTCTGGGCACCATAGGGGACTATTATAGACGTTTGGAGATGTCCTGGGCAGGGAATGTGTTAAGCTAGAACAACATGTAAATAATCTAAATAATCTAAAATCTAAATATAGTAATGTTTAGTTATTCTGCTTGCTGTGCACGGCCCTCCAGTCAAATGTTCTTCAAACTTTTTTTCCCAGGCATATAAAGGCACACCAACAGGAAGGTGAAAAATCTCAAGGCATACCTGCATTCACTGTGAAAATACCTGATCTACGAGCTCACAGTGTGATGCGTTGTGAGAAACAAAGTATATACTGTATATACTATATACACTTTGTCTGACATGAAAGATAATTTCTACTGCACTACTTTGTTAAAGGGGAATTCTGCCCATTTTCTTTTTTTTTTCTGAGAGTGTACAAATGCAACCAAATGAACCCTAACAGGTTAATTTGGTTCCATTTGTACGCTCTCAAAAAAGAAGTGTCTAAAGAAATGCATTAACATGGTGAAATACATCTTGATGATGTCATCAAGACGTGTTTCACCATGTGAATGATTTTCTTCAGACCTCCATTTCTAGGAAGTACAGAATGGGGAAACGTTTTCATCATGTCCACCCAGCACCTACCAATGCCATATTAATGGCATATTAGAATGTTGAAAATGGGTGTATAAATTGCTGTAATAATGTATGGTTGGTTGTTGTGGTCACTGATCAGCTGATGCTCGTTCATGTATGTTTTAGGGTCTGTGGAACGGTCCATTCTAGTCAGGGGAGACACATCACACATCGGTTACTAAAGACATTCAACCAGACATTCTGTACACACACATACGCACAGATTATTCCTGTGCTTCATCAGTTTACGAATTAAGAAAAGAGCAGAAGTCGTATTTCAATATCTACAGTATATGTTAGAATCTGTAAGAGGCATTTGGTCATAGGATAAAGTCTACTATTCAAAAAGACAAGTTATTTGGCAATTATCGCGTATTTCTTTTTCTCCGTCCATACAAAAAGAGGTCTTCTTGTGACAAAAAGTATGAAAATATATACGAGACTTCTCTGTCTTGAAATCGACGTACACGAAAACGTTGAGAACTAAATGAAAACTGAAAATGTATACCAGCGGCGGCTCTGAAACAATTCATTTCATCTTTTGGTTAAACTTCATCAACAGGCAGCTTTTCTGTTCCATGTTATTTGTTTTCAGAAATATAGGTAGCCATGGCAACGAGAAAAAAAAGAAGAAACTGTACGAAACAAAGTGAAATGAAAAGAAAAACAAATCTTCACGGATAACTGTCAATCAAGCCTGGGGGGAAAGAAACAACTATCTTAGATCTTTGGAAATCCTGCGACTTCGGTTTTCAAAGAATATTTCTCTTTTGGGGGGCGTGAGACGTAACGTTTAGCTCCATCTGAGCTCTATGCAGTAGAAAAGCTATATATAGAGAGAGAAGGTTTAAGAACATTTTAGGCAGAAAGTTATCAGGAATTAGTTAAGGAAATTAAACAGAATCTTGGCAAAAGTAGCTCCTTAGTGTTTTCATTAAAGGCCTGCAAAGCGCGTCTGTGTCCTCCGTCGTCACAAAGACCGGAACGTCACACGTCAGTCCGTAACGTCCTCATGTCCCCGCCGACGTAAACATGTCCTACTAGTGTCTGTCTGTCTGTATGCTGAGGAGGTGGGAAAGTAATCAAGTATATTTCCAGTACAAGTCCAGTACAAATTGTACAAGTACAGTACAATTTGTAGATATTATGTGTACTTTACTTGAGTGCCAATTTACGATACTTGCTGTAGTTAATCTACTTACTTTACTCCACTGCGTCTCAGTTCCAAATATTACCTTGCTAGGCATTTATTTTGACAGCTTTAGTTGCTCGCCGCCTATTACAAAACAATAAATCAAGCACTTAAGTCCCACAATGCATTCGAAAGTAGCACATCTTCAAAGCTTTGCTATTTTCAAAGACATTGTAAAACCTTAGCTGAAAAATGAGTCATTCTGCACAACGACTACTCTTAATTTTGCTGCCTCAGGTTACATTTTGATGCCAATACTTTCATACTTTTACTGGAGTGCACTTTGAACTACGATAATTTGTTTGTAACAGAGTATTTCTATATGTCAGAATATTGTGTACTTTTCCCACCTCTTTTCTGGTGTGACATAATAATAAAAATTAACACCCCTCTGACCTGCTTCTAACCAGGGTGGAGGTGCTGCTTTTCGCTCGAACAGACAGACAGACAGACAGACAGACAGAGATAGACGGACATGCCACAGTTGAACTCCGGGCCGTTGAGGAGCAGATATAAGGCATCTTTGTATAATCTTCCAAAAGAAAGATGGAGGGAGAAGAAGTGAAGAAGTGAAGAGGTGGAGATGAGAAGGACCTTGTGGAACGTGGAGGTCTTCTGCTCTGCGCTCTCTTCTTCCATCCCAGCTCGACGTCAGGACATCTTCCTTGGCCTCGTTCACACACACAAACACACACACACACCGTAGCGGTACGCCGCGGCGTCGCTCGCCTACGAGAGAACGAGAGGAAAGACGTCTGGCAGGCGAGCGTCAGCGGCGTGCGTGGGAACGGACCTTTAGGAAAGTTGTCGTCATAAAGAGTCGCAGCTATATAGGTGCAACTCTGGCTCCGTGATTCACGCGCTTCTAACCTCTGGGTCTTTCAAAGGTACTGAGTGTCTGAGGCGCTGTGAAATCATCCGGAAGGAAATTAAGCGTTCGTAAGCAATAGTACTAAACTAGGTCAAAGTCACATTCTCCTTTCCAATGAGCCGCCGCTGTCGGCAGAGGCAGAGAGATAGAGAGAGGCGTTCAGGTTCATCCACGTTCACAACACCAAGCCTCCCTTTTCTTCTCAGGCAGGCAGGAGTTCAACCGGAACTTTAAAACGTCGGGCAGCGGCGGCGACGGCGTCAAACAACGACTTATGGCACAACAGGACTCTGGCATCGGCACACACAGGGCAGCACGAAAAACAAAAGCAAAGCAACGTCGACTTAAAGAGGCGGAGAGGTGGGATCCCGGAGGGGCGCAGCACGCGGCGGCGCTCGGTCGGGACCTTTTGGTTCTGAGGTAGGTTCTGCTTAGAAGAGCAGCGTGAGGCACCGTCACCTTGGTTACCTGGCTAGCTGTGGCGTTTTTTTGGGAGCGCCAGAAGCTGAGGTAGCTTATCTTTGGAGGTAAAGAGTTTTGGTGGTTGGAGGCAGAGAGGTGGAGAGAGAGGAGGAGGAGGAGGAGAGGGAAGAGGGAACAAACCAGCTGGATCTACACAGCGTCCTGCCAGGAGGAGTCTCTAAGGGTCATCACCATAATGACCACATACCGTATATATATATGCTCTGTGTTGGCCAGCTGAGACCGGCGGAATCCCTTTGGTTCGGGGGACCTCGGGAGGTTCGGGTAACCTCCCAGGCTCCCCCCCTGTCCGCCGCTCAGACTGGCGCGAAGGCCTCAGTGTCTCTCGGAACTTGGCACCGTCGGTGACAAACGTAAAAGAAAAAATAACGAAATGACTCAAAACAGAACCGTGAGGGAGGGGGGAGGCTAAATATTTTGGTTTTAACGAGGATCGTCCGCCTTCTGCGATGCCTTCTACCACACTAGGAACGACAATGTGTTTTTTTTTTTGTAATCATTTGTGAACTAAATCGAAAAACCTATCGATTCGTACTTCCCCGTACGGCACAAACGGTACTAAGGGGAAGTCAAACAAAGCTGGAATCGACCTTCAGTTAAACGTCCGTTCTCTTTTATTTGTCCTGCTGTGGCAGAAGGCACTTTGTGGACATCCTCAAGTACATCAACATCATCCCTCAAACTTAATATTTTCTCATTCATTCTCGTTAGGCAGATCTGGTTCTAAGGCTTTGGTTGGCAGATCGGAGCCACTGAAGACCAGCTGGTTTTGGGGGTTAGGGGTGGTTGGAGACAGGGTGGGGGTAGGTAGGGGTGTTTGGGTGTATGGAGACAGGGTGAGGGGTTGAGTACTATAAACGGGGAGAGTAGCGACACGCGCTCGTTCCTGCACTGGAGCTCTGCAGTCAATGCAAGTGGATGGGCGAGAGTGGTTTGTTTGGAACCACGTTAGTTAATGTTAGTTCCAAACATGCGCTTTCAGCCAACAGGTGTCTCTCTTCAGCCTCTCTTAGCATTCAACAGGAGTGTCGCTACTCTCCCTTATAGTACTCTAGGTGAGGGTAGGTAGGGGTGGTTGGAGATAGGGTGAGGGTAGATAGGGGTGTTTGGAGGCAGGCTGGGGGTAGGTAGGGGTGTTTGGAGACAGGGTGGGGGTAGGTAAGGGTGTTTGGAGACAGGGTGGGGGTAGGTATGGTGGTATAGGAGTCAGGGGGGTAGTGGTAGGTGGTGTAACAGTAAGGTGTGCCAGGTGTTAGCCAGTGCCTGTGCCAGAATGCTGCTCCTGCTGCTGCTGCTCCACCTGGATGTGGCAGTTGTTGGAGGAGGAGGAGGGAGGGGCGTGGTCTCGTCCCACAGCCAATGGGGTGTGTCTCTGTGGAGGGGAGGGACACTTAGCTTAACTTTTTATAAATAAAGTAGATTAGATAGGACATGACCAATGACACGTGACTAGAGGATACGTCACAATTTTTAATGCCACATAAGTAAAATCAAATCACAACGTTCGGTTAGAACTGTCTTCAGATGTTGTTTAGTATATTAAAAGCAAAGCAAGTGATAAAAAAGCAATACATTGTAATAAATACAAGACGCATTGTAATGATGAATTGCAATCTACACCAGTGTGCATGCGTGTGTGTGTGTGTGTGTGTGTGTGTGTGTGTGTGTGTGTGTGTGTGTGCACACGCGTGTGTGCGCACGTGCGTGGGTGCATGTGTGTGTGTGTTGCATACACATTTGCCCAGTCTGGAAGAGGCATTCCTCAGCATGGTGCTTAATTACTAATTATCCTATTGGCCTGAATATAAGACAGTCGTTTTTCTAATACGAATACATAAATCAGTTGAGAGAGAGGTCTGCAGATTGCAAGAAGGGCCCAGCCATAGGAGCTACAGTTCCCAAGTTTGTCTTGTTAAATGTGAATGCACATAAAGATGTTAAGAAACAGTGCCAGACAACCTGTAGTACCTGTGCCATGAGTTCTATAGCTTCAGGTATGTGAATGACTCCTTCTTTGAGCACCACTGGCCTGTGTCCCAGAGGTCCTCCGTTGGTGCCTTCCTGTGACGGGGTCCAGCCGTTCTGAGTGGTCTTCTGACAGAAGATGAAGCTGTGGGGAGAGAGAGAGAGAGACAGAGAGAGAGAGAGAGAGAGAGAGAGAGAGAGAGAGAGAGAGAGAAAGAGACGGACGCATACGGTTGGTCATCCATGTGACAGACACGTACCAGTGTTTCAGTATGAACATCCCCCTCAGAGTCAAGTGTTGAAGTGTCCTTGAGCAAGACACTAGGGACTTGAAGCTGCCGCATTTTAGAACAGCAACTAGAACGGCTGCTATGACGCAATCACCGTAGCTGTCAAAATACATTTTTTTTTCCGAGAGCGTACAAATGGAACCAAATGAACCCGTTAGGGTTCATTTGGTTCCATTTGTACGCTCTCGGAAAAAAAGAAGCGTCTAAAGAAATGTCGGTGTCAGTGTATGAATGAGTGTGAATGTAACGCACAGTCTATGAAAAGCACTTTGGATCTAAGTTTTTATCCCCACGGTTGTGTAACCCAATTTTCCACCCAGTGCCAATTTCCTAATGTGATCCTGGTCTCTACACACCCTGCACCATCCTGGGGAGGCAGCGGACTGGTGTCATGCTTCCTTCAATGCATGAGGAGTCCAGGCTGCCTTCTTTTCACCTGACAGGGGGAGTGTGTGAGGGCATCTACCCGAGGGGACACAGCTGCTGTGGGTGCCACCTAGCAGGAATCAAACTAACCACTGTGCCACCTTGCACCCGAAAATAAAAGCACCTTGGATGAAGGTACTGGATAAATTCACCATTTTATATCCCTCCAACAGACCTGCATTTATGTCTCAATGAGTCAGACAGACAGCCAAAAGGAACAGTTCTTGGCACGGTGGCCGTACCGCAGGGCAGCAGGCCTGCCAGAGAGCAGCCCGTCTTGTTTGTCATGTTTTACTGCTCAAATAAAACCTGTCCGGATTAAATACCGTGTCGTCGTTTGTAAACTGTCGGCTGGCTGCCCTCCATAGCACCACACGCACACACACGCACACGCACACGCACACACACACACACACACACAAGAGAAACAATGAGCTCATAACGTGATGATGTGTGAAATGTTATGACATGGTTTGGTCATAATTAATAACATCTCTTTTAGGCATTTCAATTCAGGCAGTTAACAGACGCTTAATCAAGAGCGACAGTAGCAATCAAGAACAACACAAGGTAGTTACATAGAAATAGTCATCAAGAACCATACGAAAGATATAATAACCTGTCTAGTCTATCAATATATTCTCTGTAGAGTGAAGTTATGAGTGTGCATTATAAAGCGAACTGTGAATTCTCAAACTACGTGGGGACTTGGGGAGGATGCCTGATTGGCATGGGAAGTGCATTCAGTGATACTGTAACTGTTCAGTGTTACTTTTGACAGCAATTACTTCATGTTTTCAGAGTATAAAACAGAGTATACAGAGTATAAAACATATTTCTACTGTACTGACCATATTGACAGCAATTTTATATTTAGCTTTAGTCATAGTCTTTTCAATAAAGGTTTTGTTAGCTGTTTGTTATTCGTTTAGCCTAGTTTCAGTAGCCCTAATATTATCAAGATTTTAGTCAAATAAATATATAGTCAATTTAGTTGGCTGATTTATACTTAGCTTTGTGCCAGAAATAGCAGATCTACAAGTTCACAACACTGCAACGCATTGTGAGCCTAGAGATCCAGACCCACGTGCAACTAGGCATAAAATGACTTCTCCATTCATTAATTATCTTGACAACATTGTCAACATATTTAGTCAGCTTCTATTTCACTTTCGTCAGTGAAAAAAGGTAGTCGACAACCACTTTTTGTCTGTCTTTGTCATGAAACACTGAACGTTAAATATAATCATGACATGATGACGATGATGATGATCTTACCTTCGTTTGTACCCAAAGACGAGGAAGAGGAGGCAGAAGACGATGCAGGCCATGGAGATGTGGACGCCGATCACCACACCTGTTATGGACCCATCGCTGCTCTGGTCACAGTTACACTGACCACCTGGACAACAAACACATGGGTCAGCACATATCGATCCAACAGACTACAGCAGTCAATGAGGCATCTAGTATTGTTTTTTAGCATCTATGACAGGGGTTTTCAACCAGTGGTCCGGGGGACCACCAGTGGTCCTTGAGAGGATTCCAGGTGGTCCCCAGCTAAATAATGGACTGTTGGTAACCAAATGGACCCTTATAGATCTGTAACTCTTGAGATCGTAAAATGAAACCCAATGGGCCCTACCCGGGTCCATTTGATTTCATTGTACGCTCCCAAGAGTTAAAATCATATCTGACATACAGTACTTAATTTTCAAGAATCTCACAATAAGAAAATGTAGAAGAATTGTTACTGTATTTTGCCCCTAAATTGTGGACACAAATTTGAAAATCCTTAGTTTTGGGTTTGAGAGACTAAACTCAACATCAAATGGTAGCAGAATAAATAGGGGGCACTGGTATAAAAACAGTTGAAAACCCCTAATCTATGAGACAGCCCTCTCCCTATGCGCACAAGGAGTTGCCGTGTAACAAAGCATTATGGGAGTTGCAGTCCGGTGGTCTTACCTCCATTGCTCTGGTCGCTGGTGGTCCCTGTCTCCTCCAGAGACACCAGTCTGGTGGTGGGGGGTCCGTCTCCGTTGCCGTTGAACGCCACCAGCTTCAGCTCGTAGATGGCAGACGAGTCTGTAGAGGGAAAACATCCGTTAGGAGTTCATTTATCTCTAAACATATCATGCTCAGAACAGGCTGTGGGGAGGGTTAGAGTTATCTATGATAAGAGAGAGTGGCCACACGCTTTGATGTTGCCGCCTTGTGTCTGCACCGGAGCTCTGCAAGTTCCAAACATAGGCCTACACAGTTAACCACTTGCATCACAACACAGCATATTTTCCTATAATATACATTAAAGGGGAACTAACACCTATTTTCAACATTCTAATATGTCATTAGTATACCCTAGAGGTGTTGGGTGGACATGATAAAAAAGTTCCCCCATTCTGTGTTCCCAAGTAATGGAGGTCTGAAGAAAACCACTAACATGGTGAAACATCATCAAGATGTATTTTCACCAAGTTACGCTTCTTTTTTCTGAGAGCGTACAAATGGAACTTGTACGCTCTCAGAAAAAAATGTTGAAAATGGGTGGAATTCCCCTTTAAGTAAAGCGAGTTATATACTAAATTATTATTAACTAAAGTGACGAGAGGTCTGTTGATGTGTAAAAATGTCCTAAAATTCCGTAATTCCACCAATCTAACTGTGCACGTGCGATCTGCCGTCAAAGGAGCTGGATGGCCAGAGTTTGTTTGTTTGATTCTTGAACTTGAAGCTCTCCTTACTAGGCGAGTATTGTGTTGCTTTTCAGCCGATAGCCATCTCTTTTTAGCCATAGCATTGGGAGTCAACGGGTGTATCGCTACTCTCCCTAATTATAGTACTCTAGGGAGGGCGCAGGTGCCGTTTTAGCCACGTTATTTACTTCATAAATAGAGAATCTTTCACTCAATCTTTCACTCAATCTTTCATCAGGATGATGATGTCACATGAGCATGTTCATCCATATATTCCATGCAGCTAGACCACACGTGACATCATCATCTTGCGCCAGGAGCAGTTCCTGTTCAGTGAAATATTCTCTATTTATGAAAGAAATAAGATGCCATTGGTGTTTTTATTTGTTTGTTTTAGTTTTATAGGGAAAGCGATGTTTATCTTATTAGTCAGGGATCATTTTAAACAAATCTGTTCACATACAAACACTGTGTTTGTACACACTAAAAAGTTACGTCTCTTACCTTTAACCACAAGAAGAAGAGGACATATGGACTCACCGAGGTGTGAGATGGTGTGCGTGTTGATGTGTCCAGGGAAGGTCTCCTCTCCCTGGGTCTCTGCGTTGGCGGGGACCCCCCGGTAGCTCAGCCTGAAGCCCTGCACCTTGCCTGGCTTGCTGGGGAGCTCCCAGTACACCTGCATGGCTGTCTGGTTCAGAACCTTGGTGAAGAAGCTGGGAGCCGCCGGAACTGTGGGGAGGAGGAACAGACAGAGAGATGCTATGAAGGATCAGCTGGCTTTTTAAACCAGTGGTCCGGGAACCACCGGTGGTCCCTGAGAGGGTTCCATGTGGTTCCCAGGCTAAATGATGGAAAGTCGGTTATCCAGATGTAACTCTTTGAGAGCTTAAAAAATGGACCTGTGTGGGTCCATTTACAGTATCATATTCTTATCCTTAGATTGGATATTGTCTGTAATTTTGGATAATGTACTATTTCTCTCTGTGTATTGGCAAGCCGAGCTTAAAACAACTGGACCAGTGTTGAATATTTGGTATATTTTGTCTTTGAAAACAATTTAATGATTGACTTTTATTTTTAAAAAAGTAAAGCAAAGTAGTGACTTTCATAATTTAGTAATGAGTAAAGTCATGTGTTATTTTTTAGATAAATAGCTATAACTATAGGTCCTTACTTTTTAAAAGTAACTCCCCCAACACCGCAGAACAGTGTATGCAATTAATGTATTCAACAGTGTAGAGGATGTTTTAATAGGTTTTGTGGATTCACAATAGTGATTATTAAAAGTTAAGTTATTATTATTAAAAGTTAAGTTAAAAGTTAAGTTTTGCATTAATCAGGTAGCTTAATCATACATACCGTACTTTTATATTATTAAGAGATTAAGAACATTTACTGTACATTAATGTTTTCTAAATGTTTCACTGACCATTTTACAACATTATCCCATGTGTATCAGATCTATCTCTCCTCACACTAAACTACTCACACTGAAACTATCAGTTCCAGACAGAGGTGACTTACCGCCCCCTAGTGTTGTAGCAATGACAGTGCTGGACTGCTGGCTGGCTCCCAGAGGGCTGTAAGCCTTCAGGTAGATGGAGTAGGTGGTGGCTGCCTCCAGGGAGGAGAACTCATGTTGGAACGTGTCCTTACTGACCGCCTCCTGGAGCTCCTTGCTGTCCGGTTCTAGTGGACACACAGCAGAGAGGCAGGCAGGGGTCAGACACAGTTTGGATACGGTAAGGAGACTGTATGGCAGGGAACTACAGTAATACAGTTCATACAACAGTACAACACATCACATTCCGGCTATTGTGGGTGAATGTTCCTCTAGGACTAGGGATCTTGAGGGGCAAAGTGGTTAAAATGAAAGTCAACTATAAAGCTATTTTTCAGTCTGGCCGAATGGAAGCGCATATTTTCTTAGGTTTTTAATTTTTATATACTGTATCTCTTAGGGCATACAATCAATTTCCTGACACAAGATTCTTTGTTCTAATGCTAGATAGCAGTTTCTGACGCTTTATTCTAGTTTCCAACACTAGATTCTAGCTCCTGACACAATATTATATTTTCTTGCACTAGATTCTAGTTACTGATGCTAGATTCTAGTTTCTGATACAAGATTCTATTTTCTTGTGCTAGGTTCTAGTTACTGATGCTAGATTCTACAGTAGTTCCTGACGCCAGATTCAAGTTCCCAACACGAGAGTTTAGATTCTGACACTAGATTCTAGTTCCTGAAACTAGATTCTAGTTTCCGACACTAGATTCTAGTTCCTGACACAAGATTCTATTTTCTTACGCTAGATTCTACTTCCTGACATTATATTCTAGTTTCTGACGTTAGATTCAAGTTCCTGACGCTAGATTCTAGTTCCTGAAGCGAGATTCTAGTTTCTGACACTACATCTTTCCAACCAAGGACCCCCAGAATTATCTCTGGCTGCGGACCCCCATCTGAAAACATGTTCAAGGGATTCCATAGAAGCAAAGATTTGAGCTTCTAAAATGATATACTCAAAGATATATCTTTGAGTATATCACCCATATATCAGACCTACAAGCTCATAGCGTGCCACTCAGTGGCACGCTATGATCTTGTAGATCTGATATTTTTCAATAGCCAAAAGCATAACATAATGCTTAGAGAACAACAAAAGCGGCGTTCTAACAACAACAACAACAACAACGGACCTCCCAGCATCCTGATGTGCAGCACGTATCCGATGATGTTCTCGGCCAGCTCGGGTGCAGGCTGGTCCCAGGTGAGCTGCAGGCTGCTGGGGGACAGCGGCGTGGCCTTCAGGTTGGCAGGGCTCTGGGGCAGCAGGGTGCCCTGGGACAGGGCCAGGCGGGCCGAGGCCTGGTTGGTGCCGGCGCTGTTCTCGGCGATGCACTGGTAGATGGCCTCGTCCTCCGCCTTGATCTTGGTGATGGCCAGAGTCCTGGCAGAGCAGGGGATAAGAGGAGAGGTCAGCGATGATCTCATTCTGCTTTGAAGTAGAGATCGACCGATCAGGCTTTTGGCCGATGTTTCCGATCACCGATTAGTGGAACATCAAAAAGACCAATAGCCGATATCAGCCGATATGATTACTATTTACTTTTTTTTATAAAATAAAAGTGCAAGAAGCAGCAAAAGTGTTTCAGTTCCCCCTCCAGCAAATGCATCTTTTTAAGTCAAGGGAAACAATGTATTGTAGCAGCATTGGAAACATTTTGCTGTGAAGTACAGGCACAGAGCTTCAGACATAAAAGAAAAAGAGAAAATACATTTTGGATAATTTGGATAAATCTATAAATACATGAGGTGAGAGAGTCAGAGACACACAGCTATATCTCCTTACCAACACAATCTACTGGATCTTCAATGAAGGCGGTCGATGTACCATTTTTGAACAATAAATATAAATAATCGGCTGCTCTTTTGTTCGTTTATTTATTTTTTGCACAGATTCCGATCATTAATAAAATCATGAATATCGAATCCAATAATCGGCCGAGACCGATAATCGGTCTATCACTACTTTGAAGCATTATACTAAAATAATGTTGTCTATTCTGAAAGAAATGCATGTGACACTGTGACAGGGTGTCTGGTTCTGCCTTGCAGGCTTAGCTTAAATTCAATATTTTGAGCTTTGGAGTTCTTTAACTGTAAAGACAGACCAGTTACTCGGATCGACCCGTCTGGTGGATTAATCAAACCGATGCTAATCTAAAAAACAAATTTGTTACCAATGTGTTTTGCCGATTAATCTCCCATCACTAGTTTTCGATCGCTTCAACCGTTTTCAAAAGAAAGGTGACATGGCTATGTTTGTGAAAATGTGTGAATAGTACCTGAAATAGTTTCATAATCAGTTTTTCCATAACCATTTTTATATGCAGTATTTCTGCTTAGTATTCAGCATTGTCTGCTTATAACCCTTTAAGGTTAGAAGATATAGGGCAAAATTTGGTCAGAATAACAATCCTTAAAAAATATCAATTTCTGAACTCTGTCTAAGTTAAACTATTAGTGCTATGTTGATAACAATGTATGTACACAAGTGCTTTCTTTGCATAATTCAAACTCTGAACACCTTTTCTTTCTTGTTATTCTGTCCAGTTCTTATTTCATAATCTCTCCAAATGACCCAGACCCAGAGTTTACTCAGAATTCCCAGCAATATCGCTACACTATGTAATATGGGATTGAGAGAAATGATGACGACATTAGCTGAGAGTGCTGTGTGCGTGCATGTGTGTGTGTGTGTATCTGTGTATATGTGTGTGCATGTATGTGCGTGTGTGCGTGCGGCCTACGTGTTGCCGTTGGTCAGTTTAACGTTGTCTCCAGGGGTCAGGATCTTTCCGTTCTTCAGCCAGATGAGGTGAGGCTCTGGAACGCCCTGCGCTGTGCAGGTGAACACAGCACTGCCCCCTGCTGGCCTGGACACAGACTGAGGCCACTGCTGGAACTCTGGAGGAGCTGGAGGGGGGAGAAAGAAGAACTTACACTTCTTGCCCAAGTGGTTTTTCAACCTTTTTCATCCCAGGGCCCACCATTTATTCAACATTTGAGCCACGGAGGAGGACCACCATTTGAGGACATTTTAGCCCCACAGATCCCCAAAACTAAAGATGTATTTTTGCTTCTGTCCATGACCATTAATCTTCTAGTGGTGTAGACTTGGGCTAATTCAGATGATGACTATTTTAACTCTTGAGAGTGTGAAAATGAAACCAAATGGACCCTTGCGGGTCCATTTGGTTTCATTTTCACACTCTCAAGAGTTACATCTGGTTAACCAACTTATCTGTGGACCACCTGGAACCCTCTCAAGGACCACTGGTGGTCCCCGGACCACCTGTTGAAAACCACTGCTCTAGCCGAAGTGCATTAAAGGGGAAGTCCACCCATTTTCAACATTCTAATATGTCATTAGTATACCCTAGAGGTGCTGGGTCGACCCATTCTGTGTTCCCAAGAAAAGGAGGTCTGAAGAAAACCACTAACATGGTGAAACGTCTTGATGACATCATCAAGATGTATTTTCACCATGTTAATGGATTTCTTTAGACGCTTCTTTTTTTCTGAGAGCGTATAGATGGAACCAAATGAACCCGTTAGGGTTCATTTGGTTGCATTTGTACGCTTTCAGAAAAAAAATGTTGAAAATGGGTGGAATTCCCCTTTAACCAGGGGTGTAGTGGAGGGGGGACGCGGGGGGCAGCATCCCCCCACTTCTCACGTCTAAAATATTTTTGGGGACAAAAGTAGGCCTACCGTATATTTTTTTGTCATTTACTTTTTATGGATACAATCAGGAATTGTAAACAATCTTTCTCAATATGCTGTATTGTTTTAATAGTGTCTAAAAGGGGTCTGAAAGTCATTAACAAAATCATTAACATGGCGAAATACATCTTGATGATGTCATCAGATGTATTTCACCATGTTAATGATTTTTTCCAGACCTCCATTTTTAGGAAATACAGAATTGGGGGAACTTTTTTTCATCATGTCCACACAACATCTATAAAGGTATATTAATGACATATTAAAATGTTGAAAATGGGTGCCTGCATCTAGATTGCAATCGTTTTTGGCTAATTATGTTGCACTACTATGACATGCAGTGGCTCAGGGGTAGAGTCACCGGATGGTAACCACAAGGTTGCCGGTTCGATCCCGGGCTCCCGCAGAGTTACTGTCGAAGTCTCCTTGAGCAAGAGCACTGAACCCCTAATTGCTCCTCACGTGCTAGTAGGTACCTTGCATGGTTTCCACTGCCATCAGTGTATGAATGTGTGTGTGAATGGGTGAATGTGATGCACAAGATATGTAAAGCGCCTTGGATAAAAGGCGCTATATAAATGCACCATTTACCAGTTTCTAGATTGTAATGCATTGCTGAGGGTGTGAGGCTGCAGACACAGCTGTGTTGATGTCATTCCACACTGCGGCCAGTAGAGGGAACCAGACACATGTATTCTATAGGTCTCAGTAGAGGGATTATGTTTCATTTTAAAGAGAGAAGGAGACACAGGACAAGAGAGGAGAGAAGAGAGGAGCGGAGGACAGGTGCTGTCTCGCCTGCTCCATCATCTCCATAGCAACACAATAGCACACGAGTGCGTGAAGCCCCTCCCCTTCTGTCTCCGGCGACTCATTGTCATCTGCCTGGGAATGAACCCGGGGGGAGAGGGGAGAGGGGAGGGAGGGGCAGGGGTCAAAGGCCAAGGGGCAGAGGGGGGTGGGGTGCACTTGAAAAGGGTGCCATTAATCAGTGTGTGTGTGTATGGGGGGGTGCTCCGTTCTCTCTTTCATTAAGAGAAAAGCAGTGATATAAAAGTTGATGTGGCACACACACACACACACACACACACACACACACACACACACACACACACACACACACACACACACACACACACACACACACACACACACACACACACACACACACACACACACACACACACACACACACACACACACACACACACACAACTATATTGTTTATCAGGGTACATGTAGAATGTCGATAATTTGGCTTGTCGGCCATTTTATAGCCAAAAAAACAATGGTCTGTTGTGGGTCTATAAGTGACCTGAGTTACACAACAGTTTTTGACAGTTCTCTACTACAAATGTAAGTCATTAAGAACAATTTTCTCCTCCAATAAACTGGGAGCAGTCTGACTGGTATTGTAGCATTGTAGTACTTGAACTGGTTCATCTAAAAGGCTCATATCTCTTTCGGTACTCGACAGACTGTGTGCTTTTCACTTCAACACAAGCTGCTGTCATATGAAATCGAGTTAGCGTAATTGCCTCTGTGCGTGTGTCCGTGCGTGTGTGTGTGTGTGTGTGTGTGTGTGTTGGGGGTGGGGGTCAGTGTGGGTTCTATACTTCATGCAGATGAGTGATCCATTGTTAGGATGAACTATGTGTGTGTGTGCGCATCTGTCCTCACTTTAGTTCACACTTGAACTTGAGACGGATCACTATTTCCCACAGTCTGGTCGACAGCAATGCAAATACACATGTCACGCTCCGACCGATGCTACCCCCAGAACAACTACAAACATCGCAAACACCACTCTAAACACATACTGGACAGTTTGGTGGAACAATAATAACAAATATGAACTTCTGCCATTTTCAAGTTGCAAGGCTGCAATTAATTTAATTACAGAGAGTGGATCTAAAGCACACTTCAAAAACAAACTCATCTAGTGTTTCAGGTAATATTCCATGAGTCAATGAGTCAATAATATGAGTCACTCCATGCATACAATACTTATAACACCATGAAAACGTATTTAAATCAAAGCTTTTAGCACATGTATTTCTGTCTAGAGGTCAGTCTTCATAGACTTGGCATTTCTGTTGACAATTCTCCACTTTCTTGAACTTCCAAGTACCTTTGTAAGTTTCCATAACTTTCTAGCATGGCATGAAAGTGTAGATTTGGCACTTGCATGAGATACTGCACTATTGTAGTAAACTGTATTGTCACCTTTATCGTGTGGTGTGGATCACTTTGAATTTGATCAGGAAAGCTTGTTTCACAAATGCAATGTCAGTGTTTTCATCGTGAATATGAGCTTTATTAGAAGCACACCATTTTAAAGTATCATCTTCACACTATAACTGACCGCTCACACAGCAGTGGACAGCTAGAGAAGTAAAGTATCAAAGTAAAGTCAATATATTTTTTACTGAAGAACTTCATAAGATAATGTGAGGATAGTTTTTTTCAAAAATGATTGTGTTGTTGTAGATCTGCTATGTTCGCCAAAGGAAAATACATCACTGGTGCAAGATCACCATACTGGTATATCCAAATGTGATATTTAGGCCTAGATTTTCGCCACCACTAAACCCCTTATCCCTCAACTTCTTTGCCCTTATAGTTAAAATGCTCACAGTCCACCCGCTCCCAATGTGTCTATAGTCTGACATCGCAATATTCCTTTAATACCGGTATCAATATAGTCTATATTTCCCAGACATAGTCGGCGTATCTCCCCCCGAACAGACAGACAGCGAAACACATCCTGCCACGACTTTCTTTCAAAACCAGTTTTCTCTCACATAATTTAGCCAAAATCCATGCATTTGAATGAATGAACTGAATATTGATGAGCCCCCCCACACACACACCCACCCACCCCAAAATAAAAACTTGTGCGAGCAGACCCCCCCCCCCCATGTCCGTGAACTTGAAAGCTCCATAATGAGGAAGGCCATTAGCATCACACCGTGTGACGTTTGTTCGCACCATGATAATAGTGTGCTTGTGTTTACCATGTGAAGTTGTCCTGGGCTGCCTCTAAACAGATGCAGAGTAGGGGGGGTAATATGTGCATATCTCCCTGGGAACACCCCCCCCTCCCCTCATAGACATAGACCCTTCTGTCTGCCTCTCTCTCTCTCTGTGACCCCTGAACCCTGAACTTGGCCTTGGTGCCTAGTGTCTCCAACTCTACTCTGCGCTGATGGCAGCTGGGACAGGGACAAGTGCGTGCCGTGGGCCTGGGGGTCCCTGCCCCCCGTCCATCCACCACCCGTCATGCATGTGTGTCTGATTGACTGTCTGCGTGTCTGTTTCTGACTGAGCGTATATCAGTAGTACTGCTGTGTTTTGGAGGGGTACCTAGCCCCACCGATGTCTGGCTTCTGGAATAGCCTTTTAGTGTTGGTTGCTTGGAGCACTTTTGCCTTGTCATGTTTGTTTAGAGCAGTGGTTTTCGCCCCTTTTCATAAAAGGGCCCACTATTTATTCTGCATTTTAGCCACGGAGGACCATTTGATGTTGAGTTTAGTCTCTCGGACACAAAACTAAGGATTTTCAAATTTGTATCCACAATTTAGGAGAGATAACTGGCAAAACATCAAAATAGCAATTATTCTACATGTTCTAAATGTGTAAATTCTTGAAAATTAAGTAATTCAGATGTTTAAATATAATTTAACTCTTCAGAGCGTAAATTGCATAGGTTGTTCACTATATCATGTCCAACTGTCCATTTTTACACTCTCAACAGAGTTACATCTGCTTAATCTTGTGTGATTTCTATTTATTAATTTTTTTTACACATGGGATGCTTTGGTCAATGTTACTCTGACATACATTGCAGGATTGAATCCTCAAAACTGTTTTCAAAAGTTGTTAACTTGTTCTTGAACATGTCTGACTGTTCAACATTGTTGTTGATGGCTGCCTGTGGTAAATTTATCATAAAACCCTGTTTATACACTATCCTGTGGCGGTGTCTCGTGAAAACAACTATATCCCAGGTCACCTACCAGCTCACTGTGATTTAAATCAAAGAGCAACGTTTTTGACAAATGCAGCCAAGGGTACAGTATATTCTAGGTTTAAAATTGGGACTTGGGAGACTGTGACTGTGTTTAACTTTTAGTGTACTGAACACGTTTTGGTGTTCTAAGCATTATGTTTTAACTATTGAAAAATAGCAGATCTACAAGCTCATAGCGCGCCACCGAGTGGCGCGCTATGAGCTTGTATCTCTGCTATTTTTTGAAAAATCGTGAAAACGTGGTGAAGTCTTTGAATATTATGTTATTCAGAAACTAGATAGGACACAATGGGTGAAGCACCTCTGAATCAGCACATGATCACCACACTTCATCCACATGCTGTGCTAGATTTACAATTTTATGTCTCATTGTACCATCTGTCCATTACCAATGTCTGAATGGACCTGGGGGTTGGGGGGGTAAGCATAATATGGTACAATGGACCCAAATTATAACATCTGGGAGAACACCACACATGAGAATATGATTTTGAGGTGTTTAAGTTGGATTTTGAGGCACAGGAAGATCTCAATATAATACATAGAAAGATAGTTAGTTTTGTTTTGTGTATTATCCCAATTAAATGTCATTGTATCCTTGTTTTTCCTCTGCCTGGTGTTCTGTGTACAGCACATATATATATATATATATATATATATATATATATATATATATATATATATATATATATAAATGCTAGAGCATTTACAGGTTGCTTGTTAGAGGTAAGATATAGATGACAACGTCCCCCTACTCTTCCTAACGAGACATCACATCCAGTGTTGCCAGACTGTGTGAGAGAAATAAGCATTGTAAGACAAAAATCTGGTATGGGGGAGGGGGGTCCCTGACAAAATAGTTTTAGATAAATAGAGCATTTTATATTGGGCCTTTATCCAAGGTGCTCTAAATTCACTGATTCACACACACGTTCATGCTGTACACAGACATGCAGTTGAAGACCACAACCAGCACATCATTAGCAATTTGGGGTAACTTCAGTGTCTTGCCTCAAGGACACTTCGACATATAGACAGGAGAAACAAGGATTCAAACCACCGACCTACGGACCATTGGACGACCTGCTCTACCTGCTGAGCCACAGTCACATAGGGTTCTTGCTTGGACAAATACATACACTTGACAATTTGTGAGAATAACTGGTTCAAACGGCTCTTTAGAAACAAGCCCAAAATCACCCAACGTAACTAACACTTACAAGCGATCTTACAGAAAAAACAAGCCCGCAGTCAAGCTTGTAATAAGCAGACATGGCAACAGTGGCCAAGTCCATCCATATCCTTCCTAATTAGCTCCATTACCTCTGCACTCTCTCTGGCCCCTCCCCCCATATCTCCCATGATCCTCTGCTGCTCACCGTGTCCTGCCTATAGGGGCCTCCAGGGAAGGGGTGCCAGGGGGGAGGTCAGGGCTCTGGGGGATGATTCCTCACCCTGACACACAGAATGATTGCTCTGGCTGCCTGTCCCTAGCTCTCTCTCATCCTCCCTTTGTCTCTCCTCTCTTCTCCTCTGATTCTGTCCCTTTGTCCACTGTCCAGTTTGCACTTGGATGTGTTTCTATGGTTTGTTACATGACAGAAGTAGGCAAATTAGATGATCTCAACAAGCTCACGGAAACTCACAATAAACAGGACGTTTGTGCTGTTTATTTTATTTTATTTTATTTTTTTTTAAATCAGTTAATTTCAAATCTTTTACTTATTGAAGATTTTCAGATACTGTGTAAAGCATTAGCCTACTTTACTTGCCAAGTTGAAAGCGTTGGAAAAGTGAATGATATACTGCTTTCAACATTGCGAATCCTGTTCCCTGTCAATTTAACTGCAAATGCAACACATTTGTACCCATTTCAGAGTCAAATATTTTAACAAATAAGCAAATTCTATTGCGTATGTAGTGTCCCTATAGAAGCATCTTGCCTTTCACTATTAACTTCATTTAAACTGAGCTGAAATACTAAATATTTTAAATAAAAAGAGACTGAACTAGTGCTGTGGTTTTCAATCAGTATACCTTTATCCATTTCGTCGTGACACTAGATTCTACAAAACAACTTCTAAATCCTCCCAATCAATGTTTCTGTGTGAGTGATGCTCCAAATATTTCACGCCAAGGACCCCCAGAATGATCTGTATTTGGCTGAGGACCCACATCTGAAAACATACTGTTCTAGTGATCCCCCAGAAGCAAATATCTGAGTAAAAAATCCGTGCCCGTTTTCATGATTTTTCAAAAATCTCAGCTTGTGGCGCAACGCTCGGTGTGTCCGTTGGTCAAAGGGTGAACACATATAATAACTGACCTCGATATGAAAACAAAAAGCCACCACATTAGTGATTTAGTTTGACAGCCTGATGAAACGAAACTACTGCTCCCAATCCATTTCTGAGAAGAGATTAGACATGATATAGATGATCGCTTCCAGCATTCTAGATATGGAGAGGAGAATCATTACAGATCTGTTTCTGTTCACCTTACTCTGACCTGCATCAATATTAAACGCACATGCACACGCACACGCACACGCACACGCACACGCACACACACACACACAGAACGCCTCAGGACAACGGACACAGGGGTCACAGGATGGTGCATGTGACCTTTTAGGGTCATGATCAAATCCAGTAGAGGTTAATCTAATCTGACCTCTCTCTCTCTCTCTCTCTCTCTCTCTCTCGCTTGCTCACACACACACACACACACACACACACACACACACACACACACACACACACACACACACACACACACACACACACACACACACACACACACACACACACACACACACACACACACACACACACACACAGTGTGTGTGTATCGAGACCACTATCAGCACATTAAAACATCGTTCGCTCCACTCTCTCTCTCTCATCACCTTATCATACACCCACACTCTCCCTCCATCCACCCCCCCCTCCCCTCGGCCCTCTCTCCCCAGGGTACCTGCAGGCTGGGGGGGGTAGGTTGTGGGGTTGTGGGGTAGGGTCCAGGGTGGGGGGTAGGGTGGTACTAGGTTAAGGTTAAGGTCTCTGTAGCATACAGAGTGGTGACCAGACAGGCGTGAAGGCAGGACTGTCCTGTCTCTAAAAAAAAAACAAACACTGACAATGTCCTGGTTTTTGACATCTGGGCCTATCTATGGCAACATAGGACACTTATGCTTATGCACAATTATGTGCATAAGCTTGTGCTCAGAGGCTTGCAGTTGGGTGGATTGCAGAGAACAAATGCGAAAAAAAAAACCTGGCTAAATACTGTTCTACCTCGGCCATTATGGGTGGCCTGTCTATCTGGAGACATGGACTTTTCAAAAATAATCTGCGGACAAAGCCAACTCGGGTCGTGACAAATCATGATGACACACACAATCTTTTGGGACGATCAAATAATTTCAAAGATGAAAAACGAAACAAAAAGTGTTGTATCCTGCCGTTTTCTACTTCTTGCTAATTAGATATTATATGATGATATTGTGTGTCATCGCGATTTGTCACGACCCCGAGTTGGCTTTGTCCGCGGCGCAATCTTCTTTATATAAATTATTTTCGAAAAGTCTATGAGTAAAATGAATGGGGAGAACACTTCCGGAACCGGGGCGGTGACGTCACTGCGCAGGTCTATTGTAGTGTGCATCTTGTGCAGATCCAAATAAAATAATTCATGTGCGTGTGTGTGTGTGTGTCTCACCTTGCACCACCAGTCGTCCCAGTGCAGTTCTTCTCATCCTGGTCCCAGGTCTGTTGGCTGAACACACATAGACTCCAGAATGCTGCAGGGTGGCGTCACTGATCATCAGGTTACCTGTACCCAACACCTGGATGCCCTCCACACCGATGGAACGACCGTCTACACACACGCACACGCACACACACGCACACGCACACACACACACACACAATGAAACAACTGTTTGTCAGTACAAGTAAGGAAAAGGGTGAACATTAAACTGCAGTATTTTCCGCATTACAAGTCGCTCTTTTAATGAATGGACTACAGTATTTTAGAACAAATAATAGAAGCTACTGCAGTCCGTTGAGATATAGGTTTTAGTTGGGTTCGTTCTGCACCAAATCCAATCATCAAAAAGGTTCTTTACGTTTACTACTAAACTGCAATAATGAAGGAAACAAAACAAAATATTGTGCATCCAGTAGAATAATTTGAAGAAAATTGCAGTAGATTAATTTGAAGAAAATCCAGTAGAATAATTTGAAGAAAATTGAAGAAACAGAAGAAATTGCCATTTAGACCTGAGGCCAATTCTAAGAAGAAATGTCTATAATACAGTATATCCAAAAGGTTGTCTGAAAAACTTGTTACCATAAATCATTGGTTCTCAACCTCTTTCATGTCAAGGACCCCAAGAATTATCTGTATTGGTCTGAAAATATATTGTTCCAGTTTGACTGTTTGACTTAAAAGGGGTTTGCTCTGAAAGAATGTACTGTACATTTGAACATTTGCACTGGATTTTCATTTTTATTTTTTTCCCCAAAAATGACATCTACAAGTTTGCAGCATGGTACTCAGTGTTTAAACAGGAAGAGTGCATTATACCGAGGCGACTCCAGGACACGATGGGTCTGGGGTTCCCCGTGGCGATGCATTCCAAGATGGCCGTCTGGTGGACGGTGATGGTGATGTTCTGAGGACCTGACAGGATGACCGGCTCCTTGTACAGCCTGGAACCTGCCACTGAGGGACGGACAGACAGACAGACAGAGAGACAGACAGACAGACAGACAGACAGACAGAGTTTAGCACAGAGCTTCTGTAATGTACATTTCAAGGATCATTCAGAGTTCGATTTTCCGTGTCCCCTGCCACTGACCGCTGCGGTGGTGAGTGAAGTGAGAGCAGAGGGCTGGAAAGAGTGGTGGTTGCTGGTATGACGCCATATTGATAGTTTTTTAGAGGTGGCAGTGGTCCCCGAAAATCCAACTCTGAATAGGCCTTATTAAAACACTCTCAGTGCCAACACTTTTTCATTTTTTTTTAGCTAGTTCCAGCGATTTTCATCTAAAAGTCATATTTCATATTTCGGTCCATGTTTCCCGTCGGACAAGTTAGTTGGCGACACACTTCCGGTTCTGGGTTGGCCCGTCTCTTATTTGGATCCCTCAGCTAGCAGGAGACGATTGCTGCTCGCTGCCATTATCATTGGGAACGTATCAAACGAGTGAACGAGTGGTCATTTTGAAAGTAGCTCTCAAGTCAAAAAAGTGTGAGCACCCCTGTTCTAGACCAATCACAGCGCGTCTCGATGACCACCGGTGGTGATTTAGCCACGGTGAAACCGAGTCTATTTGTAGTCTATTTGTAGTTTTCAGTGAATCTGTGGTCAGCTCACCACCGAACCAAACTATGGATGGGCCTTAAGGGTCTAGTTACTAGTCAGACCCTAAGGGTCTAGTTAGTGGGTCCATGGTCCATGGTCTTACCAGTGACGCTGAGCAGAGCCTCGTGGCTGTAGCGGGTGTTAGCGATGTTGGTCGCCACACAGCGGTACAGACCACTGTCTGATCTCCTCACTCCTGTTATCTGGAGGATTCCTGTGGGCAGCAGAGTGTACCTGGACACACACACACACGCGCACACACATACACACACACACACACACACACACACACACACAATATCACCACTGTTAGAGTTGAATCGGGACTGTGTGTGTGTGTGTGTGTGTGTGTGTGTGTGTGTGTGTGTGTGTGTGTGTGTGTGTGTGTGTGTGTGTGTGTGTGTGTGTTACCTGCTCCCGTCCGTGTTCAGCGCGGTGCGGTTGCGTTCCCAGGTGATGTTGGCTTCAGGAATGGCGTTAACCTGACAGGTGAGTCTGGCCACGCCCCCTTCATCTACCGTCATGGAGGCTGGATGAGTCTGGAACTTAGGAAGAGCTAGAGAGAGAGAGAGAGAGAGAGAGAGAGAGAGAGAGAGAGAGAGAGAGAGAGAGAGAGAGAGAGAGAGAGAGAGAGAGAGAGAGAGAGAGAGAGAGAGAGAGAGAGAGAGAGAGAGAGAGAGAGAGAGAGTGGGTTATATAATACTAATAGCACCGAAATCTCTGCACATACATATGCATGTGTATAAGTCTGAAATCCACATGACTCAACAATAACCGTTCTGACTTTAAATTTGAAACACGTGTTCCACACCTCCACAGGGAGTGTTGTGCCCAGTGTCGAGTCCGTCAGACTTACAGTTGTGCAGACGTACCACAAAAGGCCCCTTGCCCAGGCTCTGGACAGGGTATATGTGGGCTATGGGGCTGGACTCTTCTGACATGACAAATATCAAATTATGTTCTACCATCTGCCTCCATATTAGAGAAAGCCTGATGAAGAAAGATCTATACTGGTCGAAATGTTGTATGACCTGCCTGCAGTGTTTGTGAATTAAAGTTACCTGGAGTGAGTTGCAAGCCCAAGTAGAATGCAAACACTTCCATGTACTTCCAAGTACTCAAGTTACTTTGTCTGTTGTTATGGTTTTGAGTTCTGTTATTGATCTTGATCCGATGCTAGATTCTGTTAGTCTTTTCCTCTCCATATTCCCTATAGTTAGGCCTCCACAAACTTCTAATACGGCAAGATAATTCTGATGATGATATGAACCATGGACCCTTGTTTATAGAGTCTTCTAATGCAAGCCTCTTCCATCTTGTACACACTGTACACATCATCATTATATATCACATCACTGTCTCATATGCTAGCTGGGCTCCAGCCTTGTGCCAAGTGTGTTTATAATACTACTAATAACTCACATGCTAGCTGCAACTTGGCCTTGTAAGTGTTTATAATACTACTATTAACTCACATGCTAGCTGCACCCTGGCCTTGTACCGTATTTTCCGTACTATAAGACGCGCCTGTTTTAGAACTGTTTTCATATATAAAGGTGCACCGGATTATAAGACACACATAATAGAAGCTACTGCAGTCAAACAATCCATATACAGTATAAGGCACGCTGGATTATAAGGTGCACTGTTGTTTTTTTGAGAAAATTAAAGGCTTTAAGTGCGCCTTATAATCATAAGGCGAACATACCTGGGCATTATGCGGCCCGGGGGCCAAATGCGGCCCTTTGGCTGACTCTAACCGGCCCGGGGACCACTAGTGGTCCTTGAGAGAGTTCCAGTTAAATATGGAAAGTGTGGAAAGCAGATGTAACTCTTTGAGAGCGTAAAAATGAAACCAAATGGACCCTTACGGGTCCATTTGGTTTCATTTATACACTCTCAAGAGTTAAAATATTCATCATGTGAATTAGCCCAAAGTCTACGCAACTAGAGAATGTCCAAAATCCAGCCTGGAAATGTGGACAAAAGCAAAATAAATCTTTAGTTTGGGGTCTGTGGGGCTAAAATGTCATCAAATGGTGGTCTGTGACTCAAATTCTGAATAAATGGAGGGCCCTGGTGTCAAAATGGCTCTTACTTTTATCTTGAAATTAAATTAATATTACACAGACTTTAGTTCAGCCTTTAGTCTTGGCCCTACACAATATTTTATGTATCTCATTTGGCCCCTTGGGAAAAATAATTGCCCACCCCTGGTCCAGAACATACGGTAAGTGTTTATAATACTAATATTAACTCACATGCTAGCTGCACCCGGCCTTGTAAGTGTTTATAATACTACTAATAACTCACATGCTAGCCTTGTAAGTGTTCATAATACTACTCATAACTCACATGCTAGCTGCACCCTGGCCTTGCGGCTGACCAGCATGCCGTAGCGGTTCTGCGCTGCACACTCGTACTCCCCGGCGTCCGTCTCGTTGGTCTCCCGTCGCTTGCTGAAGTTCCTGATGGACAGCGTTCCGTTGGGCAGCAGCGCCGCCCGCGCCCCGCCGCCGCCCACCGCCACCGGCACGCCGTTACGTCTCCAGGTGACGCTGATGGGCCCCTCCCCTTCCACCTGGCAGTCCAGCAGCAGCGGCCGGTCCCGGACGGCGATCACGTCCTCGGGCTCCCGCAGGAAGGCCAGCTCCGACGCCCCGCACAACACTGGGAGAGGAGACAGGGGACATGATTAGAGGTGGGACCATCCATTTATATTGAGAAATTCATTATGTTGTGATTCGAGACGATTTATTGCAATATCGTCGCACAAATTACTTTGCTTGTATCCAGGGGTGTTTTTTGCCATTAGGCAGACTAGGCAGTTGCCTAGGGTGCCATGAGGGGAGGGGGTGACCACCAGACATGCTTTAAAAAGGATACCAGGCTAATAAGCTTAATATAGATCAATACATACATACTTATCTTCTATAACTAGAAGTTAACATTTAAAACACATAATGTTATTTAGTTTAAAAATAGTTCATAATTTTATCCCTTGGGGGGCACCATTTTACAGGAGATTTTCCCTGGAGCCCCCCCTTACTTAAGGGTCCATTTGGTAAGGGGGGCCCCAGGGAAAATTGCCTAGGGCTCCAAATTGCTTAGAAACGCCACTGCTTGTATCATACTAGAACATTTTAAAACATTCCTAAACAATATGGACCATGAAAAGTTTTTAAAGCAATTCAAAACAATATATATACATGAGAGGTTCAATCATACACTTCAGTGTAGCCGTCAGTCAGTCTTTCCAACATGAACAAAATAATAAATATATATTTAAAATCACAATATATTGGCATTTCGATTTTTTTTTTGCCCACCTCTAGACATGATTAAGAATCCATATGGAGGTTAGCTTCCGGCAGATTGTACATGCTAGGGACTTTCTAACATAACACTTTGTTGTCTTCAACATGCCTTTGTGCACATTCTGGCAATTAAATGGACTAACATCACATTCTGAATAAAACAAGTCATGACTATGTAGCTACTAGAAGTGGGATGATTCCCTTTCCTCACAATATCTATATCAATATTTAGGGTGTTGAATCGGTTTATATTATGCGATTCAAACCGATATTGATATATTGCGATGTGTCCCCCCACAGATTACATTGCTTTTATTATACTACACTATATTTAAAAATATAAATATGGTCTGTGAAAAGTTCAATCATCTTGAACATTTAAGGCAATGCTAAACTACATAGAATTTCAATCATACATTCAATGCAGCCAGATAATGTCAGTCTTTCTGTCAGTCTTTCTGACATGAACAAATTTGCGATTTGATATTGACATTGTGGCATTAGGAATCGTGATATATTGATGTCTTCGGCCCACCCCTATTGGCTAAACAAGTTTCAGACTACACTGGCTTAGAGAGCAGTCAAGTGACTAGTGACTAGTACAGGTCCAGAGCCTTATAGTACAGACAGAGTCAGGCACACTATCTTTACTTCCATGGGTCTAATGGCAGCTCTCTAAGATACAGTAGACTTCTAGTAGACACTCAGCCAATGACAAATCCTGGACTGAAAGCAGGCAGGAACAGCCCAACTTTAGTGATCTTAAATCCCTCTATTTTAGATTGTTTTATAGCAATAGCACAATAATAGCACAACATAAACATTACTGTAGAATACTTTAAAACAGTTGACTTGTTGCACACATGCCCTTAAACTATGTATTTCTCAACTCCAGTCTGTCACGGCATGAACAGGCCGCAAGCACCGCTTTCTGTCCCCTCAATACACTCTCAAGACTTAAAGACCAATGGATGTCAATTTCATTCCTAACATTTAGCTGGGGACCTGCTGGAAATCCCTCAAGGACCCCTGGGGGTCCCCCCCTGAACCCTACAGTGAGAAGCACTGGGCTATACTCTAAACAATGATTTACACCCAGTGACTCCCACTGTCAAATGTCAATAAAGGACAGAACGGCTATAGGCCTACAGATTTCCTGGAAGTGTGCTGTGTGTGGTTCCCTGAACACAGGCAGGTTTCACACAATGCACACACACTGTGTGGGTGAACTCTCATTTAATAACAGTATGAGTCAAAATGTACTTATATGAAGCATAAAACACCAGACAGGCAATAGAATTGGAAGTGGAGGAGTGGACTGTGATGTTGCATTGTGTCAGGGGCGGATGTAACATTTCCCAATTGGGGGGGCAGGAGAAAATGGCATGGGTGCGGCGTCATCGAAGCCGTACCCATACCATTTTCGGTTACAGGACTTACATTAGGCAAGTAAAGCATCAATAACAACATCAGTTGTTGTTGAAGTTGCAACAGACACGCAGCATGCATAAAGCTAAAGGTCTGACTCAGAGTTTTCTGTTTTCAATGACGAAATGCTGTTGGTTTAGTGGCGCCACAGCTGTAGTTAGGTAGTAGCAGTAGTAGTGTTTCAAATCATTTCAAATATAAGCACTTTAATTTGAAATATCTTTGGGTTGTTTTGCATGCCATTGTGTTTGGCGGGGCAGACTGGGAATTTATGCCTAGATCCGCCCCTGCATTGTGACACTCAATGCAATTCATTTCATTTCACTGTGAAACGGGTTCTAGAATTGCGGCGTTGGTGCAAGTCCAGGCAGTGTGTGTGTGTGTGTGTGTGTGTGTGTGTGTGTGTGTGTATTGTGGGTGGAAGGTGGAGTGGGGGTCTACTTCACACCATAGTGGTCTGATTTCCATTGTTACAATGAATTGTGCGTGGGTGTGTCTGTGTGCGCATCTGTCCTCACTTTAGTTCACACTTGAACTTGAGACAGATCATCATTATGCCCGCTGCCCCGTGGGGGTCAGTTCCACTACATACTGAACAATATGTCGTGGAGAGCCATGTGGCCATGTGTCTGGAAAAGAGAATATTATCTAACCCAGCCAATAGTCACTGACCACAACGCAAACACACTGCCACCAGCATCACTACAATGTGTCATTTCCAAATCACTGAGGCTGCAAGAACAGAGGTGTTACTAAAATAAAGAACTCTATCAGTGTTAGGTCATTATTTGTTCCATGGAACAAGTAACAATACCCATTCCACCCACGCATGCACTTTTAATAGTGGTGGCTGCTATGGTGATAGATATGCCTTTTCAGTGACAGTAAATGCAGTAATGCACATTGCGTGATTTGCAGTTCTACTAAATTTATACTTAGTATTACTGTAGTTTTCCACACTATAAGGCGCACCGGATTATAAGAGGCACCTTCAGTGACTGGCCTGTTTTAGAACTGTTTACATAATACTGTAGTCGGTATACCGGATTATATGGCACAAACAGTAGAATAGAAGAAACTGCAGTCAACATAGGATAGAAGCTACTGAGATTGCCTGAAAAAGAATGACCACATTATTTGTTTGTTTCCCTATCACCCACCGCTACTGTTAAAGTTGTTGTTTTGTCTACAGCATGGGTGTCAAACTCTGGTCCGTGGGCCAAATTTGGCCCTTGAGACATTATCAAATTAAAGGGGAAGACCACCCATTTTCAACATTTTAATATGTCATTAATATACTGTACCTCAGACATGTTATGGGGACATGAAAAAAAGAAGTTCCCCCAATTCTGTATTTCCTAAAAATGGAGGTCTGAAAAAATCATCAACATGGTGAAATACATCTGATGACATCACCAAGATGTATTTCACCATGTTAATGATTTTTCTTTCAGACCCATTTTTCCTGAGAGTGTACAAATGGAACCAAATGGACCCTAGCGGGTCCATTTGGTTCCATTTGTACCCTCTCAGGAAAATTTTGAAAATGGGTGGAATTCCCCTTTAAAAGGTTAGTTCGTTCAAACTTGGCCCGCACCTTTGTTCAGTTTTAAATTTTGGCCCACTCTGTGTCTGAGTTTGACACCCTACAGGCAGTAGGGCTGGGAATCGATCCGAATTCCCTAGATCGATTCGATTTCGATTCACAAGGTCACGATTCGATTCGATCCACGATTCGATCCGATTCGATTCGATATCGATCTATTTACAGACATAATGGAAATAAATACTGTCCAATAGACAAGACGGCCCCATGTGTTGAAACTAAAGATTTCCTTTGCTTCTGTGACCACGACCATTAATCTTCTAGTTGTGTAGATTTGGACTAATTCGCATGTGGATATTTTAACTTTTGAGTGTAAAAATGAAACCAAATGGACCCGCAAGGGTCCATTTGGTTTCATTTTTACGTTCTCAATTTGGTTAAACAACTTAGCTGGGGACCATCTGGAACCCTCTCAGGGACCACTGGTGGTCCCTGGACCACCTGTTGAAAACCCCTGATTAATGAATACACAGTGAGACAGAATTAGTAATAGAGGGAGAGGAATGATGCTGTAACATTTTACACAAGCATTAATACTGCAACATACAGTATATTAGTGCAGTGGTTTTCAACCTTTTTGACACCAGGGACCACCATTTATTCAGCATTTGAGCCACAGACCACCATTTGATTTTCAGCCACAAAGACCTAAAACTAAAGAATTCTTTTGGTTTTGTTCACAATTCCAGGCTGGATTTTGCAAACTAAACAGTGTAAACTTCTTAATTAAATAGTGCTAATTCAGATGGTGATTATTTTTTTAGAATGTAAAAATGAAACCAAATGGACCCTTGAGGGTCCATCTGGTTTCATTTTCACACTCTCAAGAGTTACATCTAGTGAAATTTCCATCATTTAGCCTGGGGACCACCTGGAACCCTCTCAAGGACCACTGGTGGTCCCCGGACCACCTGTTGAAAACCCCTCTACCCCCTCCACCTCTACGTTGTAAAATAAATATTATACTGCCGTATTCGCGCGGCATAATTCACCTAGTTTTCACTCTCACATATAGGCTAATGCTCTGTGAGCTTGTAGATTGTATAATTATCACGCAGCGCACAGCTGTTAAAATTGCATCATACAGTAGCCTATACGCAGGATGCCGAGAGTGGGACTCACTTAGCTCCGTGTGAGAGAACATTATAAACATGGCTAAAAAGGCACAAATACTCCTGTCCAGATGGGAGATGACAATGGATTTGTTCCGCAGCAAGACGGCCCCGCGTCTGTGTTATATGTTTGGAGAACGTCGTGTGTCGGATGAAAACTCATTCGGTGAGAGACGGCGACTGAATGAATTGAATTGTGTGTGCGCACGGCTGCGTGTGCGTAAATCTTGCACTGAGACTGACCGTTCTAATGTGAAAGTAATGGGAAAGTAAAAGTATTTGGAGCGGAGCGTGCGATCAAAGTTTTTTTTTTGCCCGGATCTAACATTTCACAATTGGGGGGGCTTTTGAGGCAGCGTCATTATAGCGTCCTTATATTAAGAGCGTTTGGGGGGGCATTCCCCCCTGGCCCCAGCTGTATAGCCGGCTCTGCAAACACGAGCCTAAAAGAAAGCAAGATAGAAGGCGATCACGCACTCTTTCCTCTCCCTCGACCATCGCTGCGCGTGATGGATATAGTTGATAAAATACTGCAAAAGGTACACAGTAACAGCCTAATTTAACATCGATTCTCTCAGAACACATGCACAGGGCACTCGCTGCGTTACAAGTGATCTTGTCGAGCAGCGAACACAACGTGTTTGTGCTGTAACGCACGCACGTAAAAGAAAATAGTGCCAGCCGCCTGGAGAAGGTCGATCCACACATTTTTGAATCGATATCATGTTTTTGAGCGTGTATCGATATCGAATCGCTGGATCGATTTTTTGAACCCAGCCCTAACAGGCAGCTGATTGACAAGAAAAGAAGACAAGAGAAGATAGAGGAGAGAAGATGGTACTTACTGAGATGGTGATGGTGATGATGATGATGATGATGATGATGATGATGATGATGATGATGATGATGATGGTGATGATGGTGATGATGGTGATGATGATGATGATGATGATGATGGTGATGGTGACGATGCAGCTAAAGACAGAGATGTGATTGAGATCTCCATTAAGATTAATTGAAACAGTAATAAGTGACTGGTATAAGTAAACAATGTTATGTAACAAATGATGCAGCCCCATTGTGAAACTTATGAACATGTTGAGTACACCAATAAGGTTATGTTTAAATTTAAATGTTTGGCTATGTGTCCTCAGCATGTAGAAACCACCAGACACTAACTTGCACACGTTGAGTAATATGTTGTGACCATACCATAAAAGTGAAAATCTCATCATGCTTTATGCAGCACATGAGGACAGACTAGTTAGACACATAAAGCATGATAGCACTATGGGAACTGTTGTGCCTAACTTTTTCCTCTTTTTCTTGTCAAACTTGACTACAGGTCTCAAAAACATAAAGGAAAAAAACTTGACTGGAAAAAAAAAAGACTCGCTCACGGTATAAAAATGGCAGCAATCCTTAAGTGAGACTTCGGACTGAATCATTTGCTTTTTTATCCAGACTTTGAGCACTTTAATATAAGCAAATAAAACAAACCATGTTGTTCTAAAGTCTCGTCTAAGGATTGCTTCCTTTTGTTATATGGTGAGTCTTTTTTCAGTTAAGTTTCCCACCTAAAGCATGATGGCATTTTGGCTTTTTGCCTTCTGCTGTACCATGTTGTTAATGTTACATGTTATGGTTATGTTCTGGTATCACATTATATCATTTACTACAGGTATGTCAATTATGAAAAATGTACCCCTACTCAACACTAACATAAAACCTTGGTGAACTCAACATGTCTGGGTTCACATTCCATTTGTAGAAACCCTAGTTTATGGTTTATGATGAAGATGAAGCTGATTGGGTTGGGGGTGTAAACTATTACTATTATCGGTACATAATAAACAATAGTCCATACATGTGCACATGTGCACAATACAAATTGAGCCTGTGGACAGGCTTACTCGTTTGTCTCTTAATGGGTGATTGTTAAAGATGAACTGACTTCACCCCTTTTACAACAAAGAGATTATTTTAACGATGTTTAGGATACAAGGAACACTTTCTTGGTTTGTTTATGTGTGTAACATGTTGTTTTTTAGATATTTTAGTCATGAAAAGAGGATGTTCATGAGGTCGTAACATCTAGAAACTTCCTTTCTGGATTACAAAGTCACACCTCTACACAGCCTCTCCACAAGGAGAGGAAGTACACATGGAACTTTGTAGTACCACCAGAACTCCTCCAGAAAGTGGTCCTTGTGTCCTAAACATCAATAAACTTACAGCATATCTGGTTGCAAAGGGGGTGAATTGGCCCTTTAACCATGGGCGGATGTAACATTTCCCAATTGGGGGGGCAAGAGAAAATGGTATGGGTGCACCCATACCATTTTCGGTTACAGGACTTTTATTAGTCAAGTAAAGCATCAATAATAACATCAGTTGTTGTTGAAGTTGCAACAGACACGCAGCATGCATAAAGCTAAAGGTCTGACTCAGAGAGTTTTCTGTTTTCAATGATGAAATGCTGTTGGTTTAGTGGTGCCACAATTAGGAGTTAGTTAGCACTTTAATTTGAAATTTGGGTTGTTTGCATGGCATGTTTGGTGGGGCAGTCTGGGCATTTGTGCATTGTCCCCCCCATTTGGGCATTGTCCCCCCCATGCCCATGCCTACATCTGCCCCTGCCTTCAACAATGTTGTTCATTAATTAGCCCTAACAAGGCAGGTATAGGCAGCCTGAAGACTTAACTTATATCTTACAAATAAACAAATACACACACACAACTCTGCCAGCAGACACCGTGTGAGCGTGCAAGTGTGCTATTAGAAAACTCACACTTGACGTTGCCCCATTCTGACTAATAGCCCCGCTGTCCACCCCCCAAACACACACTCACACAGAGAGACTCGCATAATTCATCGCGCAAACTGCCGGACAATAGAGCTTGAACGCTGAGCCATTGAGACAAGAGAGCGAGAGCAAACAATGATCAAGTGAGCGGCGAGCGAGGGGTGTGTGCGTGTGTGTGTGTGTGTGTGTGTGTGTGTGTGTGTGTGTGTGTGTGTGTGTGTGTGTGTGTTGCAGCGAGCGAGGGGGGAAGGGGGGGAAGGGTGGGTCAAGTTCAGATGACTTCAATAGAGTCTGGAAGAAGGACTGCGCTAGTGATACTACCCCCCCACCACACCCACACCCTTTCCTTTTCAACTTGAACTTGGAGGTGACTTTCCCATGCCCCTCCCCTCCCCCCTCCCCCCCCCCCTGTGGCCGGGTTTGGGGTGATGACGTCACCTGACACGCCCGCTTTTCAGAGGACAGAGAGAGACAGAGAGAGGGTGGGGTGGGGTGTGGGGGTCTGTCTTCTTCCGACGCCCTCATATTTCATCGTCTCATTGTTCGCCCCGCCGTCCGTCCGTCCGAACCCAGCTGTTGTGGACGGACGGAAAGACTCACGCTCGCTCACGCTGCCTTTTCAGCCGGCGCTGCCAGACGTGAAATTCAGACAGCGGCGCACATGTACACGCACACACATGTGACACATGCAGACTTCTCCATCCATCCTGTGTTCTATTACTCTTCATATTGTCATCTCTCTCTGTCTCAGGCTGAGTAGAAAAAAATAGTGGTATTTTATCATGTACATTAGTGAGGACCTATTATATGAAGACACATTGAAAAGTGGTGAAGTGGTCCTTTAGGTATCAGGCCTTATAGCTCTAGTTGCTGATCTCTGATCAGGGCCTGATGTTGTGCAGCAGAAACACAGCAGGCAGAACTGCAGATCTCCAAGCTTGACTAAAAATGTTGGAGAAATGGAAATGGAGTAGGGACTAACTAGACTGAAATGTCAGGGAGAGAGTAGGGACTAGTGGAGAAGAGATTCAGAAGAATAAAAGGCAGGTCATTTTACAGTTCAAAGTTGCAACCAAGTCTAAGATCAGCCATCAAGGCCTGGCACAAAAAAAAACTTTTTATTCAACTAAAGTGACTTTAGATTCAGGCCATTGGTTCCCAACCCTTTCATACTGAAGTACTACTTCAAACAACAGTATTTGCCTCTCCATGTACCATACTACTTATACCATGTAAGCAGAGATGCTACATCTAAAATCAGTGGTTTTCAACCATTTTGATACGAGGGCTCACTATTTATACAGGATTTGCGCCACAGAGGACCACCATTTGATGTCATTTTAGCCTCACAGACCACAAACCTAAAGATTTATTTTTGCCTTTGTCCACAATACCAGGCTGGATTTCAGCAACAAAACAGTCAAACATACAGATCAAAATGACCATTAATCTTCTACATTCTCTAGTTGTGTAGACTTGGGGCTAATTCATGCAATGAATATTTTAACTCTTGAGATTGTAAACATGAAACCAAATGGACCCATTTGGTTGCATGTTTACGCTCTCAAAGAGTTACATCTGGTTAAACAACTTTTCATTTAGCCTGGGACCACCTGGACTACTCTCAGGGACAACTGGTGGTCCCTGAACCACTGGTTGAAAACCCCTGGTCTAAACCTGATGCAAACAGAGCTGCTACATTTAAACATACCATAAATCTAAATTGTGTGTTTTTCTGCATAATCTTGAGGGGAGTTCATTCATCATGTGAATTAGCACAAGTCCACAGAACTAGAGAATGTAGAAGATTAACGGTCATTTTCATCTGTATGTTTAACCGTTTCTGAACTCCAGCCTGGAATTGTAGATGAAAGCAAAAAAAATAAATCTTCAGTTTTTTAGGGTTTATGGGTTGAAAATGTCATGGTGGTCCTCCGTGGCTCAAATGCTGAATAAATAGTGGGCCCTGCTATCAAAATGGTTGAAAATCAGTGGGGGGAAAAAGAAAAAATGCTCTTTGCCTTGTTATAGTATGTATAAAACAATGCAATGTAAATGGTGCTTTTATATAGCGCCTTCACATAGCTTGTGCATCACATTCACTCATTCACACACACACATTCATCCACTGATTGCATTGGAAACCATGCAAGGTTCCTACTACCAGCACATCAGGAGCAATTAGGAGTTCAGTGTCTTGCTCAGAGACACTTCGACAGTAACTCTGCAGGAGCCCGGGATCGAACCGGCAACCTTGCGGTTACCGTCCGCTGACTCTACCCCTGCGCCACGGCCGCCCTCAATGTGACATTCCCCCATTTTCAACTGTTTTTTATTGTATTGTATTTGTGCCATGCCAATAAAGCTCATTCAAATTTGGTTAGGAACCCTCGATTTAGTCAACACTAAAATCTCTGGATAAATATTTATTCCACTAAAACCAGATGAAACCTAAGTGACTGAAAGCCAGATCTCCATGTGTCTGTCTGTCCTGTCCCAACATATCTCCTGCTCCTCCTCATCAGCTGAGCCCCAGCCCCAGCACCGGCCGGGCCGCCTCCCATCTGCAACCCCAACCTCCATCAGCCCCCTGTGACCCCTGACCACCCCGACGTGCTCCCCCATTCACGCTCGCAGATTAATACCGCCGCACCCATCTGGGGGTTCTCATTACAAGGAGGGAGGGAGGGGGACCCCACCACTGCACCCTATACCCCACAACAACCCCCAACAACAACCCCCCCCCCATACCCCCTAGACTGAGACGACCCCAATCCCTGAGAGGTCATGAGAGAGTTGGGAGAGGCTGGTGGGATGGAGGGGGGGGTCCGTCAGACCCTGACCCGTCGGTCCACCCGCCCTGGCGGGGATTTGAGGTTCATTGTCACCAAAGTTAGACTTGAACTTCACAACACGTACGCAGTACACAGCACACGCGCTGGCGCGCACGCACACACAGAGACACACACACAAAGGACAAACACTACTTAGTGTCATCATAGACTCTCCCTCGGTTCTCTAGGCCTCTCGGATCTGAGTTAGTTAATTAGGACTGTTAATTAGATGCCAGTGGATGTGCTGCTGAGTTTATGCAGATTAGCCACTGCTAAACGACAAACAGCAGGAAAGGAACACACATCTGCCCCTAATTAGAGTGCAGAGCACTAACACTGTGGTTTTCAACGATGTTTGATACCAGGGCCCACTATTTATTCCGAATTTTAGCTACAGAGAACCACAACTTGAGGAGAATTTCGCCCCACCAACCCCAAAACTAAAGATTTATTTTGCTTTTGTCCTCAATAGCAGGCTGGATTTGGGAAACAAAACAGTCAAACATACAGTACATCCCAAAATGACCATCAATCTTCTACATTCTCTAGTTGTGTAGACTTGGGCTAATTCACATGATGAATAGTTCAACTCTAGAGAGTGAACATGAAAGCAAATGGACCCCCATTTGGTTTCATTTTTACGCTCTCAAATGGTTTCATTTTTACCCTCTCAAAGAGTGCATTCAGTTCAGTTCAGTTCAGTTTTATTTTGCTCATACATTGGAGATTCCATGCCATCATCATACAACAGTCATACAATAGATTATTATGACCAAAAGGGTTTAGGCTGAAGCCAATGGCTTATTATGCCTATCCCAAGACACAGCTGTACTGATCATCTAGAAGAAAGCTACAAGGCCAGTTTTCAATACAAGACAAGTTACAGTACACAACTGACCGGCTACACACAACAGACACACCACAACATCCATATTAGAGATAATAGTCAATGCAATCTTATCCATCTGTAACACTGAGAACGACTGGACCCGTCATTGGTTCCATTTGGTTAAAGCTCAGCTTAAAGTTAGACTGGGAATTTTATATCTGGGGCGACAAAGATGAGCAAGACACGAATACCGCAAACCCCAAATTTCTCCCCATGTGGTGGTTGTGCCTTGCATGGATTCTGCTGCAATCAGTATGGGGATCAGTGAATGTAATGCACTAAAGCTCCTTTTGGTACAGGCGCCGTATTAATGCACCATATACCATATACAGCAGGGGTGTCCACACTTTTTTGACTTGAGAGCTACTTTCAAAATGACCGGCTCAACAAGATCTACACATCAAAAAATGTGATTGTTCCGTTACTGAAAATCCATTTCAAGCACCCCTGATTTACAGGTTATGTCATTAGATGAAGACAGTCCTGAGTGACTCAACTCATTCAACCTCATGAGTGACCAACAATATATCACTCTGTGGTTGTACTAGTCAGTTCCCAGTAGTCAACAACAACTTATCACATTCGATTTTGTATTTTTGAGCCTTGCACCCAGGTACTACTACAAGAATATATGCTCATTTTGAGTATTGCAGGTTGTCTGCTTCTGCCCCCTTTCCTCTCAGCTCCGCAGTGACCGACAATACAAGTTCTTGGTTTTACTGGTCAGTTCCCACCCTGTGTCCAACAACACCTGACCTTGCATGGGTTTTACAGGCCAGTTCTAACTTCTCAGAGACAAAAGGTATACTGTGTTTGTTACTGGTCAACTCCCAGTAAAACAGTGTCATGTTGTAGTGGTTGTACTGACCAGCTCCCACTGACCAATAAGACCTTAAAGCGGAATTCCACCCATTTTCATGTTGTTTTTCCTGAGATTGTACAAGTGTACACTCTCAGTAAAAATAGGTATAACTTCATGACATCATTAAGTTGTGTTTTTCACCATGTTAAGGATTTTTTTCAGACCTCCATTTCTAGGAACCACAGTAAGGGGCAACTTTTTCCCAGCATGTACACACAATGGTCTCTTTTTTTACCATTTTGAATAACAATTTTGATAGTTAAAATGGCCAGTACACAAGCTCACAGCGTATCGATGTAGACTGGCTAGGTAAACAATTCAAAATTGTTTTTGCAAAATAGTAAAACAAATAGCAAAGCAGTGTGGGCATAAGGGGTTTAGTGGGGACGAAAATGGAGCCCAATATCTTTAAGGTAGGCCTATATTGATGAGTAAAATATTGAAAATGGGTGGAATTCCACGTTTAATTGGTTTTACTGGTCAGCTCTCAGTGTGAATAACCATGAAAACAGCTTATGTGTGCAACGATTCCCACTAGAAGGTCCAGTTATCTCTGGCACCCCCAGAACTAACAGGGGACAGGGGTGGTGAGTGTCCCATAGAGTTATACTGGGTGTCCCACAGAGCAGGGGTTTTCAAACAGTGGTCCGGGGACCACCAGTGGTTCTTAGTTGAGAGGGTTCCAGGTGGTCCCCAGCTAAGTTGTTTAACCAGATGTAACTCTTGAGAGTGTAAAAATGAAACCAAATGGACCCGCGGGGGTCCATTTGGTTTCATTTTTACACTCTCAAGAGTTAAAATATCCATGAATGTGAATTAGTCCAAGTTCTACACAACTAGAAGATTAACGGTCATGGACAGAAGCAAAATAAATCTTTAGTTATGGGGGCTGTGCCTCTGTGGGCGCTAAAATGTCCTCAAATGGTGGTCTGTGCCGTGGCTTAAATGCTGAATAAATGGTGGGCCTTGGGATCAAAAAAGGTTGAAAACCAATGCCATGTAGTCATGGTGTCCCATAGAGTTACACAGGGTGTGCCATAGAGTTATACTGGCTGTCCCATGGAGCTATAGGCCTATGGGATGTCCCAGTAAAACCATTAAGACCATTAATCCGACGCAGCCTGCCCCTGAAGCGCAGACACACTGCAGACCAGAGACAAAGGACTGCCGGGAGCCCCCAAATGTTGACCTCTGACCCCCACCCCCTCCCCCCCCCCCTTTTCAGGACAGCATCTGTGCGTGTGTGTGTGTGTGTGTGTGTGTGTGTGTGTGTGTGTGTGTGTGTGTGTGTGTGTGTGTGTTTTCTTTCACAAAGTCCTCTTATGATATTATACTACAATTCTGACTTTGTATTTTTTTTGTTGACATTGAGTGTTTTGGTCATGTCATAATTGACGTCTCTTTATTTTTTAGTGGACATCTTTATTCATGAATTATCCACAATTGTGTTGATTTCAATCCAATGGTAAAAATCCACTTTGCCATAAAACTATAGTTCTGAATCTGATGGATGGATCTGAATGGATTTAGTAATCAATGTGACCATGACAATTGGAGTGAAATATCATATTTGTCTCAAACTTGTGCTTTCTCTCTCTTTCTTTCTCTCTCTCGCACACACACACACACACACACACACACACACACACACACACACACACACACACACACACACACACACACACACACACACACACACACACACACACACACACACACACAGGTCTTAATCAGGGTCAAGGCATGCATAGGGAGGGTCAGTCTGGTGCATATTAAGTGAGGTGTCGTCTGGCTGTGACCTTGACCATGTGAACAGTCTGGCTGTCTACACACACACACACACACACACACACACACACACACACACACACACACACACACACACACACACACACACACACACACACACACACACAGCAAAACAACTTACAGACAACAAAACTAACATGCAGCATCACTATATTGCTATCAAAGAGCATAATGACTCAGAGAGCTTGCCTTCACTGACACCACAGTAGAACTAATCCAACAGTAGCCCATCAATTAACTTGAAGAAAGTTAATGAACAATATATTCATTAATTGTAATGTTTTATACAGAAATGGCTCCTTTTAGGCTCTTGTGACACACCAGATAACTAACCAGTAGGCCTATGTATTAGTTTCATGCACAAAGACTATACATCATTTATAGGATGATGATCATGTTCTAACAATAAAATCACAGTTTTCACTGCATATCTGCAAAAGAGGCTTCAGCCAACGTGCTTTGTAGCTTTCAAGACAAGCAGCAACAAACAACTTGAAAGAGCTTAAAACTATCATGCCTAGTAATTAGTGAGCCACAAACAAATCAAATCATTGTTCACCTGAGGTACAGTACTATACAAGAAAACACAGCGTAGCCTATCATAAAATGTCTTTACAGTAGGCTTACTTACTGCAGTAGCCGACAGCTATCGGAATAATACGTTGCTTCTTCAAATTATATAGCCAAAGAAAGACAAAGTAAAGTAATGTTAACAGCAGTTTACACTGACTGACCGAACAAGCAAATGAATACACCACTGATGCGTAACAGCCTGGACTGGACTGAATGCTGCTACCATGAAGACAGGTTGAAGCTGCGTCTTTTTAGGAGTCAATAATACAGCCGATTCTAACTCAAATGCAGTAAAACTAAAGCGTGGATGATGGAGATGGATGTGTTGTTTTACCTGAGCAGACGAGTCCAGACAGCAGCACCAGGGGGACACGTATTAATCCCATGTTATGGAGCGTCATCTCTATGGCTTTGGTTCCGTTTGGTATATCCGTTTAGTTAATCCGTGTTTGGCTCTTGCAGGTGATCAACTAACTCACACTCATCCGTACCGCCAGGTCTACTGAATATCAGCAGACCTCTAATAAAAATGATAACACAAGAAAACAAATATATTGGTATATATGGATCCTTCCTAAAATCCCGTGTCAAATCCTCTTCTCCCTGCGGTCTACCAGTGGTCCGCTGTGCTCTGCTCTGAGGTCGCTTTGGGAATGAATGGGAAAACTGACCCAACGCCTGCTGCCCGGGCTGCATGGGGATGTGCGTGTGCGCGCGCGCGAAAATCGTGTGTGTGTGTGTGTGTGTGTGTGTGTGTGTGTGTGTGTGTGTGTGTGTGTGTGTGTGTGTGTGTGTGTGTGTGTGTGTGTGTGTGTGTGTGCGTGCGTGTGTGTGTGTGTGTGTGTGTTCTGTGTGTGTGTGTGTGATACAGGGAGCCAATTACAGACGAGGGGGCCTGGCCGGGGGGCGGGGTTAGGTTAACCATGCCCTCTCTGGCCCCGCCCCCTCCACATGGCCTCTCTCTCTCTCCTCCTCATTCCCAAGAGAAATCATATGAGCAGTCAGTGTGAGTGGTGGTCACTCACTGGTCACCCAAACTGAGGTCCAGGGACCCCCCCTCCCCACTCACTGGTCCTTCATGGGGTTCCAGGGAGTGTCCGATTATACGCAAAATGATTGTTATTTAGATATTTATGTTGTCTAATAATACCAAATTGTATATGGGTCCATCATGTTCATGGCCTATACTTGTGGGGGAAAAAAACATAGGGCTACTGTTAGAATGTGTGACAAGACTTTAAGTGAGTTAGTTACTCTAAAGCAGTGGTTTTCAACCAGTGGTCCGGGGACCACCAGTGGTCCTTGAGAGGGTTCCAGGTAGTCCCCAGGCTAAATGATGGAAAGTTGGTTAACCAGATAACTCTTTGAGAGCGTAAACATGAAACCAAATGGACCCTTGCGGGTCCATTTGGTTTCATGTTTACACTCTCAAGAGTTAAAATATTCATCATGTGAATCAGCCCCAAGTGTACACAACTAGAGCATGTCTTGAGAGTGTAAACATGAAACCAAATGGACCCTTGCGGGTCCATTTGGTTTCATGTTTACACTCTCAAGACTAAAAATATTCATCACGTGAATCAGCCCCAAGTGTACACAACTAGAGCATGTAGAAAATTAATGGTCATTTTGATCTGTATGTTTGACTGCGAAATTCAGCCTGGAATTGTGGACAAAATCAAAAGTAATCTTTAGTTTGGGGGGTCTGTGGGGGTGAAAATCTCCAAATGCAGAAAAAATATTGGGCCCTGGGATCAAAATGGTTGAAAACCACTGTTCTAAAGGGACAAAATGCCAGAAAACCATACTGTATAAGGCATGTTAGAAGAGCTTCACCCAGTTATGCACTCTAAACAACACTAGAAAACATGTTAAGAAGGAAGGTGAGTGATGAGCAAGTTAGTGTAGGGTTTTATTTATCTATTCAGAGTCTATTTAGTCTTGATGTCTTGTGTTTACCATCTTGGAAGGGTGAGTTAGTTAACACAGGATGGGGGGAAAGTATATTAATGACATCGTGGGGGAAATGTAGTATAGTTGAAATGGGTGGAATTCCCCTTTAAGTGACTTGGAGTGTTGAATCTTAAAAGTTGTGTTTGCTCCTGGTGTGTCTGGGATGCTGTATGTTCTGTTATGATGTCCTCTGAGGGGAAACATTAATTTGTTAGCCTTTTTGAAGTATAAGTAAAGAAGTACTTAAAGGACCACTTCGCCACTTTTCAAAGGGTCTTCATAATAGATCCTCACTAATGTACATGATAAAATACCACTATATATTTTTTTGTTGTGTTCCTTTAAGTTACTCCTGGTGTCGGCTCTCTGCATTTTGGTTCCATTTACTCTCTGGGTTGGCAAACATGACAGAAAATAGTATTCATAAATTAATGAAATACACAAATGATGCTTTACACTAGGCCTACTTTATTAGAGTTCATTACAGAGAAGGGAATAACAATGAGTTAATTACTAGTTTCACTCATGGTGTGATCACATTTTACAATTAAAATCCAGAAATAAATCTGTTTTGTAAATATGAGACAAAAACACAAGAACGTAATCCAGTATCCAGGCGATTAGTCATATAACCAGAGTATATCAGAGTAACTTCACATCACACAGATATTCAGAAACAGGTTGTTATTATCAGACAGGAAGGTTCAGGACTAGAGTTAGAACTGCTATAAGTCTTATCTTGTAGATTTTAGACAAAGAGATTTTCTGTAGAGTAGAGGGAGCTGAACAAGTTCAAAACCCTGGGTTCTGCTGGATGATGTTGTTTCTGTCTCATCACTATAATGTGTGTGATTACTGATTATACAGTATTACAACCAGTGGTTGAAGAAGTAACTCTGGTGTTTTACTTAAAGGGGAACTCCACCCATTTTCAACATTTTTTTCTGAGAGTGTACAAATGCAACTAAATGAACCCTAACGGGTTCATTTGGTTCCATTTGTACGCTCTGAGAAAAAAAGAAGCGTCTAAAGAAATCCATTAACATGGTGAAAATACATCTTGATGATGTCATCAAGATGTTTCACCATGTTAATGATTTTTTATTCAGACCTACATTTCTAGGAAACACAGAATGGGGGAACTTTTTTATCATGTCCACACAACATCTCTAAGGTACAGTGTATATTAATGACATATTAGAATGTTGAAAATGGGTGGACTTCCCCTTTAAGTAAAGTATCAATACACCGCGTAGAGATGCTGATTACAGTCAAATCATTGTAATCCTCGATGTCCTTAAGTAAAGGGATAAAAAACATTGCAATCATCATTCATTTGTCATACCTTTTCCATTATGCACAATATATTGCATGGGTTGTGAGCATGAGGTGAAATTGAATATAGCCTACTGTATAGTGCATTCATACATCTACAACGCAACTTCTTTGCTATTCATTAGATGTCGATGCATATTAGTGTCGGGAAAAAAGTACCTTTGTTGTTTTTGGTTAGTGTTTTCTTGTTTGTCATATAAGCTATTTAGAGCTGTTTAAGAAAGAACATTTGAAATACTCAATTAAAGTAAACACTTGAGTAAATGAGTAAGCTTACTAATGTTAATTATTTTTCACCACTATATATGATATATATTTATCTATGTGTCAGATAATCTGAATCTATGCATCTGTCTGTCTGTCTGTCTGTCTGTCTGTCTGTCTGTCTGTCTGTCTGTCTGTCTGTCTGTCTGTCTGTCTGTCTGTCTGTCTGTCTGTCTGTCTGTCTGTCTGTCTGTCTGTCTGTCCATCATGTGTGTGAAGTGTCAGATAGTGAATCTATTGGTCTGTCTGTCCATCCTGCTCTTCTCTTCTGCGTTGAGGTCTGACCTTCATGCTGATGGACTTCAGGGAATACCAGGGACCTTTCCAATGATACCATATAACACCAACACCACCAGGTGCGCCACGATAATCTCCCCACAGATAAACACCATTGGGATTAGAATAAAGACAGTCGTTGTACCACCACCCCCCCAGATTCCTCCTAGCACATTGTCCTGAACTGCCATCCTGGTCTCGGTCTTGAGTGGAGAATCTCTGTCCATTGTGATAGCTCAGTGAGTCTCCTGTGAGGAAAGAGTTAAAAAGAGAATGTAACGCAGCTCATCATCATCATCATCATCATCATCATCATCATCATCATCATCATCATCATCATCATCATCATCATCATCATCATCATCATCATCTTCTTCTTCCTCTTCATCCTTCATCATCACTGTATACGCTTTTTTAATGAGACACAGAGAGAGAAAGAAGGAGGGTGAACTTCAGTGTGAACTAGTGTTACCGGTGGAGTCCTTATGAGCAGTGTTTCTTTCTGCATTACTGCATTACTTTCAATATTACTTTCTGTCAATCTGTCTCATTGAAAATGTTATGTTAAAATGTTAAATTATTTTAAATAGTACTAGTTTATTTTTAACACACACCCATGCAAGCAAACCCACACAAACAACAAAGGTGATTTTGAACTTACCTGCTCCTCCGTCAGTGAAGTGATCAAAGTGCAGAGCGTATCCATGGTCCTCAGAGTCGATGTAGAAGTTGCTGTACTGAGCGAAGGCAGAGTTCCCACTGAAGTCCTCCATGTCCACTCTCATCTCACTTCTCTTGTTGGTCAGATAGAACAGGTTCTCCAGACCTGAGAAGGACATGAAGACCAGAGATGTATTGACCCATTGTTCATATACAGTTGGTCAATGGCTGCTCATTATAGTGTTGTACTATTGTTGTCTTCTCACCTAGCCAGTATTCTCCAGTCACATTGCCAAACCCTTTCTTGTATTCCTCCCAGAGTCTGAGGAATCCCACTGAACCATCCATCCTTCTCTGGAAAACCTGCAGAGAGACATATCTCATGTTTATATATATATACATTGAAGCTGTTGTAACTGACACCTAAATTACATAAACTGGTCCTATACCCGTTGTGTAATATATGATCTGGAAATTATGTATACATCACATTGATTGGGAGGGAATTGTTGATGTTGGAAAGTTGGGTTGTACTTGGGCACAAAATGAATGTTATAGACCTTACCCGATTTGAATGGAATTATAATAAATAAACCCTGACGGTTATTACAATTAATATGAATACTTGAAGGAGACGCAGTTTGACATGCACCATAGTAGCATAGTAGTAGTAAAGTAGCCATGACACTGGACAGTCATGTTTCAGTGCTACATATAAAGTAGCCTATGCTCAGTCACACTGCCTGGTACTCCCAAATATAAATTTCGAGTCGCACAGATCAAAGGCTAGGCCAAATTGTGTGCACAATGTGCATTTTTTCAGCTCTGGCTTGAGGAAACGCGTGGCTTTAGCAATCTATGATGTGAGCAGTGTTGGTCAATATTACTTAAGAAAGTAACTTATTTACTTTACTCGTTACCCCTTAGACAAAGTAATATCATTACTTTACTTATTACTGGAATCAAAGAGTAATATATTACATATTACGTTATTACTTTCCCAAGTTCTCAACTCCCACCTTTGAAAAAATAGAGATGTACAACATAATCTGTTTAGCGAGCTCTTTTTAGAACTGAATCCAATTTATTGGAATAATAATAGTCTCCAATCCCACAAACTGCACCTGAAAACAAAGCCAACAAAATCCGACATTGTAAATGTCTTTCTTACATAAAAAAATAATAAAAAAGGAGCAGAGAGAAGCAATGGGAACATTTTAACCTTGAATCACAAAACAGACCTGCAACTAACAAAACCAGATTTAGAAATTTGTCTCTATTAATGACAAATTACAAGTGCATTGCGCAGGTAACAGACAGACATGATTCCTAGAATTATATAGAGAGGAGATGTCAGATCATCCAGACACAAAACTGCTGGTGACTATAGGAGAATCCTTGAAGACAGATTGACCCCTAAATGAGTCTGGGCTGTCTGAATAGCAAAACGTACATATTCATTCAAAAACAAAATGATTTATTGCTTATACACACTTATATTAATTAAATATTCATACTGTCCATTTTCCACCATCAGTGTCCATGTCACAGTAGGCCGGCACAGGTGTGCTATCATTAAAAGGATAGATGCGGTAGACTCCACTGGGCGCTTCAGTCAGACTGTAGACTTCATCACAGTCTCTGGGCAGAGAATTCACAACCAGCGGAGTGAAGAGACCACACCAGCAGACAGCGGCTCCAGGCTTGAAGCTGGCACGCTGGTGGCCAAGTTTGGTACTGCAGGCGGGTGGAATTCATGCACGAACGCCCCGAGAGCACGCACGCTCGTTTGCTTTGTGCACGCGGACAGGGCAGTTTGTATTTAAGTTGTTTTCTGAATAAACCAGCGGTCCTCACGTCATATACTACCTCTCAAAACACAACGGATGTATTATATGACAGATAATAAGCTCAATGCACACCCACAAGCTTGTTTTTGATGCCTTTTGATGTTTTTTTTCCTTTGCTCGTGCGCGACGGCGCTCGTTCATGGTTCCCATAATCCCTTGCGTCGGGCGCGTTCATGGAGAAATACTTCCGCATTGGGGCACCAAATTTTGGTGCCCCAATGCGGAAATAGGCGCACTTCCGGCGGTCTTCCGGGTGCTTCAAAGCGCCAATGAGCAACTTGTATTGAAATGAATAACAAGGGGGCGGGGCTATCGCTCCAGTCCGGCCTCTGTTATTTTATTACTCTATGGAGGAGACACACCACCAACACCACAGGGAATGTCTAGGATGACAAAATGGATGAACAAAATGTGTTGAGTAATCTATAGCACCACCAGTGGTCCTTGAGAGGGTTCCAGGTGGTCCCCAGCTAAGTTGGTTAACCAGATGTAACTCTTGAGAACGTAAAAATGAAACCAAATGGACCCTTGCGGGTCCATTTGGTTTTATTTTTACACTCTCAAGAGTTAAAATAATCATCATCTTAATTAGCCCCAAGTCTACACAACTAGAAGATTAATGGTCATGGACAGAAGCAAAAGAAATCTTTAGTTTTGGGCTCTGTGGGGCTAACATGTCCTCAAATTGTGGTCCGTGGCTCAAATGCTGAATAAATGGTGGGCCCTGGTATCAAAAAGGTTGAAAACCCATACCATATAGGTATATGAGTAAAATAAAATATGTAGGCCTACTTTAATACTGTAATTAAGTCATTGTGAATTATATAGCTAAAAAAGAAAACAAAAAAAAGTCAAAGTCGCATTATTGATCACTACGTTACCACAGCGAAATTGGTTCTCCGCTTTCAACCCATCACTTGGAGCGGTGAGCTGCGGCTTGCCGCGCTCGGGAATCATTAGCTGATTTTGACCCCCAATCCATCCCTTTGATGCTGAGTGCCAAGCAGGGAGGCATTGGGTCCCATTTTTAGAGTCTTTGGTATGACCCGACCGGGAATCGAACCCCGGCCTCCCAGTTCCAGGGCGGACACTCTAACCACAAGGCCACTGTTCTGGTAAAGCTGTCCAGACTGCTTCCTTCTAGGCCAAAGGACATACAGCAGTTGAGCAAGAATTGTGTTGCTGTCAGACAGAGTAATATAATTTATGAAAAATATAGTTATCAAAAGGACAAAGGACACTGTAGTTTAATCATCTGCAATAAAAGTGCTTTGACTGCTGATAGTCATCGTCTGATGTGGACAGTCAATAAAAAATAACAATTACATGTTTACAGTATTCAATAATACGTTTGTGTTGGCCTTTCATAAACATTAGGCACTGGACATACTCATAATTCATACACAGGATACGTTGTATATTATTTCAATTTCTTCTTTTTCTCCATTGATTCATGATTTCTTGCTTTTAATCAATGGTATATCTCTATATTTCAATATTGTGGTAATCATTATTGCCATAGCGTGTTTATTTCAGTAGCAGAGGCCGTGCCGCAGGTTCGACTCCCGACCCCGACGGCCTTTGCCGTGTGTCACTACCCATCTCTCTACCCCTTCCTGTCTACCTGTTGTTGACTTGTTGACTAGTATCATTTATCATTTCTGATTGGGTGGGCAGCATTTTTAGAGGAACGTAAACCCATCTAAATTGTTAACCGTAGGGAGAGAGAAATTGGGTTACTGTTGATAAGGTGATATCATATGTGTTCTATGCACATCTGCAAGGTCATCAAGGTCATCGAGGTTACTGCAGGTTAGTTTGAAATAATCCAGACCGGGGATACGATTAATGACAAGTACTACGTTGTGATGAACACATCAGGGGTTGTGGTTCTCAAACTCTTTCATGTCAACAACCCCCAAAATGATAATTGCTTATACATGAATAGTTTTCAAATATCCGATCTATAAGCTCACAAGCTGCATTGTGCTGGGACTTTAACTGATTAATTGAAATGAATTAATCACAGAAACCCATTTTAATTGCGTGTAGATTTTGCACAACTTTTTCCACTGCATGAATTTCAGGTGTACCGATCATACCGGTGCACGCAATGGGAGAAGAAGCAAATCAGGGTGAATTGATCCCAACTCCCACTGTTCCATTCTCCTATTGGTCTGAAATGATGCTATCTCTAACCCTCACACTCAACAAAACATGTTGCAGTCTGATTCTGGACACAGTTTTGATTTAGAAAAACTCACGCTACCAACCTGTTTTAATTGATACAAAATATGCTCCTTGGGTCAAATATTGCTATGCAATTATTTGAGATTAATTAATTTCAAAGCTTCAAATCGCTAATGTACCCTGTATGAAGGACATTTCTGTCAATAAAATAATCAATGAATCAAAATGTATATGAATTCAGGGTGGAAAAACGATCACAAAGTGTGTTGACTTGGCTACACAACTATATTGTAGGTCTAACATATTTAATTAAATTGTTCGTTATTTCAAGCCTGTAATCTGCTAATTTTGACTATGTAGCGCCTATATGCAAGGCGCTTTACATAGATAGTAGATCCCATCCATTCACGCACCAATGGCGGAAGAAACCATGCAAGGCGCTGACCACTTAGGGGTTAAGTGTCTTGCTCAGGGACACTTAAACACTAACTCTGGTGAAGACCAGATTCGAACCCACAACCTTACGGTTACCAACTGGTGACTCTACCCCCTGAGCCACTGCCACCCCTCACTTCTGCATAAGTAAATAAATAAGTAAATCAGTTTATTTTAGCGATAAAGGTTATGGAGGCTCAATACAAATGGTTGTTCTCTCCAGAGGTCAGTGAAATACTCACCATCCTGGTCCAGTTGTAGTCCTGCAGACGTCCAGCTGCTACAGACTGCACAGTTCTTGGTTGAGGCTGTTTTATATAGTTTATATACAGTCGGTTACCCAACCACCCACATCACCCAAACACCTTCAGTGTCAACGTATTTCTGTGGAACTTATCAATAACTAATCAATATCAATCTTATCAATAACTGGAAAACCTGCCGTGTTGGTGCCAAATGGACCATGGTCTATCTTTCTTTGGAAAGATAAACTTCCCAGGAACTGACACACACACATATATAAATGTAGCCTGGTGTATTTCCTCTCATCTCAGGGTTCTGTGGACATTTCCCTAATTCCTTCATGTAGTCACCTTATTGAAATGAGTTGAGGGTCCTTGCAGGCTTTAAATCCTTTGTTCCTTTTTATTGATTCACTTCAGTCAGTACATTACAAATATCAGCATTCACGGTTTCTAGTACAGCAGATGGAGGCAGGAGCCTCCCCAGGTAACCTTCGCTTTCACTAGTAGTCTCATCAACACTCAATGCTCATTACTCATTACTGCTCGCTCTATGCTCCTTACTTGTCTCAACTGTGTCCTTTCTCTTAAACCCCATCTATACATATATTCTCAAACATACAATGGGTGTGTCTTAGTTTACTCCTTGAAAGGTTCTGTGTGTGCTTGTGTCACTGTCAATCACCCAGGCTCCAGGTGGTCTGTCAGAGCAATCTACATGATCTCACAATAGCCCTGCAATGTATTAGCTGTGGTAAGCCGAAGCCTACTGACCTGTAGTCAGATTCTAAGACTGACTCATGGAATCTGTTTTGGACATAGTCTACAATTAGACTCTGCTTGAACATCCAAATAGTTGAAGATCTATCTCTGCAATCAGCATGTAGGCTGCTTGTGACATAATTCTGCAGGTGGCAGTTGAAGTAGTCAGTTAGAATGGAATATTTGGAAGTGTTAACTCTCCAAAAACTCCTTCATTCCCCCCTTCTGGGGAATATCACATTCCCCAGACATAATTCATAGCTCATCAATGACCAAATTATTTTTCCCCCAAAAAAGTTTTCTTTTTGTTCTCCCAAAATGTCTTGACTAATTCTGAAACATAATATCTTTGTAGGTAATCCCTTCCCCCCCTGGATCAGGAGAAGCTAATTAATCACAGTTAGGGTAACTCAAAACAAACTTAGTTAAAAACAGTTAAAATGATATCATACAGTACATGAAAAATACTGCACCTACAGCATGAAAACAATTGTAAATCTTTTGTTTCCTGATTCCTAAACTGAGGCATCTCTCCTTGTTCTTTGAAGATATTTGACTGATTGTCAACTTCAAAATAAGACTTTCTAAAACTGCAAAATGCAAAAATGTCAAAAAAGTCTATTATGCCACAATTGTCCTTGTGAGGTGGCACTGCATCTCTACTGCTCCTTAAAACACTTAGATAGAGTGGATCCAGAAAAAGTCAGCATCAGATGACAACTAGGTGACAGATAGAAAAGTGGTGTGGCAGTCAACTGTCAAAAAGCATGGAGAAGTGACCACACTTCTCTTCACTATAGAGTGGCAATTGCCAACAGTCAGATATTCCTCACAATTGTCTTACTCCATCAGACATCAGTCTCATTGTTCATCAGATCTACCATCAATTAGCTTGCATTTCTCGTGTTCCTTATTGTTGGCAATGTCTAGAAAAATGTCCATAGACACCACATCTATGACAACATCCCTTAGTTCTCCAGGTCCCTGCGCCACTGCGCTTCTGTGGGACACATCCTGGTGGGGAAATATACTGCTGTGATGTCTGGGAATATGGAGGTGTGTACTGGGGTGCAGAACATGGTGGCATTGCTTGCTGTGGGATATTCTCACTCCACTGTTGTCCATGTCGCGGTGAGACCTCCCACTGCGGTTGCCATCTCTGCTGTGGTTCCCATGAATCCGGTTCCGGTCGGACTCTCCAAGGCAATTCTCTCTGATGACGTGTGCCAGCTAGACCATCACTCACAGGCGACACCCTGCTGATTTCTGTTTCAGGGGTCTCCTTGAGTAGCTGCAATGTTGCTGACTCTGGCTGGACAACCTTCACTGTCTGTGCTGTTGCAGCTGTCACTGCTCCTCGCAATGTCTGGAGGTTACATTCCAATTGTGTCTTGTTCATTTGCCGAATTATCTCTGCATCTTCCTGTCTTTGAATCTCCTCCTTTTTGCGAAACAAAGTAACGTGATGCACTACATGGTCTGTGTATTGTTGCATAGGCATATTTTCAAGTCCTATCACTTCCTTCAAATCAGCTTGGACTGCTTCAGGCAAACACTTTTCAAGCTTTGAGCGGAACACATGCTGGTCCAATTCCGGGTCACAGGCTGTGAGATCTGTGACATCTGTCCATTTCTTTTGAGCTTGCATTATGAATAGACTCGGATTCTTGTCACCTAGGGGATCAGTGAGAATAGCATCCAGGTTTATCTTGGTAGGAAAAAGTCTTTTCAGGACCTGCCAAATAGCCTCCTTATGGGCTGAGAACGAGTCATCGTCTCTAATCTTTGAATCCCATTGCTGTGCAAGGCTTGCACGATTCAAAACGTTATGAAGGTGGTAATCGCCAATCAAAAATGAAAGCAATTTCTTAAAGTCTGCCATAGTCAGCTGCTCATCCACCATCAATGCATCAAACTTTCTACACCATGCTGGTGCTCCATCTTTGAGTGGTGGCAACTTTTCCACAATTTCTGCAATGACAGCATGATTGTAGCCCTGTTTCTGGCCACTCAGTACTGGCAACTGATTGACTGTAACAGTCTCAGGAATGACAGGGATAGGGCTCTCAGCCCTCTGTGGTCTGCATGGCTGTCTGTATGGAGCCCCCCTGGAGTCTTTCTCTACATGGCTCTCTTCAGTCTGTGTCTCTCGTTCCATCATTGTAGATCTGGCATGCTCATGTGTGTGGCAACACCTCTCAGGATCACTGTTATATTGTTCAAAATCCTCCTCCTTCCTCTGCTTTCTTTCTGTGATGGGCTTGCTTTTCAGCTTGAGTCCTCCAATGGCAATGTCACGTTGTGCAGTCAAGTTATTTTCTTCACTGGAGAGTTCAGTCAAACGTTGCAAAATGAAATCTGCAGTGTCTTTGTCCACATCCTTGTATGTCTCATAATGTTGTCTCAGGCTTGTCTTTGCTGCATGAAGGGAATGCAGCTGATCCTCAATATAGCGTAGAGTATCCTGTAACAGTATGTCTTTCTTCCTAGGGGCTGGTGTAGGTCTGAAACTGTCTGATTGCATATCAATGTCAATGTTCGTATCAGGGTGGACTGCACCTCTGTGTCCAACCGTGTCCTGCAGTTCACCCAAATCAAGAATCAAATGTGCCTCTTTCAGCAGGATTTCACTCAAACGTGCCTCTGTGGTACGCATAGACTGTCTCTGTGTCTTTAGATCATTAGTTAGGTCCTCTTTCAGGGCACGGACATGTTCCAACTCTTCCTTAATAGAGCGTTGTGTGTCGGCAAGCACTTGAAAGTTCATTTCGGTCTTCTTCACTGAGTCGTCGTTTTGATTCATGGTGTCAATGCATTGCTGCTCTTTGGGCAAAAATGGTTCAGTAGGACTGGCATTGGCGTTGGGATCGACGTTGGCATTGGCCTTGGGAGCCTCTGTACAGAACATAGCTAACACTGATAACTCTGTCTTGCGTTTGAGATTTCTTGCCTTTGTTTTCTGATCTGCTCTGTATCCATGCACTAGAGATCTAATAGATTCAATCAATTGTAAGTCAAATGATCCTTCAATCGGCCAACGCTGGTCTATGAATGGCCAACGCTGGTTAAATTTCTTTGAAATTCTCAAAATATCCTTGCAAACAACTGAATATTTCTCTTGGACAATGTCCAATGGGGTAATGCTTTTAGGAGTCATCATAGCTACTAAATAGCAGATATCTCACTAAGCTCACCCAGTCACACTGTGACATGCACTCCTCCACTCAGTCACTCGCTCACATAAGCAACTGTTATTTTGTTTTTTCTCAACCCAAGAGCCAAATTACCCATGAAGCTTAAGGTTTTACAATCCAAATTAACTTATATGTCCAATTTTACAAAGTTTACGATTTTCATGTATCTTCTGAATTTAACTTGAACCATAATTTAACCCTAAATACATTAATTAGCATGCAATTATCCCCAATTTTATTCCGATATGATGATTAAATTAAAATGCTATTTCCGGCAAAATTTTGATGAGCCTTCCCACTTTAATACATATATTATCATTTATTCCCCCCCTCTGAAACATGAAAACATGTTTCAGAAAGTGGAAATAAAAAATATCACTGCCAAATTAGTTTCACCAACAGACAAAGTAGAGCATGTACACACACACACAATCATACCATGCACACACTGCACAACACTTAAATTCCCTATCAGAAGCAAACTTCAACTTAGCACTAAAATACCTTACCTAGGCCTACACTAAAGCTCTAGATTTATACTCAACACAGATAGTGTTCAAGGCTATTCCATCCTAATACAGAAGGCTCCCAAAAGTCCACGTCCAAGGCAACAAAAAGGAATTGAAAAAGGAAAAGTCCAGACTGCTGAAGGTTCGTTGTCCATGACGCAGAATAGTCCACATCAAAAATCCTCAAACGTTGGGCGCCATTAATGTCCTCAAACGTTGGGTGCCATTAATGTGGTGTATTTCCTCTCATCTCAGGGTTCTGTGGACATTTCCCTAATTCCTTCATGTAGTCACCTTATTGAAATGAGTTGAGGGTCCTTGCAGGCTTTAAATCCTTTGTTCCTTTTTATTGATTCACTTCAGTCAGTACATTACAAATATCAGCATCCACGATTTCTAGTACAGCAGATGGAGGCAGGAGCCTCCCCAGGTAACCTTCGCTTTCACTAGTAGTCTCATCAACACTCAATGCTCATTACTCATTACTGCTCGCTCTATGCTCCTTACTTGTCTCAACTGTGTCCTTTCTCTTAAACCCCATCTATACATATATTCTCAAACATACAATGGGTGTGTCTTAGTTTACTCCTTGAAAGGTTCTGTGTGTGCTTGTGTCACTGTCAATCACCCAGGCTCCAGGTGGTCTGTCAGAGCAATCTACATGAACTCACAATAGCCCTGCAATGTATTGGCTGTGGTAAGCCGAAGCCTACTGACCTGTAGTCAGATTCTAAGACTGACTCATGGAATCTGTTTTGGACATAGTCTACAATTAGACTCTGCTTGAACATCCAAATAGTTGAAGATCTATCTCTGCAATCAGTATGTAGGCTGCTTGTGACATAACTCTGCAGGTGGCTGTTGAAATAGTCAGTTAGAATGGCATATTTGGAAGTGTTAACTCTCCAAAAACTCCTTCAGTAGCCTACGTTCTTTAACCACCGATCAACAGGAAAGAAATACAATATAAAATGTGTTATTTCATGTAAATCAACATATCTAAAATATACAAAGGAATAGTTGCGGTCTCAGTGCACATGTTGCCATGTCTACACAAGAACAATAACAAGCCCGTGGTCAAGAACAAGCCTTGCTTATAATGAACAAACCTGGCAAGACACGCTGGACAACATCCGTGCAGTGTTGCCAAGCTCTTTTCCAGACCCCCCTAGCGCCAAAATTAGTGAAAAACTCCTGGCGGAAAATCTAGTGCTTTTTGGCTGGTGAGTTGGGGTGAAATTGATTGACAGGCGCCAGAGATAAAACCCTCATTTTTCACCATTTTACCTCCTATGACAGCAGTTTTCAACCAGTGGTCCCCAGGCTAAATGATGGACAGCTGGTTAACCAGATGTAACTCTTTGAGAGCGTAAAAATGAAACCAAATGGACCCTTACGGGTCCATTTGGTTTCATTTTTACGCTCTCAAGAGTTAAAATATTCATCATGTGAATTAGCCCAATTAAGTCTACACATCTACAGAATGTAGAAGATAAATGATCATTTAATGGTCATATTCCCTTCCAGGCAAGCATCTAGTGTAACGCCCGGGATTCAAACCCAGGTCTCCCATGTGAAAGTCCAACATCTTAACCACTAGACCAAAGGGACATACCCTTGGTCCAGGTCTCCAGGAGCAGATACTAGACTTTGGAGGCCATCACGACAGGCTGTAGCCATATACACTCACCTCCCTTTTGACCTCTTTCCATGGGGAAACCCGATCCGGGTCACGGCACCAATGTAACGCCCGGGATTCGAATCCGGGCCTCCCGCGTGAAAAGGCCAACATCTTAACCACTAGATCAAGGGGACATCCCCTGATACTAGACTCCATCACGACAGAGGCTGTAGCCACCTGCTACACTAGCGCATTCTAGTGCATTTTGGATTTTGGCAGTTGGCAACACTGGCCTGCTGCACTCTATGTACAACTCCCCGCCACGCTCAAATTCTCCCAAAACTCACGGCTAGCGAGTTTATTACAGCAAGGTCACTGTCCACTCATCACGCACATACTGTCTCAAAATAATAACCTGTAGCATAAATATAATATCTTTGTGCTCAGGTGCCATGCTTGGACCCCAGCAGCATGGTGGCAAGTCACTAAACTTCATGTAACATAATGTAGCGTAACGCACACACGCACGCGCACACAGACACACACACACAGACACATACACACAGACACACACACGCACACGCACACGCACACACACACGCACACACACACACACACACACACACACACACACACGCACACACACACCACGGCAAGTGGAGAGACATGGGGGTCCCTGCTACTGAAATAAACACGCTATGGGCCTGGCAGTAGCCTAATGATTGGCAATGATTTGGCAATCATTGATTAGAAATCATGAATTATTGGAGATAATTGCCTCTGTGAGGTGCATACAGTTACATAAGGCCAAAACAAATACCACGGAATACTAGAATCAAGTAATTGTCAATTTCCATTTAACTTCCACGTCAGCAGTCAAATTACTTTCATCGCAGGTGATTAAAGTACAGTGACCTTTTGATAATTCTGCTTTCACTGGTATATTAGTCTGACCGACAGCAGCACAATTGACTGCAATAAAAGTCTTGCTTCACTGCTGTCCTTTGGTCTCTTACAGTTTCCATAATAACTTTGTTTTGGCCATATATGATCATATAGGGACCACCACCCTGACTGAGAATCAACCATGGACCACTACCCTAACTAATGGCCTATTCAGAGATGGATTTTCGGTGCCCACCGTGACCACCGCGACCACCGTTGCCTACAATATGACGTCATACCACCACAACCACCGCACTTTCCAGCCCTCCTCTCGGATTTAACCACCGCACCGCACCGCAGCGGTTGCTTGTTTTTAACGGCTGGTTAAAAAAAAAGAACCAACCAGACTAAGAACCAACCAGGGACCACGCACATTTTCTTAATGTTGACTGATTGTACCTGATGACCTTACATGGCACACCTTACGTGGGCGGACACAGGCCCAACCACCCTCCCTTCTAGAGAATCTGTCGTCCTTCTTCTTCGGAAAGATACAGGCTTCCCAGGAACTGACAATACTGTTGATGTAAACAAACAAATAATGACAGACACCCCCCCCCCCCCCCCCCCCCCCCCACACACACACACACACACACCCACACACACACACACACACACACACACACACACACACGGCCTACGTGGCCGGGCACATGCCATGCACACACCTTCCCTTCTATCTTCCTTCTTCCTTGGAAAGATAGACTTCTCAGGAACTGACAATACTGACGCACGCACGCACACACACACACACACACACACACACACACACACACACACACACACACACACACACACACACACACACACACACACACACACACACACACACACACACACACACACACACACATGGCACCAAGACAGTGCCAGCCGTGGGGCACCTATGCACACTATTGTACCATATCATGATATCATTGAATGATATGTTATTCCATTCAATATTTAGATATCTGATGTTCATTTTTGATGCCCTGTCCACCTTCCTGTACAAACCTATTATAAATTCAAACTCCATTTAAACCATGATAGACAGAAACATTTTTGATGAGTCTTTTTTCTCCTGGTGACTGATATTGTTGTGAATGTTGGAAAACGATTACGGCTGAACAATACACAAAATCTAAATTCTGTAAATGAAACCCAGTTTAAGGGCCCGAACCGCTGAATCCAGCAAATATAAAACAGACAAAAATGACATAAAGGTGAATCTGTAGTAGGAAAGGTAAAACAAATCCCTGTTGTTCCTCAAGCATCAACAGGGTCAAAGTTCACACCGGATAACTTTGCAGCATTTGGCACCAACACGACAGGTTTCCCAGTTATTGATAAGATTGATATTGATAAGTTATTGATAAGTTCCACAGAAATACGTTGACACTGAAGGTGTTTGGGTGATGTGGTTGGTTGGGTAACCGACTGTATATAAACTATAAAACAGCCTCAACCAAGAACTCTGCAGTCTGTAGCAGCTGGACGTCTGCAGGACTACAACTGGACCAGGATGGTGAGTATTTCACTGACCTCTGGAGAGAACAGCCATTTGTATTGAGCCTCCATAACCTTTATCACTAAAATAAACTGATTTACTTATTTATTTACTTATATGGAAGTGAGCAGTGGCAGTGGCTCAGGGGTAGAGTCCCCGGATGGTAACCGTAAGGTTGCGGGTTCGAACCTGGTCTTCACCAGAGTTAGTGTTTATGTGTCCCTGAGCAAGACACTTAACCCTAAATGGTCAGCGCCTTGCATGGTTTCTGCTGCCATTTCGTGCATGAATGGGTAAATTGGATCTACTATCTATGTACAGTGCCTTGGATAAAGGCACTACATAGTCAAAATTAGCAGATTACAGGCTTGAAATAACGAACAATCTAATTAAATATGTTAGACCTACAATATAGTATTTTGTTGTGTAGCCAAGTCAACACACTTTGTGTTCGTTTTTCCACCCTGCATTCATATACATTTTGATTCATTGATTATTTCATTGACAGAAATGTCCTGAATTCATACAGGGTACATTAGCGATTTGAAGCTTTGAAATTAATTAATCTCAAATAATTGCATAGCAATATTTGACCCAAGGAGCATATTTTGTGTCAATTCAAACAGGTTGGTAGCGTGAGTTTTTTTTTTTTATTATAAATCTGGACAGTACACCTGAAATTCATACAGTGAAAAACAATTAAAATTTGTTAATTTTTTTAAATGAGGTTATTGTTTCTGTAATAATTAATTAATTAATTTCAATTAATCAGTTAAAGTCCCATCACAATGCAGCTTGTGAGCTTATAGATTGGATATTTGAAAACTATTTAAGCAATTATCATTTTGGGGGTTGTTGACATGAAAAAGTTTGAGAACCACAACCCCTGATGTGTTCATTAGAACATAGTACTTGTCATTAATCATATCCCCGGATTATTTCAACCTAACCTGCAGTAACCTCGATGGCCTTGCAGTCTAATTCAAACAGGCTAAAATGTAATTTCACATAGCATGCATTGTAGACAGATGCCAGGTCAATGATCACCTGGCATTAATACCAGACATGCATAGAACACATGCTATGATATCATCTTATCTTATCTGTTTGACCAACAGTAACCCAATTTCCCTCAGCACCCAGTCGGTTAACAATTTAGGTCTCTGCTACTGAAATAAACACGCTATGGCAACAATGATTACCGCAGTATTGAAATATAGAGATATACCATTGATTAAAAGCAAGAATTCATAAATCAATGGAGAAAAAGAAGAAGAAATGGAAATAATATACAATGTATACTCTATGAATTATGAGTATGTCCAGTGCCTAATGTTTATGAAAGGCCAACACAAACGCATTATTGAATGCTGTAAATATGTAATTGTTATTTTTTATTGACTGTCCACATCAGACGATGACTATCAGCAGTCAAAGCACTTTTATTGCAGATGATTAAACTACAGTGTCCTTTGTCCTTTTGATAACTTTAACTATACTCAACTGTTGTACGTCCCAATTGGCCTAGAAGGAAGCAGTCAGGACAGCTAATATAATATAATTCACAATTACTTAATTACAGTATTGCACAATAACTTTATTTTGCCCATATAGGTATATGATCCTATAGATTACTCAACACGTTTTGTTGTTCATCCAATGTGATATCCTAGACATTCCCTGTGGTGTTGGTGGTGTGTCTCTTCACTCCGCTGGTTGTGAATTCTCTGCCCAGAGACTGTGCTGATGTGTACAGCCTGAACAACAGAGTTACCAGTGGAGTCTACAACATCTATCCTGTTGATGATGCTACTGCTGTACAGGCCTACTGTGACATGGACACTGATGGAGGGCAATGGACAGTAAGTATAACACTGTTATGCCACTGTCATGTACTTTTCCGGTTAAAAACTTTCATTTGTAAATCTAATCTCTATTCTGATCACTTAAAGTGTTTGTAGGGTTTAATAAACATCTTCATGCCGAATGTGAGAATTGCCACGCCAGATGTATGATGAAACCTGATATATGATGACGTCATCGTGTTTCTGTGCAAAATATATCCAGGTTGTGAGCAGTGTTGGGCAGTAATTAAATATGTAAGGGATAACACCCGACGAACCGGTGATTTGTTTCCTATTAACTGACCGAGGCGCAGCCGAGGTCCGTTAGTTAGGAAACAAATCACCCGTTCGAAGGGTGTTATCCCGCTTATTACATGGCTTACGTCAGTGGTTTTCAACCAGTGGTCCGAGGACCACCAGTGGTCCTTGAGAGGGTGACGGCAACGGCATGTAAACAACCAAATAGGCTACGTAGCTAACCAAATGGACCCGCTAACGGCGTGCTGGAACTAAATGCAGAAGCGCAGCGCGGATTGATATGAACACAGCTGTTTGCACTTTGGGGAACTTGTTTATGCAGCGGTCAAATATAGCGCGGAGCGGTGATTATAGTGTAATATTTGACCGCTCACATGACCAGAACGCTGGCTTCTGATTGGAGCATTCATTCAAGCCATGTAATAATACATATTACTGTAATATTATTACTTTTCCAGCAAAAGTAAAGATATTACTCTGCCAAAATGTGTAATAAATAATATGTTACTCTGCCAAAACAGGACTAGCAGTACTTTTACTTTTGAGCATGTGAAAATAGAACAGATTTACAAGCTACCAACAGATAACAACAGAGATGCACTGTAGTTTGTAGATCCTAATCCACCACAGTATTCTGCACACATGACATACACTTAAAGGTTATCACAGTTGTCACTAAACAGATTGTGTTGTACATCTCTATTCCTTTGCAGGTGGAAGGGGGGACTTGGGAAAGTAATATTATAATATGTAATATATTATTCTTTGATTCTAGTAATACGTATTATTATTCTATTTCTAAGGGGTCATAAGTAAAGTAAGTATATTGCTCTCCTAAGTAATATTGCCCAACACTGGTTGTGAAAAAAACAAAAAACAAATATTGAGGGTGGAATTTGAGATGATGATGAATACATGGGACAGAATGGGCGCAGGGCAATTTTATTTTCAAAATGGCCGAAATGCAACAAAATAGTATCACTTACTGTGGTTTTCAGTCTCTTAAAAAGGGACAATATTATTATTTTTTGTAGATGCAGGAGAGTTTGCAGGGAACTAAATAGTTTATCCCTCTCTCCACTCTCTCTCTGTCACTGCAGGTGTTCCAGAGAAGGATGGACGGTTCAGTGGGATTCCTCAGACTCTTTGAGGAATACAAGAGAGGCTTTGGCAACACTAGTGGAGAATACTGGCTAGGTGAGAAGACAACAATAGTACACTATAATGACCATTCACTAATTGTATGAACAATAACAGGTTGGTTGAAATGGGTGAAGTGATCATTCAATACGTCCCTGGCCTTCATGTCCTTCTCAGGTCTGGAGAACCTGTTCCATCTGACCTACAAGAGAAGTGAGCTGAGAGTGGACATGGAGGACTTCAGTGGGAACTCTGCATCTGCTCACTATGGTAACTTCTACATCGACTCTGAGGACCATGGATACGCTCTGCACTTTGACCACTTCACTGACGGAGGAGCAGGTATGTTTAGACATCACAACTGCTGTCATTGCTGCCTGGTTTCCTGTTGTAAAGTATGGCACACCACGTCCCCCGGGGGCGCTGCTACAGTCCAGACCATCTCCAGTTGGCTGGCCGTTTCCTAGCCATGGTTCACAGTGTGATGCTGTTTCCAGGCTCTGATAATAAGAGCATCCATCCCATTAGATCGTAATATAATGCCCAGCTGAGCTCATATTTATCATTACCAATAATTATACTCATAACCCACTGAAGGACTCCGCCGGTAACACTAGCTCACACTGAAGTTCACCCTCCTTCTTTCTCTCTCTGTGTCTCATTAAAAAAAGCGTATACAGTGATGATGAAGGATGAAGAGGAAGATGATGATGATGATGATGAGCTGCGTTACATTCTCTTTTTAACTCTTTCCTCACAGGAGACTCACTGAGCGTTCACAAAGGAGCGAGATTCTCCACTCAAGACCGAGACCAGGATGGCGGTTCAGGATGTGCTAGGAGCTATCTGGGGGGATGGTGGTACAAGAAGTGTCATAGTTCTAATCCCAATGCTGTTTATCTGTGGGGAGATTATACTGGCTCACCTGGTGGTGTTGGTGTGATATGGTCTCAATGGAAAGGTGGCATGTATTCCCTGAAGTCCATCAGCATGAAGGTCAGACCTCAACGCAGAAGAGAAGAGCAGGATGGACAGACAGACATACAGACAGATGCATTGATTCAGTTTATCTGACACATAGATAAATGCGGTAGGCCTATATGTCATATATAGTAGTGAAAAATAATTAATTAGTAAGTTTACTCATTTACTCAAGTGTTTACTTTAATTCACTTAATTCACTTTCTTAAACTGCTCTAAATAGCTTATTTGACAAACAAGAAAAAACAACAACAAAGGTACTTTTTCCCCTGACACTAATATGCATCGACATCTGAATAGCAAAGATTTTACTTTTGGACACCACTGTAATTATTTTGAAATTTAGTTACAAGTTGCGTTGTAGATGTATGAATGTCCTATATATTCAATTTCACCTATTCAAAAATAGCAGATGTATGCTCACAACCCATGCAATATATTGTGTATAATGGAAAAGGTATGACAAATGATGATTACTATGTGTTTTTTATCCTTTTACTCAAGGACATCTAGGATTACAGTGATTTGACTGTAATCAGTATTTCTATGCTGCATATTGATAATTTACTTTACATCATCCACCAGAACCCAGGGTTGTGAACTTGTTCAGCTCCCTCTACTCTACAGAAAATCTCTTTGTCTAAAATCTACAAGATAAGACTTATAGCAGTTCTAACTCTAGTCCTGAACCTTCCTGTTTCTGAATATCTGTGTGATGTGAAGTTACTCTGATATACTCTGGTTATATGACTATCGCCTGGATACTGGATTACGTTCTTGTGTTTTTGTCTCATATTTACAAAACAGATTTATTTCTGGATTTTAATTGTAAAATGTGATCACACCATGAGTGAAACTAGTAATTAACTCATTGTTATTCCCTTCTCTGTAATGAACTCTAATAAAGTAGGCCTAGTGTAAAGCATCATTTGTGTATTTCATTCATTTATAAATACTATTTTCTGTCATGCTTGTCAACCCAGAGAGGAAATGGAGCCAAAATGCAGAGAGACGACACCAGGAGTAACTTAAAGGAACACTTCACCACTTTTCAACTTCTTATCTTCATATAATAGGTCCTCACTAATGTACATGATAAAATACTACTATTTTTTTCTACTCAGTCTGTGTCTCACAGGAGGGATGTGGACAGTTCAGAAACTTCTTCCAATGACGTAATCAATGGTGGAATCCAAGCTAATAGAAACGGCAGGCTTTCTATTCCCGAAAAGTCACAATGCAAAAATGGCAGCCATCTTTCTCCCGATAATAAAAATATCTTTTCAAAAACACATTGTTTGAAAAAATAAAAATAAAAAATCTGCAGAAGTTTCTGAACTGCCCACAGCCCTCCTGTGAGACACAGACTGAGTAAAAAAATATAGCCTACCTGTGAGGTAGGCTATATTGTGAGGACCTATTATATGAAGATACTTTGAAAAGTGGCGAAGTGGTCCTTTAAGTACTTCTTTACTTATACTTCAAAAAGGCTAACAAATTAATGTTTCCCCTCAGAGGACATCATAACAAAACATACAACATCCCAGACACACCAGGAGCAAACACAACTTTTAAGATTCAACACACAACCTCCAAGTCACTTAAAGGGGAATTCCACCCATTTCAACAACTTTACGATGTCATTAATATACCTTAGAGATGTTGTGTGGACATGATAAAATATTGTCCCCCCTTCCTGTGTTTCCTAGAAATGGAGGATATTTTTCCTGACTCTCAGGAAAATGTTGAAAATGGGTGGAATTCCCCTTTAAGTAGCAATGAATGTCCCTCATTAGTCCAACAGCTCACAGCTGCACTCCCAGGTGGAAACAGTCTCACAATGGTGGAGAAACCAGTGCCATCTAAAGACAGAGTTACGCCATTTCCGTTCACTTCATGGAGCAAGTCCAATGGTGGCCTCTGGCACTCCTGGGAAGTTGATAAATTAATACATTCTAAACAACGGTATAAAGAAACATTTTTATTATTCTATTAATCACTATACCTTTGTATAAAATAATCAGTGCATACAAATGAAAGAAGACATGGCACAGGTTATTTTTGGATAGACTTACTTTGTTTGCATTTATTGATGCCTTGAAAGAGGAGAATAGAGGTTTCTCCAATAGCAATATGTAGCATATACAGGACGTATCATATTCCTTTCATATTCATTTTTGGTAAAATGAAATATGAAAGATTACATATGAAAATATTACAATATAATGAAATTATATTGTTCATGTCACTGTACTGTAACGTGAAGTGAGAATCACAATTATAACTTCAGGATGAAATCGACGGGCATGAGTGGACTGCGTCAACAATAGGCTCAGTGGTTAATGGGTAGAGGGCAGCTATAGAACTATGCACGCACCATGTCTGCCATTTGCAGAAACACACATTCATACTGGGGTTGTCATCATTTACATGTTCAGTTTCATACGACCTGTCCGGGGCTCTGGGTTGGGCATGCGGACTGTAGGCTGCAGCTCACCCCTCAGGGGTGAACCAGTCTTTGGAGGCCGCTGTGTCAAGTTAGTCAGAGGAAGTGGCTGTCCCGTGTAGAGGAGAGCAGGAGGCTGGTCGTCTGTAGTAGGACATGTGGCAATGATGGCGCTGACAGGTTGGCAGCGTGGTGGTCTGCAAAAAGGCTGGCACTAAAGATCTCAACGGGCCTGAAAATTAAGGCCCGGCCCTAACCGGCCCTAACAGTTCAGGCCCTAGGCCCTACCCGGCCCTACTAAATGGAATAGATTTTAGGCCCTACCCGGCCCTAAATTGTCGGGTTTGGGCAGAATTTGAGAATTCGCCACAGATTAAAATTGAAATGGCAATCAGCACCATCTTCATAATAGGTAAATACAGAAAATAACTATTATTCTTACTATATTAAAATAATTCAATATATATTATTTTTTCATGCGGCCCGAGGCCCTACCCGGCCCTATTGATTAGGATAGATTTTCGGCCCTACCCGGCCCTAAATGTCGGGTCGGGCCTGTTCGGGTTCGGTCCTGGTCGGGTTCGGGCAGAGTTTGAGAACTCTAGCTGGCAGTACACTGGCAGTGCTGCTGGTGGTATCTAGATCTATCTTGAGGGCCTCAGCCTACACAGCTTCTGCCAAACACACTTAAAAAGATTTTTCCTTTCCAAAACAAAACTAACACCCTTTTGGTCACTTTATGGTCTACTCAGGCTTATGTAAACACCTTGGGGAGTGTTTCATTTGCTTGATTTCAATATTTAGATATTTGGTATTCATTTTTGCCGCCCCACCCCCCTTTACAGTATATACAAACCCATTATAAATTCAAACTCCATTTTAACCATAATAGACTCATCAAAAATGAACGTTACGCGAAATCTAAATTCTGTGAATGAAACACATTTTAAGGGCCAGAACCAGTGGCAGTTGTTTTTGATTAATCTATCATTGCTAAAATGGAATGTGAAGTTACAGGTACATCAGTAGTACAAAACGAAAAGTTTTAGTGACCAGTTAATACATCTATGTTGTCCCTTAAGCATCAACAGGTGTAAAGTTCATCCAGGATCATTTCCCAGCAGCGTTTGGCACCAACACGGCAGGTTTTACAGTCATTGATAAGACGTTCCACACAAACACATTGACACTGAAGGTGTTTGTGTAACAGGATTGTTAATGTGATTGAAATACGTCAAAATTATTTTGTTATATCCTCTAGTGTCCTGAACGCGTTTTGGTGTTTTATCTGTTGAAAAATAGCAGATCAACAAGCTCATGTCGCGCCACCGAGTGGCGCGACATGAGCTTGTTGTTCTGCTATTTTTGAAAAAATGTGAAAATGTGCTGCAAATCTCTGAATACATTATTTTGGAAGCAAACATTTTATCTCAATTTTTCGCTTCTGGGGAACCCCGAGAACAACATGTTTTCAGATGGGGGTCTGCAGCCAAATATGGATAATTCTGGTGGTCCTTGGCTAGAAATATGTTAGCATCACTGACACAGGAGCACAGATTTTTCAGAAAAACTAGAATCTAGTGTCAGAAACTATAGAATCTAGTGTCAAAAACTCGATTCTAGCGTCAGAAAGTAGATTCTAGTGTCAAAAAGGAGATCCTAGCATCAGAAACTATATCATTTAGTGTCAATAACTAGAATCTAGTGTCGGAAATTACTGTAGTGAATGAAACTCGAATCGAGGGTCAGGACTCAATGGGATATTGTTAATCTTAAGGCTCTATGCAATTCCCTATGTAATGTGGTGTAATGTCGCCCTCTGGTGGCAGGGCATGGCGTCTATACTAGTGACACGAAACGGCCAGCGCGTTCTCTTTACACTGCTGGTTTCCTGTCATGGAGCTGTGTTACATTAGAGTACTATAATAGCTTCTAGCTTCCAGTACTCTATGTTACATGAGCCAGTACACAGTCGCCACCAACCACCTGTGTTGTTGTTGTTGTTGTTGTTCAACAGCGTGGCAATAAATGCTATCAACCTGAGAGAAGTTGTGCTGTCGTCAGTCTGCTGGAAGTGGGCCAGGATAGAGGGGTTACATTTGTGTGATGTGTATGGTTGGGTAACCTACTGTATATAAACTATTATAAAACAGCCTCAAGCAAGAACTGTGCAGTCTGTAGCAGCTGGACGTCTGCAGGACTAGAAGTGGATCAGGATGGTGAGTATTTCACTGACCTCTGGAGAGAACAACCATCTGTATGTTTGACTACTTTAACGTATTTGAATAGTGAGATAGCTGGCCACTATTCAAATACGTTAAAGTATTTAAGTAAATATACACACACACACACGCACGCGCGCGCACACACACACACACACACACACACACACACACACACACACACACACACACACACACACACACACACACACACACATATATATATATATATATATATATATATATATATATATATATATATATATATATATATATATATATATATATATATACACACACACACACGTGTGTGTGTGAACTATTGAAAGTGGCACCTTTCATACAAGCCAATTTACAAGAAAAACACTATGGATCTTATATCTGTTTTGTATATCATATATTACTCTTATAAATTACAATTACAATTATATGTTTCACTTTACAAATAAACTTTATTTTCTTATATGTGCCACTTTCAGGAGTTTGCATAGGCATTGTAAAACGTTTTCCATATGGGATTCTATTCTAAAAAATAGCAGATTACAGGCTCGAAATGTGGGACTTTGATAATCAAAGTAGGGAATTAACTAACTGTCGATATTATTATTATAGAAATTAAAAGATGGGGGTTGTTTTACATTTGTTGCTTTCTTTTGTTTTAGGATTTTTAGCTGTTTTTGAATGGGGGGAGGGGGCATGCTAATGCTCCTTAATATGTATGTTTACAAAATGTTAAAGTGATTTATTTTTTTAGCATCTACTACAGTCCTAATGAATTCCATGAAATTATAACTGAAGTTCACATCATGTACTGAATGTGAAGGAGGCAGCACACCGCACAGCACTTTACACTCTCCATTTGGTCATGTCTCACCCAGGGGCTCAATATGGCAGTTTGTCACATTCAGTAGTAGATCCAGTTTCCTGGGGTTCATTAAAAATAATAGTAATATTAAGAATGTATACAGAAATATATAGGCTACAGTAGCATTGATTAAAAATTAGAAATCATAAATAAATGTAGAAAAAAGAAGAAAAAGGAAAGACTATACTGTACTGTGTATTAATTGTCAGTCGGCCCAGTGCCTCAGTGAGGTTATAAATGTTCATACAAGGCCAAAACAAAATTATTATGGAATACGGTAATCAAGTAATTTTTATTGACTGTCCACATCAAACGGTGACTATCAGCAGCTTTATTGCAGGTGATTAAAGTAGAGTGTCCTTTTAATAATTATGCTTTTATGAATTATATTACTCTGTCCGACAGCAACACATTTGATTGCAATAAAACTCTTGCTTCACTGCTGCACGTCCTTTGACAGCTGTCACACAGTTTGAACACAGTAGGAGTTAGGACAGTTAATATAATTCACAATTACTTCATTACACTATTACATAATAACCATTGCTCATATACAGTAGCTATATCAAATAGATAACTCAACACACTGTTTTTCATCTAATTTCCAATCACAGACATTCCCTGTGGTGTTGGTGGTGTGTCTCTTCACTCCGCTGGTTGTTGGTTCTCTGCCCAGAGACTGTGCTGATGTCTATAGGCTGAACAACACAGCTAAAAGTGGAGTTCACACCATCTATCCTGTTGATGATGCTACTGCTGTACAGGCCTACTGTGACATGGACACTGATGGAGGGACATGGACAGTAAGTATGGCATTGTTATGCCACTGTACTTTTCCGGTTAAACCTTTCTAGGGTTTAATAAACAATTAAACATCTTTGCGCCGATTTTGAGAACTGCCAAAGCAGATCTCCAAAACTGGATGTATGATGAGGTCATGGTGTTTCTGGTGCTCTCTAACCCTCTGCAGCAAGAACATCCGGGTCGTGAGTACCGGATGTTCCGCTGTCCCTCATTGGAAATGGCTGATTTGACGGAAAAAACAGACATTAGTGGTACCATTTGAGATAATGCCATTCGAATGCATGGGATAGAAGCGGTCCAGTGGCAATTATATTTTGAAAATAGCCGAAATGCAACAAAATAGTATCACTTACTATGGTTTTCACTACCCTTAGTATCTGAAAAAGGGACAATATTATTATTATTTTTTTTTTAGATATTTGCAAGACACATTGCAGGGACCTAAATAGTTTATCCCCCTTTCCACTCTCTCTCTGTCTACCTGCAGGTGTTCCAGAGAAGGATGGACGGTTCAGTGGGATTCACCAGACTCTGGGAGGAATATAAGAGAGGCTTTGGTAATGCTGATGGAGAATACTGGCTAGGTGAGAAGACAACAATAGTACCATATTATAATAGGCAATACTTTAAATATATAGGTTAGGTATAACAGCTAAAAACAAAAAGGGCATTTTAGGAACACTGTGGAGTTAAAACCTCCAAAACATTTTCGGCCGCACCGCCTGAACGCATCACAGGATGACATTTCTTAAAGCTCCGGCAAGAACTGAAAGCCACTTTCACCACTGCCTGTAGGTCTGGAGAACCTGTTCTATCTGACCAACAAGGGAAGTGAGCTGAGAGTGGACATGGAGGACTTCAGTGGGAACTCTGCATCTGCTCACTATGGTAACTTCTACATCGACTCTGAGGTCCATGGATACGCTCTGCACTTTGACCACTTCACTGACGGAGGAGCAGGTATGTTTAGACAGCCGCTTCGACCTCTATCCATCGATTGAATAGACACTTATCAACAGAAATGTTACGATCCAATCGTGCCGGTATAGCAGATATTCAGATACCCGCCGGGCAAGTAGATATTTTGTATTCATTGCATCGGTGGATCACGGATACTACTAGTAGGGCGGGGCGAAGCATAGTTTTACTGAAGTTTTGTTTAGGGTTAGTTACCGCATAAAGCACCGTCTAACCCTAACCCTAGCCTAATCCTAAACCCTAAACATAACCCCAGTAAAACTAGGCTATGCCTACACCTAACCCCAACCCCAAACTTAACCTCAGTAAACTTATGCCTAAACCTAACCTAACCATAACTTCAGTAAAACTTCCTTCGCCCCGCCCTACTAGTAGTATCCGTGATCCACCGATGCAATGAATACAAAATATCTACTTGCCCGGCGGGTATCTGAATATCTGCTATACCGGCACGATTGGATCGTAACATTTCTGTTGATAAGTGTCTATTCAATCGATGGATAGAGGTCGAATCGGGTGTGTTTAGAAATCACCTTTGCTGTCACTGCTGCCTAGTTTCTTGTTGTATTAAGGGTTACACCACATCCCCTGAGGGCGCTGCTACAGTCCAGATCATCTCTAGTTGGCTGGCTGTTTCCTAGCCATGGTTCACAGTGTGATGCTGTTTCCAGGCTGTGATAATAACAGCATGCATTCCATAAACTGCTGTCAGGTGAGAGCCTGTATTATGTGGCATGCTCCTGGACGATTATTACACTAAAATACAAGGCTGAGAAAAATATTCCACTCTTTTCACAATGGCTTGTTATGGCGCCACCAACAGGTGGACATTTGCAAAAGACATTTTTGGACAAAATGCCTGAAATCATCCAAATGCTAAAGTCATAAGAATAAATGGTACCCCTTTTTTTTTTTTTTTTTTTTACATTGGCCTATTATAGCGCTACCAGGAGGCCACAACCTGTCCTGTCCTAGTGGAGACATGTGCCCAGAAGGGCACTTTTCTAGTTTGGAACTGTTACTTAAAGGTAGGGGAAGTGATTTCACTGTTGTCAGGTATCACCCCCACCAAAAAAAATCTGTTAAAATGCCCTATTCTAAGGTGCGCAGACCATATATGAAGTTTCCTCCTCCCCCATGTTAGCAGAGGAGCTGAAAAAAGCCTAATTTTGGTTACCAGGCTGGTAACAAAACTTCTATCCAATCAGGATCGAGCAGAGGCTGGGCGCGTGATTGTGCCCAGGCTCGTAACCCAGTGTGCGTGTGCACATCATAACGATCGCGGAGCTCTTCCAATTCCAGTCGAAAAACAAGCAAAAAGAATCAAAATCGTGGAAGTAAAGAAAGCTGCTGTTGGAGAGAAGAAGGGACGCTTATAAAGAAAGGGTTTACATTGCGACTACATTACATTGGGAGCTTTTGGAGAAGAGAAGAGAAGAGAAGAGAAGAGAAGAGAAGAGAAGAGAAGAGAAGAGAAGAGAAGAGAAGAGAAGAGAAGAGAAGAGAAGAGAAGAGAAGGAGGACGACGCAGACATAGCATATTGTTCTAATGTTCTTCATGCATATTTCCAGTAAGTATCGTAATATCTGGGTATATTGTATAGTTCATTTAGTAGCCCGGTCCCCGGACCACCTGTTGAAAACCCTTGCCTTAGTGGTAAAAGTCTGAGCCCCCTACAACACGGATAAAATCGCGTTGTGGACCTTTTGCACAACGCGATTGTTTTTCAACCTGGATCGTCCTTCACTAGTAGCAATCTCTTTCCAAGAGAATGTCTTCATATTTTTCCTCCGGTGAAAAACAATCAACCCAAAAAGTCTGTGTTATTCGTGTGGTGGAGTGTTTACGCTGAGGACAACAGAGCCGGATCTAGAGGGAGGCGTGGGTGGGCAGAGCCCAACCAAACGTTCATCCTGCCCACTCAGTCTTTTCCCCCAATATAAAAGCATCACAAAATATCTGTAAATTATCTCTTATCTGATTGGGCGGAAATCAATAATAGGGATAATTGTCACTTGGGGGATACGTCATATGAAAAACATTCTTGCAGCCCAGCCTAATAGGGCTGGCTAAATCCGGCCCTGAAGGACAGTAGTGTTTCTAATCACACAAGCCCTGTTTGTTTTGGTGCGCAGGTAAAACGTATTCCAGAGTTTTTTTGTGTGGTTAGGTTAAGCCTGTAAAAAGTCTTGTCTTTTTTTTTTGTTCTCCCCAGGCGCGGTGTGGAGACGGTGTGGAGAACAAGAACCCAGGCTTGGAATTATCTGTTTTGGGCTGCAAACCCACGTTTGAATAATAATAATAATAATAAATAAATGCTGCCCTCACGTGTGCTATATATCCATAAAAACATTAGGTTGCCCTGGGTAGTTTGTAATTTATCAACAGCACAACAAGCCAGCTTTGACTGCCAATAACTACAGTACATAATCGAACTATAGAAACTGGAGGCCTCATTCATCTTTGTTTTGTCTTTTCTCTATTGCCATGTAAAGATGCATTTTATGTCATGAAAGGTGGTGCAATACAAATAAAGCTTTATTATAACCCGACTACAGATATGCAGTCAAATGTATTCATTGCAATGCATGCATAAGTGACAATTTCAAGGAAGCTAATATGGAAACATTTGGACACATTTTGTACCCTCTCAGTAAGGATATGTAGGCTACTTTTACCCCTGCACTTTCAATGATGCTATATGGAGCATTTAGTATCCCAAAACATTAATAATTGATCCATCCAACTTTTATCAAAATCATATAAAACGGGGAAAAAAAGTCAAATTGGCTGTCTTGAATGCAGAAACACTTGTTATGTTATGTAATGGAGTGAAATATAGAGTGAAAAATAAACATTGCCAATCCTGTAGACCAGTGGTTTTCAACAAGTTGTCTGAGGAGCGTAAACATGAAACCATTTCACCATCTGAATTATCCCAAGTCTACAAATCTAGAGAATGTAGATCAAAGCTCTCAACTCTCACGCACTGAGCGTGTGACACACTCTTCAGTGTTTTCACACGCACACACGCCACACATGCGTTTTCACACGCACGTCAAAATAACTCGCCAAAGTCATTTTTTGCCCCTGGCAGCTTTCTAGAGTTTGCTAAGGGCGTAGGTAGACCCCTGCAGTGCTCTATCACATTTAGGCCACAAGAGGGCAATGCACTGAGAAGTAGGTTACAGCCTACTGCTACTGTCAGTCAATGAGGAAGTCAGTACATAGCCGCATTGTATTAACTCTGATGGATGGACAGATATTCGTGTCGTGTCTCAATATAAGTGTAGTGTAAATCTGTCTTTTGCAGGTGAGATATAAGAAGTGGGTTGTTCTAGACATTTAAAACAGTATATTGTATGAGATGGGCATATGATTAGTGTGGGAAAGATGGCCATATGTGACCACAATATGTTGATATGTACTGCATGTTCTGCTTCATGGTATTCTGGTGGGTTTGCTCAGCTAATGCTAACTGAAGGTCAGCATGTGTCTCTGATGTTATGAATATAATATTCCCAACTCACTGTGATGGCAATATGCCATATTAGAGAAATGGTACTATTTGACTAGGACTGTGATTTTGGTCATGAAAACCGAATTGGTGATGATTTATGTGGATTATGTAGTTGTACAGTCCAGTTATGTCCAGTTAGTCATCCAGTCAGTCAGTCAGTCTACATAAGTACAGTGCATTCCCGTTGCTGGACAGAAATTTGTGTCTCAATGTGTGTGTAAGTCTCTTTTGCAGAACTGTCCACACAACTGTAAACACAAAACCAAACCACACTGATATGGACTCCTTGCTTTATTGAAGTGTGTAATAAATGCATTTATTGTGAAATATTAGTAAAGTGTTTTTAGGGGGGGGGGGGGGGGGGGGGGAATTTTTCGTTTAGTCCTTTAGTCTGTTTAGTGTTTAGTACTTTTTCCGAGTATTATAGAGTAGAATGATTTTGGTTTAGTCACCTTAGAGCTGTCATGGACATGGACACTTTGAATAAAACAGTTTGCTAAATGTTATGTCATGAATTGTAACGTTGTAGATTACCAGTAATAACCGGCCGATGGGCCGGTTCGGTGGTGCCCCCCCTCCCTCCACCCACCCAATCTCACTCCCAACAAACTTCAAAAGTTGAGAGCCCTGATGTAGATTAATGGTCATTTTGATCTGATGTTTGCCTGCTTTGTTTCCCAAATCAAGCATGGTATTGTGGACAAAATAAATCTTTAGGATGGTGTCTGTGGGGCTAAAATGAATGGTTGTCCGTGGCTCAAATGCTGAAGAAATAGTGGGCCCTGGTGCCAAAAAGGTTGAAAACCACTGTTCTGCATATGTCGCATTGATCACAGATCAAACAACGTATTCTTGCTGATGTATGGAAGTGTTTGGAAGAGACGATCGCCGTTTTGTTTTTTTCCACCCTGTTCACGTGTCTGGAAGTCCAGTGCAGTCCAACAACAACAGACAGACATCCTTTTCGTTTGTGGTTAGACCAGCGGCGGCCCGTAGCGCCGGCTTCCTCAGTCTGCACGTTGTTGGCGGGCGCAACCGCCGTCGGGAGGCACAACAGTAATACAGTAGGCTATGTCAGCTACCGATCGGCTTCCTCAAATGGACACCAGACACGCAAACAAAGGATGGACGGTGCTATGAGTAGAATCTGTGGTGGAGGATGAGAAGTGGAGAGGAGTGTTTGTTTTGGTTCCTTCACGGGGGCAGCCATGTTTTAGCTCTCTTTACTCTGCGCGTTCACGAGGGGTAGCTACTATTGGGCGCCCCTAGACTGAGTGATTTGAAATTCATGGTGTAGTACCAGCCTGGTGCACTAGGGGCGCACAAGAGTAGCTACACTATGTGAACCTGCTGCTCGATCCTGATTGGAGGAGAATTCACCCACCACCTGGGGAACTTTTATTAGCTCCTCTGCTAACGTGGGGGAGGGGGAAACTCCATATATGGTCTGCACACCTTATAATGGAGCATTTTAACAGAAAAAAATGGGTGATATCTGACAAAAGTGAAATCACTTCCCCTACCTTTAATGTTAGTTCCAAATATGCACTTGTCAGCCAATAGCCGTCGTCAAGTGTGCTTTTCAGCCAATAGGCATCTCTGTTCAGCTGTAACAGTCAACGGGAGTGTCAGTACTCTCCATTATATAACTTTATAGATGCCAATCATGGAATCACACACAGCAATCACTGCAATCACTCACAGTCACACACTCACCACCAAAGCAAAACAGAATGCAAACAAGATCAGAACATTATATACCACATTTCCATATAGTACAATATCAAGATCATAATATAATGCCCAGCTCATATTTATCATTACCAATAATTATACTCATAACCCACTGAAGGACTCCGCCGGTAACACTAGTTCACACTGAAGTTCACCCTCCTTCTTTCTCTCTCTGTGTCTCATTAAAAAAGCGTATACAGTGATGATGAAGGATGAAGAGGAAGAAGATGATGATAATGAGCTGCGTTACATTCTCTTTTTAACTCTTTCCTCACAGGAGACTCACTGAGTTATCACAATGGAGCGAGATTCTCCACTCTAGACCGAGACCAGGATGAACATTCATATAAACATTGTGCTAGAGAACATCTGGGGGGATGGTGGTACAACAGCTGTGTTGATTGTAATCCCAATGGTGTTTATCTGTGGGGAGATTATAGTGGCGGACCTAGTGGTGTTGGTGCTATATGGCAACAGTGGAAAAATTCCATATATTCCCTGAAGTCCATCAGCATGAAGGTCAGACCTCAACGCAGAAGAGAAGAGCAGGATGGACAGACAGACCAATAGATTCACTATCTGACACTTCACACACATGATGGACAGACAGACAGACAGACAGACAGACAGACAGACAGACAGACAGACAGACAGACAGACAGACAGACAGACAGACAGACAGACAGATGCATATAGATTCAGATTATCTGACACATAGATAAATATATATCATATATAGTGGTGAAAAATAATTAACATTAGTAAGTTTACTCATTTACTCAAGTGTTTACTTTAATTGAGTATTTCAATTTTTCTTTCTTAACCAGCTCTAAATAGCTCTAAAACACTAACCAAAAACAACAAAGGTAGCCTATTTTTTCCCCGACACTAACATGCACCGACATCTAGTGAAGAGCAAAGATTTTACTTTTGGACACCACTGTAATTATTTTGAAATTTAGTTACAAGTTGCGTTGTAGATGTATGAATGCCCTATATATTCAATTTCACCTATTCATAAATAGCAGATGTAGGCTCACAACCTGTGCAATATACTGTGCATAATGGAAAAGGTATGACAAATGATGATTACAGTATATATTTTTGTCCTTTTACTCAAGGACATCTAGGATTACAGTGATTTAACTGTAATCAGTATTTCTATGCTGCATATTGATCATTTACTTTAGATCATCCACCAGAACCCAGGGTTCTGAACTTGTACAGCTCCCACTAGTATACAGCACATCTCTTTGTCTAAAATCTACAAGATAAGACTTATAGCAGTTCTAACTCTAGTCCTGAACCTTCCTGTCTGATAATAACAACCTGTTTCTGAATATCTGTGTGATGTGAAGTTACTCTGATATACTCTGGTTATATGACTATCGCCTGTATGCTGGATTACGTTCTTGTGTTTTGTATCTCATATTTACAAAACAGATTTATTTCTGGATTTTAATTGTAAAGTGTGATCACACCATGAGTGAAACTATAGTAATTAACTCATTGTTATTCCCTTCTCTGTGATGAACTCTAATAAAGTAGGCCTAGTGTAAAGCATCATTTGTGTATTTCATTAATTTATGAATACTATTTTCCGTCATGCTTGTCAACCCAGAGAGTAAATGGAACCGAAATGCAGAGAGACGACACCAGGAGTAACTTAAAGGAACACTTCACCACTTTTCAACGTATATTCATATAATAGGTCCTCACTAATGTACATGATTAAATACCACTATTTTTTTCTACACAGTCTGTGTCTCACAGGAGGGCTGTGGACAGTTCAGAAACTTCTTCCAATGACATCATCAATGTTGGAATCCAAGCTAATAGAAACGGCAGGCTTTCTATTCCTGAAAAGTCGCAATGCCAAAATGGCAGCCATCGTAATAAAAATATAAATATCTTTTCAAAAACACATTGTTTGAAAATAAAATAATAATAATAATAATAATAAAAAAAAATCTGCAGAAGTTTCTGAACTGCCTGCAGCCCTCCTGTGAGACACAGACTGAGTAAAAAAAAAATGAAGACGTTGAAAAGTGGCGAACTGGTCCTTTAAAGGTAGGGTAAGTGATTTGAAATTCATGGTGTAGTACCAGCCTGGTGCACTAGGGGCCCCCAAGAGTAGCTACACTATGTGAACCTGCTGCTCCATCCTGATTGGAGGAGAATTCACCCTCCACCTGGGGAACTTTTATTAGCTCCTCTGCTAACGTGGGGGAGGGGGAAACTCCATATATGGTCTGCACACCTTATAATAGAGCATTTTAACAGAAAAAAATGGGTGATATCTGACAAAAGTGAAATCACTTCCCCTACCTTTAAGTACTTATACTTCAAAAAGGCTAACAAATGAATGTTTCCCCTCAGAGGACATCATAACAAAACTTACAACATCCCAGACACACCAGGAGCAAACACAACTTTTAAGATTCAACACACAACCTCCAAGACACTTAAAGGGGAATTCCACCCATTTCAACAACTTTACGATGTCATTTAATATATAATAATACAAGATTACGATTGGTAATGATTGGTTTGCTGTGTTATGGTGCCACTGCCACCTATTGGAGGTATAGCAGACTACAGGTCACTCACTGCCCCCACTTGCCTGCCTGTCTCTCCATCCATCTGTCCATCCATCCTGTCCCGTCATTTATATGTATGCAACTATGCATAGAGTGCATTCCCAGCAAATGTCCAGTGTCAGGGTGACCTGCATGGGACTGTGTGGGTATGAGCTCACAGCCTCAGCTTCAAAGTTCTCAGCATTGGTCACAAACATGACATTTTCCATTTCCTCAACAATTGTAGATCTACAAGCTCACAACCAGCTTGGAGGGTTGCTATTTTTGGCAAAGAGGTTTGGAGCAGCAAAGTACAGTACAGTACAGTATGGCTTACTGCTACAGTACAGTACAGTACAGTACAGCAAAGTACAGTACAGTACAGTATGGCTTACTGCTAAATTCGTCTGAAATGAACATAAAACATTCATTCATGCACAAGCAGCTCTGACAATACCTTCTATGAAAAAAAAAGTTCTATACACTTATATGTATACACTATTTTGTGCATAAAACTTATTAAACATAAAGAGTATCTAAACAGTTGGTTATGTTGTTTGGTATGAAATCCTGTGTTTCGAGTGGGAACATTGTCTTCCCTTAATAAAGTTACCCGGGAGCTGCTATACCGTGTGTGAACAACTCTCCTTTTTTTATTACATTTTTAATTCAGCACCTGTAAGTTTCTCTAAAGAGATGTGCATACTTTTGTTTCAGTGCTATGAAATCCTGGTGGTTACCAGTTAAACCCAGTTAAACCCAGTCTATGCTGTCATATTCATTGATGGAAAGTAATCGTAATCAAAGGCTACTGATAAACTGGACAGAGTAAATGAGGCCTTGAGTCCAGTTGGTGCATTCTCCCAAAGTTGGTGTGTGTGTGTGTGTGTGCGTGCGTGTGTGTGTGTGTGTGTGTGTGTGTGTGTGTGTGTGTGTGTGTGTGTGTGTGTGTGTGTGTGTGTGTGTGTGTGTGTGTGTGTGTGTGTGTGTGTCCTCACCTGACCTGACCTGACTTGTGTTAGTAAGAGGATATTCAGGTGTTGGGGGTTATTTTAGCTACTCAGGCTTACTGTATGTGAACACCCCCAGTCAGTCTATGAGTTGTTTTATCCGTGTATTATTAATTTCTACTTCAAACTCCATTTTAAACATTCATGCTAGATAAATAAATGCTAAATGGCACCTACATACCGATTCACGTTCAGACTTGCCATTGTGTTCACACACCTAGAATTCTTTTTGACACAAGTACATTCCAAATCAACTCTCTTTTCCCCAATACCAGCAGACACAAAACAATACCATACCATTTATAGTTTGTGTGTGTGTGTGTGTGTGTGTGTGTGTGTGTGTGTGTGTGTGTGTGTGTGTGTGTGTGTGTGTGTGTGTGTGTGTGTGTGTGTATGTGTGTCAGATGCCCAACCTCACTATATGTCGCTGTGAGGTTGTAGATTGGCTATGTTGATTTGTGCTGGTCTTTATAGTCCTGTCCATTTGTTTCTGTTGCAAACCTGGCAACACAGAGGAACTTCTGCACACACAAACGCAAGCACTTATGGGTTGTAGGAAAGTTTGTAAAAATGACTGCAATAAAATGACTGCAATAAATATATTTTTGTGATTATTTCCTGAGCTGGAGAAAATGGTATGGGGCGGCTAAAATGACTGCAATAAAAATGACTGCAAAAATATATGTTTGTGATTAATAGAATGTCTTATTACATGTACATTAATTATATTAAAAGATATCCCCAAAACTTTTTTATTTATTTATTATAATGAATGAATTAATTAGCATGAATAAATATTTTTCAAAATGTTTTTTTTTTTTTTTATCATGGTAGTACAACCTAGTAATGAGGTTGAAAACATTTTTTTTTTTTTTTTCCAAGTAGAAATAAGTCCGGGCCTTGGAGGGTTAATAAACCCACTCTGCTCCTGATGCACAGACAGGTGCAGAGTTCCCACAGTATTTGGCAGGTTTTCCTTCAATGGGGCGTTCAACTCAAACACGCTGCCATTGGTGACTTTACTGTATAAAACAGCCTCAACCAAGAACTGTGCAGTCTGTAGCAGCTGGACGTCTGCAGGACTACAACTGGACCAGGATGGTGAGTATTTCACTGACCTCTGGAGAGAACAACCATTTGTATGTTTGATGCCCACGCCTAGATCCGGCCCTGCAGGAGATTAATTACCCCATTGTGTCCTGTCTAGATTTCTAGTTTCTAATATTCAAAGATTTGCACCACGTTTTCACAATTGTTCAAAAATAGCAGAGATACAAGCTCATAGCGCGCCACTCGGTGGCGCGCTATGAGCTTGTAGATCTGCTATTTTTCAATAGTTAAAATATAATGCAGAACACCAAAACGCGTTCAGTACACTAAGGGTTAAATGAAAAACACAAAAGGTTTACTGTAAATATGGAGATACAAACATATTCATACTGTGACCATGATGAATAATTGTATTAAATACCATAATCATAGGCCTGCCGTAGTATACACTACGTGTGGATACAATAGACTGTGCAGACAAATAGGTATTTTTTCCCATATAAATACGGGAAATTAAATTGAACTCATAGGATTATACTCCTTAACAACTCTAGCGAGAAATGGCAGATTTTTCCAGACAGGTTCAATTACAATAAATTAATACATAAATAAATAAATACAATTTTAAAAGAATTAAGCTAGGGCCAGATACAATCTGACACAAAATCTGACACAAATGGTCTCCGGGCCACACACATGTTCGAGAACAAGTCAGGGGCGGATTGGCCATCTGGAGTACAGGGAGATTTCCCGGTGGCCTGCGCCACCTAGTGGCCTGGATAGTTCTTTTTGTTTTTTTCCTTCAAAAAAGAAAAGGTGTCCTACACCAGAGCCTTCAAGTAGGAGAGTTGCCATATTCCCATTCACTCCTGTGCGCCAGGGCACTGCCTCGCGCTGCTGGAGGCAGTGTTGCCAACTGCCAAGATCCAAAATGCACTAGTGGCACTTCCAAAATGCACTAGAATGTGCTAGATGCTCGCCTGGAACATACAGATCAAAATGACCATTAATCTTCTACATTCTCTAGCTGTGTAGACTAAGTTGGGCTAATTCACATGATGAATATTTTAACTCTTGAGGGTGTAAAAATGAAACCAAATGGAACAAGTACAACGTAGTTTAGGTCCAGAGTAGACTATAGTGTAGGCCTGTTCATAAGACCCCAAGCTGTCCATTAGAGGCTTTAAAGTGGTTAAACTGTGAGTTTAACCACTTCAACTGTAAGAGCCTTCATTGTTCACCTGGAATACTTGTTTTTAATGTCTTTAATGTGGATGGATAATGCCTACATTTTAAAGTGTGAAATGATAACTAAGTAAAAAATAAATACCATCTTGTTTTTCATCCAATTTCCAATCACAGACATTCCCTGTGGTGTTGGTGGTGTGTCTCTTCACTCCGCTGGTTGTGAATTCTCTGCCCAGAGACTGTGCTGATGTGTACAGATTGGACAACACAGCTATAAGTGGAGTTCACACCATCTATCCTGTTGATGATGCTACTGCTGTACAGGCCTACTGTGACATGGACACTGATGGAGGCCAATGGACAGTAAGAATCACATTGTCATTCCACTGTTATGTAGGACACTGTTTGCTCCATTTTCTAATTCTGAAAAGAATCAACAAAGGCATGAAATAGAAAATAAATATGGCTGCTCTATAGTTAGGTTCTTTTGTTTGCTCTCGTATCAAGCAGTGTTTGTAACTGTCCAATAATAGGGGTACCCGCAGGGGCGGATGTAACATTTCCTGATTGGGGGGGCAGGAGAAAATGGTATGGGGGTGGCTTCATGAAGCCGCACCCATACCATTTTTTAGTTACAGGACTTTTGTTATGCAAGTAAAGCATCAATAATAACATCAGTTGTTGTTGAAGTTAGAACAGACACGCAGCATGCATAAAGCTAAAGGTCTGACTCAGAGAGTTTTCTGTTTTCAATGATGAAATGCTGTTGGTTTAGTGGTGACACAGCTGTAGTTAGTTTAATTTGAAATATCTTTGGTTGTTTTGCATGCCATCGTGTTTGGTGTGGCAATCTGGGCATTTAGGGGGGCATTGCCCCCCCACCATGCCCATGCCTAGATCCGCCCTGGGTCCCCGAGTCCCCAAGATATTTAATAAACAGGAAATGTATTTTCCTCTCTCTCTCTCTCTCTCTCTCTCTCTCTCTCTCTCTCTCTCTCTCTCTATCTCTCTCTCTCTCTCTCTCTCTCTCTCTCTCTCTCTCTCTCTCTCTCTCTCTCTCTCTATCTCTCTCTCTCTCTCTCTCTCTCTCTCTCTCTCTCTCTCTCTCTCTCTCTCTCTCTCTCTCTCTCTCTCTCTCTCTCTCTCTCTCTCTCTCTCTCTCTCTCTCTCTCTCTCTCTCTCTCTCTCTCTCTAACTGCAGGTGTTCCAGAGAAGGATGGATGGTTCAGTGGGATTCACCAGACCATGGGAGGAATACAAGAGAGGATTTGGTAATGCTGATGGGGAATACTGGCTAGGTGAGAGGAAAAAAAGAAGAACAAACAAACTCCACCAGTCCGTTAAATATTTTATGTAAATTGCCTGCTGTGTTCATCATTTGATCGACCAAAAATGTTTTTATATATCCTTCAGGTCTGGAGAACCTGCTTTATCTGACCTACAAGAGAAGTGACCTGAGAGTGGACATGGAGGACTTCAGTGGGAACTCTGCATCTGCTCACTATGGTAACTTCTACATCGACTCTGAGGTCCATGGATACGCTCTGCACTTTGATCACTTCACTGACGGAGGAGCAGGTAAGTTAGAAATCACCTTTGTTGTTTGTGTGTGTTTGCATGCGAGTGTTATTTAATTGGGCATGGCAGTGGCTCAGGTGTAGAGTCACAGTACAGGATGCTAACAAGCAAGGTTGCCGGTTCGATCCTGGGCTCCCCCAGAGTTAGTGTCGATGTGTCCTTGAGCAAGACACTGAACCCAATTGCTCCTGGTGTGCTGGTAGGTGCCTTACATGGTTTCCACTGCCATCAGTGTATGGATGTGTGAATGTGATGCGCACCATTTAATATAAACAAGTAATACATTAAAGGTAGGGGAAGTGATTTCACTTTTGTCAGATATCACCCAAAAAATATTTTTTTTTTCTGTTAAAATGCTCTATTATAAGGTGTGGAAACCACATATGGAGTTTCCCCCTCCCCCACGTTAGCAGAGGAGCTAATAAAAGTTCCCCAGGTCACCACAATTCTCCTCCAATCAGGAGAGAGCAGCAGGTTCACATAGTGTAGCTACTTTTGGGGGCCCCTAGTGCACCAGGCTGGTACTACACCATGAATTTCAAATCACTTCCCCTACCTTTAAATAAACACAATCTATTATCTTTAAAAATACGTAATTATTTTTAACTTTTTCCTCATAGGAGACTCACTGAGCTATCACAACGGACAGAAATTCTCCACTATTGACCGAGACCAGGATAGCAGTTCATCACTACATTGTGCTAGATACCGTCTGTCGGGATGGTGGTACAACAGTTGTTTCAATTGTAATCCCAATGGTGTTTATATGTGGGGAGATTATACTGGCACAACCGATCCTATTGGTGTTGTATGGGGTCATTGGAAAGGTCACTGGTATTCCCTGAAGTCCATCAGCATGAAGGTCAGACCTCAACCCAGAAGAGAAGAGCAGGATGGACAGACAGACCAATAGATTCACTATCTGACACTTCACACACATGATGGACAGACAGACAGACAGACAGACAGACAGACAGACAGACAGACAGACAGGCAGGCAGGCAGGCAGGCAGGCAGGCAGGCAGGCAGGCAGGCAGGCAGGCAGGCAGGCAGGCAGACAGGCAGGCAGGCAGATAGGCAGGCAGGCAGGCAGGCAGGCAGGCAGGCAGGCAGGCAGGCAGGCAGGCAGGCAGGCAGGCAGGCAGGCAGGCAGGCAGGCAGGCAGGCAGGCAGGCAGGCAGGCAGGGAGCTTGGTATTTTAAGCAGTTAATTCTAGTACACTGTCACATGTAGTGGCGGAAATTATATTTACTCAAGAATTCTGTTAACAATACATCTACCGATGCACAAAGTCTTGAACTAACTTTACTTTTCATTTTCCAATAATTTATCTGTATCTGAGTGGCACAGATTTAACTTTTTCCACTACACTGAAATAATATAGTTTTAATCAAGCCCAATTTCACGTTTTCAAAAATAGCAGAGCTGCAAGCTCATGGCACGTAAAGAATGCCGTGAGAACACATTGTGTGAGCTTGTAGATCTGCTATTTTTGAAAAGTTTTTAGTTTTTTTTTTTTAATTAAAAGAAAAGGAAAATATCTAAATAGCCAGACATGATTAATTAATACTAGTTTTAAATATGATGGTGATGCACTTCTTTACTTTTACTCAAGTACAGGTTGGATTACAGTGATGTGAGTATTACTACAACGTGTTATTGATACTTAAGTAAACCACCAGTTACTTCTTCCACCACTGGTTATAATATAATCACACACTAGTGGTTTAGTAATGAGACAGAAACAAAACAAAACACAAAAAAGATGTTTGGCCTTGTGGGGAGGTTTAATTTACAAATGTACGTCATCCACCGGTGTCTCCCAGAGCTCTGTACTTGGTCATCTCCTTTTTTACCACTAGAACAAGTCTCTTTGTCTAAAATCTACAAGATAAGACTTATAGCAGTTCTAACCCTCATCCTGAACCTTACTGTCTGATAATAACAACCTGTACCTGTCTGAATATCTGTGTGATCTGAAGTTACTCTGATATACTCTGGTTATATGACTATCGCCTGGATACTGGATTACGTTCTTGCATTTTATTTCATATTTACAAAATATATTAGTCTAATCTACCAGACTATAGTTTTTAATTTTAAAATGTGATCATATTGCATGTGAGTGAAATTAATCAACTCTACATTCTTCCTGTAATGAATTTGACTAATAAAACAAGTAAACAAGGATTATAATTTCATGTATTTCATTCATTTATGAAGACCATTTTTGGGCTATAAATTACTTATTCCACTTTTAATTGTGTGTGAGTAAAAAATACATCCAGTCAAAAAGTGAACATACTTTGTCTTTAGGTAGTTGTAGTTGTGTAAACAGTTTCAGTTATCTATGGGTTTTCGTAACTACTTGAGTAATTCCAACGTCAACCTCAGAGGCAAATATTGTACTTTAATCCACTTTGAAAACTTGAATGACTTTGTAGACTTGACTTTGTGATTATCATTCCATCATCCACTTCAGCCCTATAGTCTCACCATTGGTAATATACAGCATAGTGAGTATACACTGTATATCTACAGTCTCACCATTGGTAATATATTGTTTGCTGAGTGATGCTGACACCTAGTGGAGGTATAGCACACTACATGTCTCTGTACCTGACTTCCCTGTCTTCCAGCCTATCCACCTCTATATTATCGATATATCAACATTTTGAATTATGAAAATAAATGTGAAAATACCAGAACTAATATCTCATCCTGTTTCTATTGGTTATGTGTGTGTAGTTGATGGACTGGACTGTGATAGAGTGCAGTGTGCACATGCATAGACCAGTAAGGAGGAGTTACAGTAGTCAATTTTGACTATAGATGGGGGTGGTGGAAATGAAAAGTGACTTTATACTACTAATAGAAGCAGAATTGTTATGTACTATTTCTGTCAATTATTATTAGGTATTTATCTATTAAGCCATGTAATAAGCAGGTTAACTGACCGAGGCGCAGGCTTAGGAAACAAATCACCGGTTCATTGGGTGTTATCCCTTACATAGCCAGCACATATAGCCAGCACCACTAGGGTGGGATGGAAAGAATGGTCTATAGAATGGCATATATACACTGTACTGTATATATTACTGTACTCATATATATTTTCCTGAGAGAATTATGTGAATGTGCAGTTGATTTTTTAACTCTGATAGTGTACAAATTGAACCAAATGGACCCCAGTTATAGACCCAAGGGTCCATTCGGTTCCAAGCTATCATTTAGCTGGGGAACCTCTGGAACTCCCTCAAGGGCAATCACTTTCACATACTGTTTGATGCACTCAGGGCTGGATTTAGCCATACCTTAGCCATACTTTAGCCATACTTATTCCGTACTTGGACTAGGGTGGGCTCCTTCCAGCCCACCCTAGTCCAAGTAAAAACAGCAGATCTTAAAGCTCACACGTACATGCACGCACACGCGCATGCGTACACACACACACACACACACACACACACACACACACACACACACACACACACACACACACACACACACACACACACACACACACACACACACACACACACACACACACACACACACACACACACACACACACACACACACACACACACACAGGTTAAAGGCAATAGAGGCAACTATTACTACTGTAGAGCCAAAGATCAAAACAGATACAGTATATAGTCTATAGTTCTTCTAGGCCAAAATCATTTCAGGTTAGGCCAGGGTACCTTTAAGTTACCTCAACCCTCTAAACCAGACCCAAATAAGGCGTTTTTTTATATATTGGGAGTAGCACAGTAGTAGCTTGGTGAGCCAGCCTCATAGCAGAGTCATTCATTCCTCCACACAGAGAAATGCTCAATGAATCCATGCTGTGAGGCTTGCCAGACTAGCAAAGTATGGGCTCTGCCAGGCCAACCCAAAGGCCACATCTTTGCAAATCCTGGCCACACCAGGGATAGTTCAAACTTTTGGCAGGTTGAAATACTTGCCATTGATTGATTGAGTCCCGTGGGGGATCGAGTTCTGCTCTTGTTTTGGTGGAATATACAGTAGTTCTAGTCATTTTGTGGTGGTCACTGGCGCCACGCAGAAAAAAGTAACTGAATAAAAAAAAAAAATAAGATTTTAATTGTTGACCTGCGTGGCCCCAGTGACGCCCACGAAATGGCCAAAACTTACTTGTCCAAAAGCAGTGCAGAACTCTCACCATGGGACCTGGACATCAATTAATACAGTTGATACGACTATAATAATGGCACATACTGTATTTCATACAACTTAAGGTCCAAAAATCTGAACTATCCCTTTAATCAAGCAAGCCAGCTGAGAGACAGCTGAAAGGCTTGGTCCTAGCTTACAGTAGTTGGTATATACTGTGACAATTATGGTTAAAAAACTTTTTTTTCTCCACATGCTAAGGCCCTGCCCCACATTTTGTTATTCTAATAATATTCTAATTATTTCATCATCCTAACAATTCAAAAAACAAAGTACAGGCGTAACAGGCATGTGCACAGACGGACACATGGACGAACGGACGGACAGGGGGGGCGAAACATAGTCACCACCACAAAGATACACATCAGAAGCAACGAAAAGGAATTGAAAAGAGAAACGTCCACATCGAAATGTGACGTGTGCCCGAGCTTTAGGGCTGTAGTTTTTACGTCACAAAAAGTTTGTATTTAAATTATTTAAGAACCACTAGTAAAACACAGTAAAAACATAGTAAAGTGCACTGTTTAAAGTGCGAGGTGCTACTGTGCAAAACCAGTGGAGTAAAATGTAGGCCGACTACGCCACTTTAAGTTTTAAGAGGTTAAAGAACTCTGTTTAAGTATAACCATTTGACCAACTCTTAAAATACCAATAAGGACACAGGTTCGTTTTACCAGGTTAAGAGCAATAAAAACATTGTGAAAATCAAGAAAGGATTGGAGGACGAGGGTTTTCAAAAGGAAGAACAATGAGAATTTTATTAACTAGGGTACAGGGGGCACTCTAAAAGGCCAGTTAAAAACACAATCTTTATTAATACTAAAAATAAAAACCTAACTAAAATGTCCCTAAAAACCCTATAACTAAAACCCTCAAATTAACCAAACAAAAATAAAACCAACGTTAAAAACCTGTCGTGTGCAAATTAGCTGGTTTACTGTGCAAATTTGCAATTTAACGTTAGCAATATGAAGGAGCCTAAAGTGCGTGAGGTGTGCAAAGAGCAGTATTGTGCAAAATAGCAGCTAAGGTGTGCAGTAGGGCAGTCTTGTCAGTTCATCCGTCTTCTTCTTTTCACTGAAACACACAAAGAACTAGGCACAGTTCATCCGTTCGTGATACTAAAGTGCGGTGCAATACTGGGTCTAGCTCGCCGATTTCAGGTTGGCAGTACTACGTGATGAAGCGGTACTTACACGCAACCCAGGGTTTAATCCCTGGGCCCGTCTGTAATCGGCGTCGTAGTACTGCAAACCGGCGGCTCTTCTCCCCCTCCGTCTGTCCGTCCGCCTCGTCAGGTATGATCGCGTTCCTCCACTGCAGTCGAGCCTCTCCAGTCGGCTCGATCGTCTGCTGCTGTAGATTATCTACCGGTTGACTGCCACACGCACACAAACACATACACCACTTGCTGCACACAAAACGCCGTCACTGTCCTCTCCTGCACGCACCTCCGTCTCGCTCCTGTTCTCTATTGTTCTGTGAAACAAACATTTTTGTTGGCCGCGCCGGTGCGCGAGGATACACCCACTGTCTCTCTACTCCGCTCTGATAGGCAGAGTGTCAACAAGCCGGTACCAGCTGACTTCGGGGAGAACGCGGCTGCTGCATAATCATTGATTAGGTTGGTTGTCATGGCAGCAAGAAACAAAATAATATATATACAAAACGCAAACGTCCACACCATGCAAAATACACAGCAAGCAACGGAAATAATACTTCAAAATAACAAACACAGCAAATCAAAATATAAATACACTGCAAACGAAACCATAAGAAAATCATATTTTCTGCCTGATGACATCCCCCCACTCTTTAAGATTAGCAGTCCCTGCGATCAAGTTCAATTGTCTCTGTACCTCAAAGGAGCCGTGCCAAGATTAGCTCTGGTAGACCGCCGGGGGCCTTCTGGTGCTTGAGGGTCTGGGAAGAACCCATAGAATACAGTCTCTGGTGCCTGGGCTTCTCTTACTGGTTCTGGCGCTGCTGGTTGCGGCTCTACTGTGGGGGCTGTACACACTTTTAATGAAGTCCTATGTGCTGTTTGTTCCCGCCCTCCCTTCTCTGGTCGGACTCTGTACACCACCCCGGTATCTCCCACCTGTTCTAGAACCACAAACGGCTCCGGGGCCCACCATGTACGTAGTTTTCCCTGGCCCTGTCTGGTTTGGTTGCGAACCCACACCCTCTCTCCTGGCAACAGTGGTAATGTGTTCACTCTCTGATCGTAATGCTGTTTACGTGCAGAAGCAGCAGTCCCCATTCTCTGACTAGCTGTGCGGTAGGCTACAGTAAGACGCTGTTGGTGGTCCTGGACCCAGTCTCTGATACCAACACGGGGCTGCTGTGGTTGTACTCCTAAACCTACATCTACTGGACGCCGCAGATGGCGACCGAACATAAGGAAGGAGGGAGCATAGCCAGTGGAACTATGGGTGGTGTTGTTATAAGCATGTACTAATTCAGGCAAGTACTCAGGCCAACAACCTTGTTTCTCTGTCTCTAAGGTGCGGAGCATGCCTAAGAGGGTCTGATTGAAACGCTCCGCCCCCCCATTCCCGGCCGGATGATAAGGGGTGGTGCGGCTCTTTGAAATGCCATAAGTATCGCATAGCTGTTTCATAAGGGCGGATTCAAAATTAGCCCCACGATCCGAGTGAAATCTAGCCGGGCAGCCGAAAGGCTGGATAACATGGGTCCATAAGGCCCGTACAGTAGTTTGGGCTGTTTGGTCACGTGTAGCGATGGCCCAACTAAAACGTGTAAATAAGTCAGTTGCTACTAAAATGTTTTGGTATGCATCAGTGGGGCGTCCTAAGGTTAAAAAGTCTATGCCTATCACCTCCATGGGGTAGGATACAGCAAAGGGGTGTAGGGGCGCTCTTGGCTCTACTCTGTCTCGCTGAAGGCTGCAGACGGCACAACCCTGCTGGAAGTGACGTACCTCCCATTTTAAATTATTTAAGAACCACTAGTAAAACACAATAAAAACATGGTAAAGTGCACTGTTTAAAGTGCGAGGTGCTACTGTGCAAACCAGTGGAGTAAAATGTAGGCCGACTACGCCACTTTAAGTTTTAAGAGGTTAAAGAACTCTGTTTAAAAGTATAACCATTTGACCAACTCTTAAAATACCAATAAGGACACAGGTTCGTTTTACCAGGTTAAGAGCAATAAAAACATTGTGAAAATCAAGGAAGGATTGGAGGACGAGGGTTTTCAAAAGGAAGAACAACCAAAATTTTATTAACTAGGGTACAGGGGGCACTCTAAAAGGCCAGTTAAAAACACAATCTTTATTAATACTAAAAATAAAAGCCTAACTAAAATGTCCCTAAAAACCCTATAACTAAAACCCTCAAATTAACCAAACAAAAATAAAACCAACGTTAAAAACCTGTCGTGTGCAAATTAGCTGGTTTACTGTGCAAATTTGCAATTTAACGTTAGCAATATGAAGGAGCCTAAAGTGCGTGAGGTGTGCAAAGAGCAGTATTGTGCAAAATAGCAGCTAAGGTGTGCAGTAGGGCAGTCTTGTCAGTTCATCCGTCTTCTTCTTTTCACTGAAACACACAAAGAACTAGGCACAGTTCATCCGTTCGTGATACTAAAGTGCGGTGCAATACTGGGTCTAGCTCGCCGATTTCAGGTTGGCAGTACTACGTGATGAAGCGGTACTTACACGCAACCCAGGGTTTAATCCCTGGGCCCGTCTGTAATCGGCGTCGTAGTACTGCAAACCGGCGGCTCTTCTCCCCCTCCGTCTGTCCGTCCGCCTCGTCAGGTATGATCGCGTTCCTCCACTGCAGTCGAGCCTCTCCAGTCGGCTCGATCGTCTGCTGCTGTAGATTATCTACCGGTTGACTGCCACACGCACACAAACACATACACCACTTGCTGCACACCAAACGCCGTCACTGTCCTCTCCTGCACGCACCTCCGTCTCGCTCCTGTTCTCTATTGTTCTGTGAAACAAACATTTTTGTTGGCCGCGCCGGTGCGCGAGGATACACCCACTGTCTCTCTACTCCGCTCTGATAGGCAGAGTGTCAACAAGCCGGTACCAGCTGACTTCGGGGAGAACGCGGCTGCTGCATAATCATTGATTAGGTTGGTTGTCATGGCAGCAAGAAACAAAATAATATATATACAAAACGCAAACGTCCACACCATGCAAAATACACAGCAAGCAACGGAAATAATACTTCAAAATAACAAACACAGCAAATCAAAATATAAATACACTGCAAACGAAACCATAAGAAAATCATATTTTCTGCCTGATGACATCCCCCCACTCTTTAAGATTAGCAGTCCCTGCGATCAAGTTCAATTGTCTCTGTACCTCAAAGGAGCCGTGCCAAGATTAGCTCTGGTAGACCGCCGGGGGCCTTCTGGTGCTTGAGGGTCTGGGAAGAACCCATAGAATACAGTCTCTGGTGCCTGGGCTTCTCTTACTGGTTCTGGCGCTGCTGGTTGCGGCTCTACTGTGGGGGCTGTACACACTTTTAATGAAGTCCTATGTGCTGTTTGTTCCCGCCCTCCCTTCTCTGGTCGGACTCTGTACACCACCCCGGTATCTCCCACCTGTTCTAGAACCACAAACGGCTCCGGGGCCCACCATGTACGTAGTTTTCCCTGGCCCTGTCTGGTTTGGTTGCGAACCCACACCCTCTCTCCTGGCAACAGTGGTAATGTGTTCACTCTCTGATCGTAATGCTGTTTACGTGCAGAAGCAGCAGTCCCCATTCTCTGACTAGCTGTGCGGTAGGCTACAGTAAGACGCTGTTGGTGGTCCTGGACCCAGTCTCTGATACCAACACGGGGCTGCTGTGGTTGTACTCCTAAACCTACATCTACTGGACGCCGCAGATGGCGACCGAACATAAGAAAGGAGGGAGCATAGCCAGTGGAACTATGGGTGGTGTTGTTATAAGCATGTACTAATTCGGGTAAGTACTCAGGCCAACGACCTTGTTTCTCTGTTTCTAAGGTGCGGAGCATGCCTAAGAGGGTCTGATTGAAACGCTCCGCCCCCCCATTCCCGGCCGGATGATAAGGGGTGGTGCGGCTCTTTGAAATGCCATAAGTATCGCATAGCTGTTTCATAAGGGCGGATTCAAAATTAGCCCCACGATCCGAGTGAAATCTAGCCGGGCAGCCGAAAGGCTGGATAACATGGGTCCATAAGGCCCGTACAGTAGTTTGGGCTGTTTGGTCACGTGTAGGGATGGCCCAACTAAAACGTGTAAATAAGTCAGTTGCTACTAAAATGTTTTGGTATGCATCAGTGGGGCGTCCTAAAGTTAAAAAGTCTATGCCTATCACCTCCATGGGGTAGGATACAGCAAAGGGGTGTAGGGGCGCTCTTGGCTCTACTCTGTCTCGCTGAAGGCTGCAGACGGCACAACCCTGCTGGAAGTGACGTACCTCCCCCTCCATGCCAGGCCAGTAGAACCTCCGACGGAGCTGGGCGAGGATCCGGTCTGGGCCAGCGTGGGCGGCAGCGACGTGCAGCTCCTTCCATACTTCCTCCCTCTTCGCAGCTGGACAGACAACCTGGGAATACTCCTCATGTGTGCACGGGTCAATAACTTTGCGGTACAGAATGTCATCTTTAAATTGCAACTTTTTCCATTGTCTAAATAGGATCTGGGCTGCCCGAGGCCATGTACGACGTTCAGCCAATAAAGGTGCTCTTTGTTGTGCCACACACCTTGCCACCAATTCTATGTCCACGTCCTGGGCCTGTGCATCTCTCCATTCACTGCCAGCCGAGCCCTCTGGTCCAGCATCTGGTGTGAGCTCCACGGCTGCGGACGTCACCGGGAATCTAGACAGTGCATCGGCATTCACATTGCTTTTACCTGAGCGAAACTTTACATCATAAGTGAAGGCTGCAAGCTGTGCGACCCAGCGCTGCTCAACGGCTCCCAGCCGGGCGGTCTGTAGGTGGGCAACAGGGTTATTGTCAGTATATACAGTAAATTTTGCGCCAGTCAGATAGTCTTTAAACTTCTCAGTTACAGCCCATTTGAGAGCTAAAAGTTCCAATTTGAATGAACTGTAATTAGCGTCGTTTTGCTCTGTCGGGTGTAGGCTCCGACTAGCATAGGCGATCACTCGCTCCTGTCCCTCCTGTACCTGAGCCAACACTGCCCCTAAGCCGTGACTACTGGCGTCTGTATATACAATAAAGGGTTGAGAGTAGTCTGCATAGGCCAGCACTGGAGCCTCGGTGAGGGCGGACTTCAGTGCATCGAAGGACTCCTGGCATTCTGGTGACCATGTTACCTTACGGGTCTGTGACTTCTGGTCGGCTGGAATACCGGTCAACAGGTTGTTCAGGGGGCGGGCGACGGCAGCGAAGGTATGCACAAAACGTCTATAATAGCCAGCCAGCCCCAGGAACGCTCGAACCTCTCGGATGGTGGAAGGGACAGGCCAGTCTCTTACGGCTGCAACTTTGTCGGGGTCAGGCCTGACCCCGTCACGGTCCACCACATGGCCCAGGAACTTCACTTCGCTCTGTAACAGTTTGCATTTATCTAGTCGCAGTTTCAGGCCATGCCGCCACAATTTTTCAAACACCTCGTCTAAATGCTGCAGATGAGAAGAGAAGTCAGGTGAGTACAGAATTATGTCATCTAAGTAGACTAATAGGGACTCCGTTAATTGGCCACTAAGACATTGCTGCATCAAACGTTGAAATGTGGCCGGCGCATTACAGAGGCCGAAAGGCATTCGCTTGAATTCGTACAAACCAAGGGGTGTAGTGAAAGCGGTTTTCTCTTGGTCTCGGGGGTCCATACCAACCTGCCAGTAGCCGCTGGCAAGATCAAGCGTGGAAAACCACTGGGCTTTTGTAAAGCTGGTGAGGGTCTCCTCTATTCTCGGCAAGGGGAAAGCGTCCTTGTGCGTCACCGCGTTTAGCTTTCTGTAGTCGACGCAGAAACGCCAGCTCCCATCCTTCTTTTTGACGAGCACTATGGGGGCAGCCCACGGACTGCAGCTCTCTTGGATTACGTCTTTCTCCAGCATGTCGGCTAGGAGCGCCTTCATCTCCTTGTACATGGCCGGGGGTAAGGGTCTGTGTCGCTCTCTGATGGGCGCCGCATCTCCGGTGTGGATCTGGTGTTGCACAATGTCTGTGTGCCCAAAATCTTCATCATGGACAGCAAACACCTTCTCCCACTTCAGCAGCAGGTCGCTTAGCTCTCCTTGCTGTTCCGTCGGCAGGTCTGGCCGGCTGCACAGATCACGCACCTCCTGTGGTAGTGGTCGCACGGCGCCGTCATCTCCCACGCCAACCAAGGCCACTTCCACCGTCCCGTCGCCATCCAAGGACAGGGCCAAGTCGTGGTCGGCGCGCACATCACTGTCGTCCACATGATACAGCTTCCCCAACTTCTGGTAGCGGCCTACAAATAGGGGGTAAGGATGTGGGTTACATAAACGTACAGGAACTCTGCCACCTTTTACCATGGCCAGTGAACGGGCCAATCCAAAATCCTTGCCGTCCGGCAGGGCCTCAACAAGGGCGGTGTAGTCTGCGCCGTATGGACCTCTCCGAGCACGTCCCCACACCACTACTTCACTCCGAGGGGGTACCTGTATGCGCTGTCGGCTGGCAGGCCGCACATAGCCCAGAGACCCATCCTCTCCGATGATAGCATGAATACGGCGACAGGTGGCGAACGCGTCTCTCCATACGGCCTGATCCTTGCCCTGTCTTAGTGGGAATGCAGGTTTTCCGGGCAGTTTAAACAAGGCATTCCAACAGGCATTAACCACATTCATCCCTACAATCAAAGGATGTGTGCAATGTTCATCTTTAACAATGACGACGCCCCTCCCTGGCATGTTGATTCCCTCCAGTTCAACATCCAACACGGCATAGCCAGTGTAGGGAATATCCAGGCCATTAGCTGCTCTCAGTTTAAAGAATAGTGGCATTTTCCCCAGTTTAGCCTGAGAGAAATGTTCCTCAAATAAGCTCTGCTGCATTAAAGTGACTTGCGAACCGGTATCCAATAGACCTTGTAGTTTCACACTTTCCATAGTTAAATCAATAGTTGGACACTGCCCAATAAATGCCTCGGTAGCCCTTGTTTGTGTCGTTTCATCAACCCCTGCCCCACGGACTTCAGCGACAGGGAGTTCTAAAAATGTGACTGGTTGTATGGGGCAGATCTACAAGCTCTCGCTATGTGTCCTGAACATTTGCACCGACGACAGATAGGCCTACCTTGTTCATCCCATTCATTGTTATAGGTCGGTGTATACTGCTGCTCACGTCTGGGTTGCTGTTGCGGTGGTGGTGGTGATGGTGTTTGGGTTGGAGACTGCTGGAGAAGTGGTCTGATCTCTTTCATGAGCTCCTGAGTGAGCCCCTTCATCTGCAATTGGACGTCCTCCATGATTTCTCTTTTCAGAGTGGCTTTCCAGTCAGTTTCCTGCAGTGGTTTAGAGACAGGTGTGGGGTTAACTGCATGACACGTGACTTCAGTTGCTCTCATACCTCCATGTTCTGTGTCTAGTAGTAGTGCTTCCTGGCGGACGGCGGCGAAATCTTCATCCGGGTGTCGTCTGGCGTAGACCCTCAAAGTCTGGGCAAGTGGTCCCTCACAGAGCCCCAGCAGAAACTGCTCCCGGAGAACGGCATCGGAGGGGGCGGTGTCTGGGTTGTGCCGCCGCAGCCCACAATATAACTCCCTAAGCCTTAAAATAAATGCAGAGACACTTTCTCCTTCCCTTTGAGTGCAACTGAAAAACTGTGAACGCAGTACTGGGATTGGGGTTTTATGGCCATATAAGGAATCTAGGTAGGAAAAGATTTTGCTAGCCTTGTCTCGCTCTGTGGTATCGAGAACACTGACCTGTCGTTTGGCTTCACCTGTTAATGCTCCCATTACAATGGCTACCTTTTTCTCATCAGTTAATTCTTGGGACCCCAGTAAACCTTGCATTTGTTCTTTCCATTCTGCATACTTGACATCACTATCCGGCCCTTTAAATTTAGGCAGCCACGGGGCTCCTGGATAGACAGGCATCATCATCATGATGATTAAAATACAAAAACCAATAAAACAAAAAACAAAAAAATAATTCAGTCCTTCTTGTTTTCACAATTGCTCTTAAACCTGATCCTGCCGACTACGCCAAGTTGTGACGTGTGCCCGAGCTTTGGGCTGTAGTTTTTACGTCACAAAAAGTTTGTATTTAAATTATTTAAGACCCACTAGTTAAAACACAGTAAAAACATAGTAAAGTGCACTGTTTAAAGTGCGAGGTGCTACTGTGCAAAACCAGTGGAGTAAAATGTAGGCCGACTACGCCACTTTAAGTTTTAAGAGGTTAAAGAACTCTGTTTAAGTATAACCATTTGACCAACTCTTAAAATACCAATAAGGACACAGGTTCGTTTTACCAGGTTAAGAGCAATAAAAACATTGTGAAAATCAAGAAAGGATTGGAGGACGAGGGTTTTCAAAAGGAAGAACAATGAGAATTTTATTAACTAGGGTACAGGGGGCACTCTAAAAGGCCAGTTAAAAACACAATCTTTATTAATACTAAAAATAAAAACCTAACTAAAATGTCCCTAAAAACCCTATAACTAAAACCCTCAAATTAACCAAACAAAAATAAAACCAACGTTAAAAACCTGTCGTGTGCAAATTAGCTGGTTTACTGTGCAAATTTGCAATTTAACGTTAGCAATATGAAGGAGCCTAAAGTGCGTGAGGTGTGCAAAGAGCAGTATTGTGCAAAATAGCAGCTAAGGTGTGCAGTAGGGCAGTCTTGTCAGTTCATCCGTCTTCTTCTTTTCACTGAAACACACAAAGAACTAGGCACAGTTCATCCGTTCGTGATACTAAAGTGCGGTGCAATACTGGGTCTAGCTCGCCGATTTCAGGTTGGCAGTACTACGTGATGAAGCGGTACTTACACGCAACCCAGGGTTTAATCCCTGGGCCCGTCTGTAATCGGCGTCGTAGTACTGCAAACCGGCGGCTCTTCTCCCCCTCCGTCTGTCCGTCCGCCTCGTCAGGTATGATCGCGTTCCTCCACTGCAGTCGAGCCTCTCCAGTCGGCTCGATCGTCTGCTGCTGTAGATTATCTACCGGTTGACTGCCACACGCACACAAACACATACACCACTTGCTGCACACCAAACGCCGTCACTGTCCTCTCCTGCACGCACCTCCGTCTCGCTCCTGTTCTCTATTGTTCTGTGAAACAAACATTTTTGTTGGCCGCGCCGGTGCGCGAGGATACACCCACTGTCTCTCTACTCCGCTCTGATAGGCAGAGTGTCAACAAGCCGGTACCAGCTGACTTCGGGGAGAACGCGGCTGCTGCATAATCATTGATTAGGTTGGTTGTCATGGCAGCAAGAAACAAAATAATATATATACAAAACGCAAACGTCCACACCATGCAAAATACACAGCAAGCAACGGAAATAATACTTCAAAATAACAAACACAGCAAATCAAAATATAAATACACTGCAAACGAAACCATAAGAAAATCATATTTTCTGCCTGATGACAGAAACATGTTCTGTGGCTGTGTGAATGGCTCTGAGCTGCCCTGTCCTGTATCCACTGTAGTGGTGTGTGTGCGTGTGTGTGTGTGTTTGCGTGCATGCGTGTGTGCATGTGTGTGTGCGTGTGTGTGTGTCTGCGTGCGTGCATGCGTGCGTGTGTGTGTGTGTTCATGTGTGTGTCTTTTGAAGTAGATGAACTATGAATGTGTAACACCCAGCCATGAGCCAGCTACAACGGTCTACCAATCGGGCTTAGCCCTATTGGCACGACTGGCGGGTGGGAGTCCTGGGCTCAACCGTTTAAAAAGTAACGCAAAAAAAAGTAACGCTCCAACTGGTGCTGAGCCCAAAAAAACTGCAAAAACACAGTAAACTTGGACAGAAAAAAGGAGAAGGGGCTCGCAACTCACTTTAAAGTGCTCCAGGCTTTATTTAGCCCTTGTCGCTAAATAAAGCCTGGAGCACTTTAAAGTGAGTTGCGAGCCCCTTCTCCTTTTTTCAATGGGCTCAATCCCCACTTCCGCATAATACTACAATCTGGTGTAGGATTTGGAGTGCGGGTGTTATTCCCAATATACCCGTCTACGCCCTTGCGGGTCCACATAGGACATTGTGTACGGCGGTCCGCGGTGTGAAGTGCAAAGTGCGAGGACACACTCCAAAGGATCAAGGGGGTGAATGTAGCACCCATCCATGAGTCAGCCACAACAGCCCCACCAATCGGACTCAAGCCTTATTGGCACGTCTGTTTGTGTGTTGGACTGGTGAGTGGGATCCCCGGGTCTGCTTCCGTGCAATACTACAATCGCAAACTTTGGACCCGTCCGTCCACCAGCCTGGGGAGATGTGACTGACTGACTGGACTGACATCATGCTTCCTTCATGCATCAAAGTCAAAAGAGATAAACGTGGAAACACATAACCATGCCATTTCTTAACCCTTATGACACAAGGCGACTCGCTGGACACCCCCCCAATCAAGGAAGCAGGCACAACTCCAACTCATCTGAATGTCTCTGTGCATTGTACAGTTCGGTTCACACGGAAGAAACTGTTATATGAGAGAACAGCATCCCTCACAGAGCTGTCCTGTCATATTTCATCAGGTATAGGTTACGCTGCCAAGCAGGTGTTTCAGTTTACAGCCAGCATTGTACACAACACTTCTATTGTTTTATGAAGCCACCAGTGTGGGGGCATGAGCATTTCACACAATATTATTTTCAATGTTCCTTGTATTTTTTTTAACTTGCTTGTCTGGTTACATTTGCCAATTTTGTAAATTCCTGAGTCACACGTTGACAAAACTCACCTGAAAAAAAGACCATCACTAGAGTATAAAGACATTTTAGACTTTGTGAATTTGTGCCTCCTTTTTGTGACTGACTGACTGACTGACTGACTGACTGACTGACTGACTGACTGACTGACTGACTGACTGACTGACTGACTGACTGACTGACTGATTGAAATGTAACAATTGGACGACAATGACTGATGCATGTGATTTTGATACCGTTAATATACAGCCATTTTCATTAAAAAAAAAAAAAAAAAAAAAAAACTCTTGGTCATGACAGTGTCAAGCCAATGCTTCATTTTGTATACATTAATCATCAACCATATGTAACTGTGTAAAATGTTCAGTATCAGTTATTGTACGAGTGTTACCCTGGGTATATTATGCTATGTGATCCATGTGAAAAGTCTCCCCCTGTAGTGAAACGTGTCTGCTCAGTCAATTGATTGGCTAAAGTAGGTCTAGATGCCAGAATAAGCCAATAAGAAACAACAGGCGGATCTTACTCTTAGTCTTAGAAGAGTTCTGACATTGAGGGGGTAGAAAACCATGTACTCGCGCGAGGCTGTAACTTCCAATTGTCCCTTTGTTGTCCCCGTCCTCAATAGAAGTCTGTGTAGAACAGGCTAACAGTTGCCAATGGACTGGACCCATGAAATGAACTGAGTTTGCGTCACTCTGTCTATAGTCTAAGGCTCTTGTAAACACAGACAGGCTGACACACAAACCCTTGTTGTGTGCGCGTGGCAACGTGGCATGACAGGAGGAGTCACAGGATGCTGTTGGAATGTTACACACACACACACACACACACACACACACACACACACACACACACACACACACACACACACACACACACACACACACACACACACACACACACACACACACACAGTATCCTGCGTCCGTCCTCGTGGGGGGCTGAAAAAAAAAAAACAGCCGTGTGTGTGTGTGAGTGTGAGTGTGTGTGTGTGTGTGTGTGTGTGTGTGTGTGTGTGTGTGTGTGTGTGTGTGTGTGTGTGTGTGTGTGTGTGATTAATCGGTAGCATACAGTAGGCCATGAAAATAGTGGACCTGGCTAAGATACAGTACATACTGTATGTGCTTCATTTAGGAGAGAATATCCCTGTTCTTGGCTAACCGGCCCCTACCGATCAATTAACTGTCATTATGTACTTGTCGCTTTCACATTAAACGATTCATAGCCGTCTAGGGATCACACACTGCACATCTATTCTAGACCTGATACATATACTGTGTATATAAATTCCCTATCTGGTCGAAATAATAAAATGATCACACCCTTTTTAAAATGGCCGCTAGTACAAACATGCCTGTTTTTCTGAGGTACACAAAATGTTCAGAATACTTATGTTTGTTGAATCCATGACTAATCCAACCTGGCTTCACGAAGCAGATGACCTATTAAAAAGCAGATGACCTATACTTAGTCTAAATCATGTTTTTTGCCTATTCCCTCCACCAGCCTTGTGAGAGCAACGGACTATGGCATCATGTTTCCTTCAAAGTCAATGGAGATAAACATGGAAACATATACATTTCTAATAATAATTTTTTATCCCACAATTTTTGTAACCCATTTTTTCACTCAGTGCCAATTCCTAGTGTGATCCTGGGCTCTACACACCCTCCACCAACCCGGGGAGGCAGCGGACTGGCCTCATGCTTCCTTCAATGCATGAGGAGTCCAAGCTGCCTTCTTTCCACCTGACAGGGGGGAGTTTCCCTGGTTAGACGTAGTGCCTGGAAGGAACACGTTATTCCGACCAGTTCCTGTCCCCTCCATCAGGCTGGATGTTTTTTGTGAGGGTATCTACCCTAGGGGACACGGGGAGAACATGCAAACTCCACACAGAAAGGCCCTTTCACCAACCCCGCCTCGGGTATGATGACACGGAGGAGGAGACACGCCGCCAGCACCCACAGCAGCGCCCCTAGCGGTAATCGAACCCAGGACCTTCTAGCTGTGAGGCGACAGCACTAACCACTGTTCCACCGTGGCCCCAAACATATACATTTCTCAACTGCTTCGGACATGAGGGTCTTGCTGGAACCCCCACCTCTCAGGCACATTGCAGTGGGTTTGGATGGTCCAGGGACTCCTGCCGATCATTCTAGCATGTTAGCATGATATCATATATTTTAGCATCTAAATCAAGGAGGCAGGCACAACTCCAGTTCATCTTAAGGTCACTGTGCATTGTACAGTTTGGTTCACACGGAAATAACACTCAGAGAACTGGCCTTGTGTTGTTTCATCATATTTCATCAGGTATATGTTACACTGCCAAGCAGACGGCACGTACTGCACCCGTTTCACTTTACAGCCTTCGTCAACATTGTACACAACAACTCTATTGTATTATGAACGCAAAAGAATGTATATATATATACTGTGTATATATATATATATATATATATATATATATATATATATATATATATATATATATATATATATATATATATATATACACACACACACACACATACATAGGACCACATGGGCCCGACACATAGGACCGGCACATAGGACGGACACATAGGACTGACACATAGGCCCGACACATAGAGCCGACACATAGGCCCGACACATATAGCCGACACATAGGACCGGCACATAGGACTGGCACATAGGAGCGGCACATAGAGCCAACACATAGGCCCGACACATAGAGCCGACACATAGGCCCGACACATATAGCCGACACATAGGACCGGCACATAGGACTGGCACATAGGAGCGACACATAGAGCCGACACATAGGACCGGCACATAGGACTGGCACATAGGACTGGCACATAGGCCCGACACATAGAGCCGACACATAGGACTGGCACATAGGACAATAGGACCAGCACATAGGACCGACACATAGGAGCGACACATAGGAGCGGCACATAGGACCGGCACATAGGAGCGGCACATAGGACCGACACATAGGAGCGGCACATAGGACCGACACATAGAACCGACCCATAGGACCGACACATAGGACCGACGCATAGGACCGAGGCATAGGAGCGGCGCATAGGAGCGGCGCATAGAGCGGCGCATAGGAGCGGCGCATAGGAGCGGCGCATAGGAGCGGCGCATAGGAGCGGCGCATAGGAGCGACGCATAGGACCGACGCATAGGAGCGGCGCATAGGAGCGGCGCATAGGAGCGGCGCATAGAGCGGCGCATAGGAGCGGCGCATAGGAGCGGCGCATAGGAGCGGCGCATTGGAACGGCGCATAGGAGCGGCGCATAGGAGTGGCGCATAGGAGCGGCGCATAGGAGCGCCGCATAGGAGCGCCGCATAGGAGCGCGCATAGGAGCGGCGCATAGGAGCGGCGCGTAGCACCGGCACTTAGCACCGGCACATAGGACTGACACATAGCACCGGCACATAGGACTGACACATAGCACCGGCACATAGCAGTGGCCCGTAGCAACACATCCTCACAGCCTAAAAGGCAAAACTTGCCTTTTATCCAGACCATGGATAAAAGGACCATGTCGCCTTCTGAGACCCTCGTAAAAGGACTTCTATGCCTTTTCTCTAAAAAGGGGTTCCGTGCCTTTTCCGTCAGAAGGCATAATGTGGTTAGTGATTTATCGGAGAGCTCTGGGGTATGAAGGAGCGCTTGTTTTATCTGCCGGCTACTATTAGTAGGGCGGGGCGAAGCATAGTTTTACTGAGGTTATGTTTAGGGTTAGTTACCGCATAAAGCACCGTCTAACTCTCACCCTAACCTAACTCTAACCCTAAACATAACCCCAGTAAACCTAACCTATGCCTATACCTAATCCTAACCCTAAACTTAACCTCAGTAAACCTATGCCTAAACCTAACCTAACCCTAACCATAACCTCAGTAAAACTTCCTTCGCCCCGCCCTACTAGTAGTAGCCGGCAGATAAAACAAGCGCTCCTTCATACCCCAGAGGTTGCCGATAAATCACTAACCACATTATGCCTTCTGACGGAAAAGGCACGGAACGCCTTTTTAGAGAAAAGGCATAGAAGTCCTTTTACGAGGGTCTCAGAAGGCGACATGGTCCTTTTATCCATGGTCTGGATAAAAGGCAAGTTTTGCCTTTTAGGCTGTGAGGATGTGTAGCAACACCCATAGCACCGGCACACTGAATCAAGCTAATCAAAAACTGATTTAAAAAAAAAAAATGACGCAAAAAGCTACATATATAGATCTGTGCAAACTAAACCAATAACCCAAAATAAAATAAACCAAAAGTAAGTCAAAATGAAATAATAACTAAATAAATAAAAAGACAAAAAGGCATAGCTACTAATAAACCTATGCTGCTCCTCTGTCCCTGATAGACGCAAAGTTCCCACAGGTCAATTTCCCAGCAGGATTTTGGCACCAAAACTGGTTTTACTGTCAGTCAGTCAGTGATGGGACGTTCCACACAAACACGTGACATTGAAGGCGTTTGGGTTGATGTGTGTGCAGTAAGGTAACCTAATTGTATATAAAGCAGCCAAAACCAAGAACTCTGCAGTCGGTAGCAGCTGTCTGGAGGACTCTGTCTGGACCATGATGGTGAGTAATTCACTGACCTCTTAGAGAATGATGTTTAATACAAGCAGATTGCAGATGAACATTTCTATTGTTAGGAAGTCAATGGACAGTATTGCAACTCTGGACTCTGGATTCACCGCCTAAAAATCTATAGTTCCATCTAAAAATCTATAGTTGCAAATTGTTGCTATAGTAAAACACAGGTTCAGGTTCACAGTAATTGCACATCCAAAAACAGACATGGATCAGGTACTCACAGAATCAATGAATCCAGTCCTTGCAAAGTTTGTCTTCTGTTAGCTTGTATCTTGTACAGTAGTACAATAACAAGGATAGGCTTCCTCGAAAAACGTGGGTAAATTTGGTCAAACTGCTGAGTTCCACACTTTTTTTTTTCTTTTTTACAAAAATCTCATCAGCTGCCAAGAACTAGCCTGATTATCAGACTTGAGTTCAGCTTCCTGAAGCTTGAGTATGAAATTGTCCGCTGTCTCTGAGATTTCAAGGGGGAGGGGTTGTCAATCAATGTGTCTAATGGGCTAGCCTGTTTGCCAACCACACAAAAACAGCCAACGTGTACTAGGATGTAAACAAAAGCAGTAAAATATGTCTGATGATGATGTTTATACAACCCAACGCTTCTTTAAAGAAAATATTTGCCACAGGTCAGTTTAATGGACAGATTGATAATTCGATACGGCTGCAATTCACCGCAGTTGCAGCCGCCATGTTTGTTGTTGACACTGTAACTGTTGCACTGTTGAGTGATGCTGGCCAATCAGCTGCGTCTTCTTGGATTTGTTGTTAAACCAACCCCCAACACCCACTCTCATTGGTTAAACACATATTGGTACAGAATGAAATCGTTGGCAATAGAAGGCCAGACCAAGAGACACAGTGCTGTGTCTATGGGTTTGGACCAGGCCAAGAACATAATTAAATTAAATTCATTAAAAACCTATGGGGCACTGTTTAGCAAGCTATTGCAGACAGATATACAAAGAAAAACTATATTCAACCACATTAAATGCAATATGCAAAAATGAAATTAGGAAATGCAATGAGGAAAATAATAAAATAGAGGAAAAAATAAGAGTGATGCCTAAATTAATGCCTAATGCCTTAATGCCTATATCCAATTTCCAATCACAGCTGTTTCCAGTGGTATTGGTGGTGTGTGTCTTCACTCCGGCTGTGGCTGCAGTGAGTTGTACCGTGGCCAGAGACTGTGCTGATGTCTACAGGCTGAACAACAGCGCTACCACAGGAGTTCACACCATCTATCCTGCTGATAAGGATACTGCTGTACAGGTCTACTGTGACATGGACACTGATGGAGGGAAATGGACCGTAAGTATAACATTGTCATTGCTATTATGTCTATATTCTGATAAATATAATTTGTTCATCATCATCATCATATTTGTTCAGAAATAGGGGTCTCCCCGAGACCACATTATCCAGGATTTAATTGCAACACGTTATCATATGCAAAAGTCAAATGTTGGCTTTTTTCCAGACCCCACACAAAGTCAGTATTTGACTTTCCAAAGTCAAATCGTGGGTTAGGCATAGTTTTACTGAGGTTAGGTTTAGGCCTAACCCTAAGCTCAGTAAAACTATGCTAAAATCACTGTCACTGTGGTCAGGAGTTAAAGCAGGTTGGCCAGTAGTATTTTAATGCATTTTTTGCAAGACACAAGTAAAACAGCACCCTCTTCAGAAAGTCAGTATTTGACTTTGGAAAGTCAAATACTGACTTTGTGTGGGGTCTGGAAAAAAGTCAACATTTGACTTTTTGCTTATGATAAAGTGCTGTTAATAAACATGAAATGCATTCCCATGTGGGTTGCACTTTCCTCTGTGAGTTCTCTTTCCCAGTTAGATCAAATTGGTATCCTGAAATGGCTATAGTGAGCTGTCAATGTGCTGAACAAACATTTTAGTCTATAGCAATATACTATATTGCATTTAATATACATTTGCAGGACATTTTGCAGTAAATAGTTTCTCACTACCATGTAGCACTCATGGGAGCTTATTTCCGTGCTAGACGGAAGGTCTAAGTCTTTTCTTCTACACCCCTTTTAGACCAATGCTTGCTTCACTGTAGTATGTACTTTTTGCTATTCTATTCTATTATTCTAATAAAATAACCAAACAGAGAATTATATTTCTATCTCCTCTATCTCCATCTTTCTGCGCCCCCCCCCCACCCCCTCTCTCTCTGTATAACTGCAGGTTTTCCAGAGAAGGATGGACGGTTCAGTGGGATTCACCAGACTCTGGGAGGAATATAAGAGAGGCTTTGGTAATGTTGATGGAGAATACTGGCTAGGTGAGAAGACAACAATGACACCATATTATAATAGGCAATACTTTAGACCAAATATATGAAGACAGGTTGAAATGGGTGATGTAATCCTTCAATAAAACACTGGTCTTTATATGTCCTGTATACTGTAGGTCTGGAGAACCTGTTCTATCTGACCAACAAGAGAAGTGAGCTGAGAGTGGACATGGAGGACTTCAGTGGGAACTCTGCCTTCGCTCAGTACAGCAACTTCTACATCGACTCTGAGGTCCATGGATACGCTCTGCACTTTGATCACTTCACTGACGGAGGAGCAGGTACGTTTAAACATCACCTTTGTTGTAATCACTGCATGGTTTCCAGGTGTAAAGTAGTGGATGACATTTTAGGATGGAGTGCCACGATCTTTGTATTTTCTCCTTAACAATAATACCTGAGGACCCCGCTATCTACTTACACGAACATAGCAGGGAGCAGATACAATGGTACAGAACTAACTGTATACTGTACATGAAATGCGGATGTAACATTTCCCAATTGGGGGGGAGCAGATGAAAATGCGGTTTCATCAGGGGCGGATTGGCACATATTTTCCCTGGGGGTGGCAGCTGGTTAACCAGATCTGACTCTTTGAGAGCGTAAAAATGAAACCAAATGGACCCTTGCGGGTCCATTTGGTTTCATTTTTACACCCTCAAGAGTTAAAATATTCGAGTTTCATTTTTACACCCTCAAGAGTTAAAATATTCGAGTTTCATTTTTGCACCCTCAAGAGTTAAAATATTCATATGAATTAGCCCAAATTAGTCTACACAACTAGAGAATGTAGAAGATAATGGTCATTTTGATCTGTATGTTGTATGTATGCATCTAGCACATCCTAGTGCATTTGGAAGTGCCACTAGTGACTAGTGCATTTTGGATCTTGTCCAAAGCCACTAGGTGGCGCAGGGGAAAACTCCCTGTACTCCAGATGACCAATCCGCCCCTGGGTTTCATCGTCATCGCCTGTGACATTTCGCGCCACGGGCGAAATGTCACGGGCCCCCCAATGAAGTCGCACGGTCGCACCCATACCATTTTCACTAACAGGACTTTTAGTAGGCAAGTAAAGCATCAATAATAACATTTGTTGTTGAAGTTGCAACAGACACGCAGCATGCATAAAGCTAAAGGTCTGACTCAGAGAGTTTTCTGTTTTCAATGATGAAATGCTGTTGGTTTAGTGGTGCCACAACTGTAGTTAGTTAGTAGCAGTGGTAGTGTTTCAAATCATTTTAAATATAAGCACTTTAATTTGAAATATCTTGGGTTGTTTTGCATGCCATCATGTTTGGTGGGGCAGACTGGGCATTTAGGGGGGCATTGCCCCCACATGCCCATGCCTAGATCTGCTCCTGCAGTTTCCCAGATTACATTAGATATAATTGACTGCATGGGTAAAAAATGGCTTGTGAAAAAAATAAAAGTACTAAGGCAATAAAAAAGGTGACTCATGTAGCAACAGCCATTGCCAATGTGTGTGATGATAGATAAGCATTAGATAAGCACTAAACCCACACGCATGCATGCACGCGCACGCACGCACGCACACACGCACACACGCACACACACACACACACACACACACACACACACACACACACACACACACACACACACACACACACACACACACACACACACTATTTAATTAATTTGAAAAAAGCAAGCATAAAAAAGTCTGCACAAAATCCTCCTAAAAATACTAGCTTATTTTTTTTTCCCCCTGTGAATAATGAAATGAAACGGAATGACAATTAAGACTGAGATCAGGCTACTTTATAAGTTTACATTCTCTTTTTTCCTCACAGGAGACTCACTGAGAAGTCACAACGGAAAGAAATTCTCCACCCTAGACCGAGACCAGGACAGCCATTCATCACTACATTGTGCTAAACACCGTCTGGGGGGTTGGTGGTTCGAAAGTTGTCTTCTTTCTAACCCCAATGGAGCTTATATGTGGGGAGATTATACTGGCTTACACGATCCTATTGGTGTTGTATGGTATGATTGGAAAGGTTCCTGGTATTCCCTGAAGTCCATCAGTTTGAAGGTCAGACCTCAACTCAGAAGAGAAGAGCAGGATGGACAGACAGACCAATAGATTCACTATCTGACACTTCACACACATGATGGACAGACAGGCAGGCAGGCAGGCAGACAGGCAGCTTGGTATTTTAAGCAGTTAATTCCAGTCTATACACTGTCATATGTACAGTAGTGGCGGAAAGTATATTTACTCAAGAATTGTGTTAACAATACATCTACTGATGCACAAAGTCTGGAACTAATTTTACTTTTCTCGAGTATTTTCATTTTCCAATACTTTATGCATCTGTAGGCTATCTGAGTGGCACAGATTTAACTTTTCCACTACACTGACATATTATAGTTTTAATCAAGCCCTCTCACGGCACGTAAGAATGCCGTGAGAACACATTATGTGAGCTTGTAGATCTGCTATTTTTGAAAAGGTTTTACGTTTTAATTAAAAGAAAAGGAAAATATCTAAATAGCCAATCATGATTAATTAATAGTAGTTTTAAATATGATGACAATGAACTTCTGTACTTTTATTTAAGTACAAGTTGGATTACAGTGATGTGAGCATTTCTACTCTGTCTTATTGATACTTTTACTTAAGTAAACCACCAGTTACTTCTTCCACCACTGGTTATAATATAATCACACACTAGTGGTTTAGTAATGAGACAGAAACAAAACAAAACACAAAAAAGATGTTTGGCCTTGTGGGGAGGTTTAATTTACAAATGTACGTCATCCACCGGTGTCTCCCAGAGCTCTGTACTTGGTCATCTCCTTTTTTACCACTAGAACAAGTCTCTTTGTCTAAAATCTACAAGATAAGACTTAGCAGTTCTAACTCTAGTCCTGAACCTTCCTGTCTGATAATAACAACCTGTTTCTGAATATCTGTGTGATGTGAAGTTACTCTGATATACTCTGGTTACATGACTATCGCCTGGATACTGGATTACGTTCTTGCATTTTATTTCATATTTACAAAATATATTAGTATAATCTACCAGACTATAGTTATTAATTTTAAAATGTGATCATATTGCATGTGAGTGAAATTAATCAACTCTACATTCTCCCTGTAATGACTCTGACTAATAAAACAAGTAAACAAGGATTATAATTTCATGTATTTCATTCATTTATGAAGACCATTTCTGGGCTATAAATTACTTATTCCACTTTTAATTGTCTGAGTAAAAATACATCCAGTCAAAAAGTGAACATACTTTGTCTTTAGGTAGTTGTGTAAACAGTTTCAGTTATTCATGGGTTTTCATAACTTTACTTGAGTAATTCCAACGTCAACCTCAGAGGCAAATATTGTACTTTAATCGACTTTAGAAATTTGAAAACTTGAATGACTTTGTAGACTTGACTTTGTGATTATCATTCCAACATCCACTTCAGCCCTATTAATATACAGTACACTAGTGTATATCTACAGTCTCACCATTGGTAATATATTGTTTGCTGAGTGATGCTGACACCTAGTGGAGGTATGGCAGACTACATGTCTCTGTACCTGACTTCCCTGTCTTCCAGCCTATCCACCTCTATATTATCGATATATCAACATTTTGAATTATGAAAATAAATGTGAAAATACCAGAACTAATATCTCATCCTGTTTCTATCGGTTATGTGTGTGTAGTTGATGGACTGGACTGTGATAGAGTGCAGTGTGCACATGCATAGACTAGTAAGGAGGAGTTACAGTAGTGCAGTTTTGACTATAGATGGGGGTGGTGGAAATGAAAAGTGACTTTATACTACTAATAGAAGCAGAATTGTTATGTACTATTTCTGTCAATTATTATTAGGTATTTATTAATGTATTGAGCCATGTAATATTAAGTGGGTTAACTGACCGAGGCGCAGGCTTAGGAAACAAATCATTCATCGTTCATTGGGTGTTATCCCTTACATAGCCAGCACATATAGCCAGCACCACTAGGGTGGGATGGAAAGAATGGTCTATAGAATGGCATATATACACTGTACTGTATATATTACTGTACTCATATATATTTTCCTGAGAGAATTATGTGAATGTGCAGTTGATTTTTTAACTCTGATAGTGTACAAATTGAACCAAATGGACCCCAGTTATAGACCCAAGGGTCCATTCGGTTCCAAGCTATCATTTAGCTGGGGAACCTCTGGAACTCCCTCAAGGGCAATCACTTTCACATACTGTTTGATGCCCTCAGGGCCGGATTTAGCCATAGGGGTCAGCAACCTGCGGCTCAGGAGCCGCATGCGGCTCCAGAACACAGCCCTAGTGGCTCCCTGGCTGTAGCATTATTACATACACACACTGGGGTGATCCACACCAACATAATATAAACATTTCAGTCACCCAAAACGCGTTGCGCTGTCTGACAGTTGCCAGTTAAGTAGCACTTGGCCATGTCAAAAAAGCCCAGCAGTTATCAAAGGTGGAGCTTTCAATCTGAACCACCCATTTTCAAAGGTTTACTCAGTTTACTATGTCATTAATATACCTTAGAGATGTTGTGTGGACTAGAGTTCTGTAAAACTCCTTTTTTTTTTTTTTTAGAAACTCCATTTCTGAAGAAAGGTTGTGTTTCACCATGTTAATGATTTTTCTTTGAGGACCTTTTTTTCTGAGAGTGTGCAAATGGAACCAAATGGACCCGCCAGGGTCCATTTGGTTCACATTTGCACACTCTCAGGAAAAAAATAAAAAAATAAATAAAATGCAGCTCCAGACAGATTTTGAATTTAATTTTGGGTCGAAAATGGCTCTTTCAACATCTTGGGTTGCCGACCCCTGCCTTAGCCATACTTTAGCCATACTTATGCCGTACTTGGACTAGGGTGGGCTCCTTCCAGCTAGTCCAAGTAAAAACAGCAGATCTTAAGGCTCACACGTACATGCACGCACGCACACGCACGCATGCGCGCACACACACACACACACACACACACACACACACACACACACACACACACACACACACACACACACACACACACACACACACACACACACACACACAGGTTAAAGGCAATAGAGGCAACTATTACTAGAGCCAAAAATCAAAACAAATACAGTATATAGGGCTCCATTTTCGTTACCGCTATACCCCTTATCCCTTAACTTCTTTGCCTTTTTAAACTATTAAAAAAAAACATTTCTCAGTAGTTCAAATGGCCAGTCTACTAGCTCACAACGTGTTAATAGATTGACATGTTGAAATAGTCCAAAAAAGTTTTTCAAAATAGTGAAAATGAAATAAGGGATATGGCATAAGGGGTTTAGCATGTAACGAAAATCTCACCCATAGTCTATAGTTCTTCTATAGGCCAAAATCATTTCAGGTTAGGCCAGGGTACCTTTAAGTTACCCCAACCCTCTAAACCAGTTGATCAACAAACCCAAATAAGGCGTTTTCCTGTGTATTGGGAGTAGCACAGTAGTAGCCTGGTGAGCCAGCCTCATAGCAGAGTCACTGAGCATTCCTCCGCACAGAGAAATGCTCAATGAATCCATGCTGTGAGGCTCGCCAGACTAGCAAAGTATGGGCTCTGCCAGGCCAACCCTATAAGGCCACATCTTTGTAAATCCTGGCCACACCAGGGATAGTTCAGATTTTTGGCAGGTTGAAATACAGGTACTTGCCATTGATTGATTGAGTCCTGTGGGGGATCGAGTTCTGCTCTCGACGGACACATGGACGAACGGGGGGGGGGGGGGGGGGGGGGGGGGGGGGGGGGGGGGTTGGGGGACATAGTCACCACCTTAAGGTGGAAACAACAAAGCCCCAAAGATGCACATCAGAAGCAACGAAAAGGAATTGAAAAGAGAAACGTCCACATCTGTGGCTGTGTGAATGGCTCTGAGCTGCCCTGTCCTGTATCCACTGTAGTGGTGTGTGTGCGTGTGTGTGCGTATGTGTGTGTGTGTGCGCACGTGCATGTGTGTGTGCGTGTGTTTGCGTGCATGCGTGAGTGCGTGTGTGTGTGCCTGCGTGCGTGCGTGCGTGTGTGTGTGCGTGCGTGTGTGCCTGCGTGCGTGCGTGTGTGTGTGTTCATGTGTGAATCTTTTGAAGCAGATGAGCTATGAATGTGTAACACCCAGCCATGAGCCAGCTATAACGGTCTACCAATCGGGCTTAGCCCTATTGGCACGACTGGTTGTGTGTTGGACTGGCGGGTGGGAGTCCTGGGCTCAATTCCCACTTCCGCATAATACTACAATCTGGTGCAGGATTTGGAGTGCGGATGTTATCCCCAATATACCCGTCTACGTCCTTGCGGGTCCACATAGGACATTGTGTACGGCGGTCCGCGGTGTGAAGTGTGAAGCGCAAAGCGTGAGGACACACTCCAAAAGATCAAGGGGGTGAATGTAGCACCCATCCATGAGCTAGCCACAACAGCCCCACCAATCGGACTCAGGCCTTATTGGCACGTCTGTTTGTGTGTTGGACTGGCGAGTGGGAGTCCCGGGTTCAATCCCCGTTTCTGTGCGACTCGCTGGATACCCCCCCATCAAGGAAGCAGGCACAACTCCAACTCATCTTAATGTCTCCGTGCATTGTACAGTTCGGTTCACACGGAAGAAACTGTTATATGAGAGAACAGCATCCCTCACAGAGCTGTCCTGTCATATTTCATCAGGTATAGGTTACGCTGCCAAGCAGGTGTTTCAGTTTACAGCCAGCATTGTACACAACACTTCTATTGTTTTATGAAGCCACCAGTGTGGGGGCATGAGCATTTCACACAATATTATTTTCAATGTTCCTTGTATTTTTTTTAACTTGCTTGTCTGGTTACATTTGCCAATTTTGTAAATTCCTGAGTCACACGTTGACAAAACTAACCTGAAAAAAGACCAGGCTAACAGTTGCCAATGGACTGGACCCATGAAATGAACTGAGTTTGCGTCACTCTGTCTATACTCTAAGGTTCTAGTAAACACAGACAGGCTGACACACAAACCCTTGTTGTGCGCGCGTGGCAACGTGGCATGACAGGAGGAGTCACAGGATGCTGTTGGAATGTCTCACACACACACACACACACACACACACACACACACACACACACACACACACACACACACACACACACACACACACACACACACACAGTATCCTGCGTCCGTCCTCGTGGGGGGCTGAAAAAAAAAAACACCAGCCGTGTGTGTGTGTGTGTGTGTGTGTGTGTGTGTGTGTGTGTGTGTGTGTGTGTGTGTGTGTGTGTGTGTGTGTGTGTGTGTGTGTGTGTGTGTGTGTGATTAATCGGTAGCATACAGTAGGCCATGAAAATAGTGGACCTGGCTAAGATACAGTACATACTGTATGTGCTTCATTTAGGAGAGAATATCCCTGTTCTTGGCTAACGGCCCCTACCGATCAATTAACTGTCATTATGTACTTGTCGTTTTCACATTAAACGATTCATAGCCGTCTAGGGATCACACACTGCACATCTATTCTAGACCCGATACATATATATATATATATACACCTGTATATAAATTCCCTATCCGGGTCGAAATACCTGAAAATGATCACACCCTTTTTAAAATGGCCACTAGTACTCACATGCTTGTTTTTCTGAGGTACACAAAATGTTCAGAATACTTATATGTTTGTTGAATCCATGACTAATCCAACCTGGCTTCACGAAGCAGATGACCTATTAAAAAGCAGATGACCTATACTTAGTCTAAATCATGTTTTTTGCCTATTCCCTCCACCAGCCTTGTGAGAGCAACGGACTATGGCATCATGTTTCCTTCAAAGTCAATGGAGATAAATTTTATTTTTTTTTATCCCACGATTTTTGTAACCCATTTTTTCACCCAGTGCCAATTCCTAATGTGATCCTGGGCTCTACACACCCTCCACCAACCTGGGGAGGCAGCGGACTGGCCTCATGCTTCCTTCAATGCATGAGGAGTCCAAGCTGCCTTCTTTCCACCTGACAGCGGGGAGTTTCCCTGGTTAGACGTGGAAGGAACACGTTATTCCAACCAGTTCCTGTCCCCTCCATCAGGCGCCCCGGCTGGATGTTTTGGTATCTACCCTAGGGGACACGGGGAGAACATGCAAACTCCACACAGAAAGGCCCTTTCACCAACCCCGCCTCGGGTATGATGACACGGAGGAGGAGACACGCCGCCAGCACCCACAGCAGCGCCCCTAGCGGTAATCGAACCCAGGACCTTCTAGCTGTGAGGCGACAGCACTAACCACTGTTCCACCGTGGCCCCAAACATATACATTTCTCAACTGCTTCGGACATGAGGGTCTTGCTGGAACCCCCACCTCTCAGGCACATTGCAGTGGGTTTGGATGGTCCAGGGACTCCTGCCGATCATTCTAGCACAGGGGTTTTCATCCCAGGGACCACCATTTATTCAGGATTTCAGCCACGAACCACCATTTGAGGATATTTTAGCCCCACAGACCCCAAATCTAAAGATTTATTTTGCTTTTGTCCACAATTCCAGGCTGGATTTGGGAAACAAAACAACCAAAACATACATTCCAAAATGGCTAATTCAGATGATGAATATTTTAACTCTTGAGATTGTAAAAATGAAACCAAATGGGCCCGCTAGGGTCCATTTGGTTTCATTTTTACGTTCTCAAGAGTTACATCTGGTTAACCAACTTAGCTGGGGACCACCTGGAACCCTCTCAGGGACCACTGGTGGTCCCCGGACCAACTGTTAAAAACCCCTGTTCTAGCATGTTAGCATGATATCATATATTTTAGCATCTAAATCAAGGAGGCAGGCACAACTCCAGTTCATCTTAAGGTCACTGTGCATTGTACAGTTTGGTTCACACGGAAATAACACTCAGAGAACTGGCCTTGTGTTGTTTCATCATATTTCATCAGGTATATGTTACACTGCCAAGCAGACGGCACGTACTGCACGCATTTCACTTTACAGCCTTCGTCAACATTGTACACAACATTGTTTTATGAACGCAAAAGAATGGGGACAGTATTAATCTCAGCATTTCACAGGATATAATTTAGTTTTCAGTGTTCCTTGTTCCTGTATTTGTTTTTGTTTTTTTACCTTGCTTGTCTGGTTACATTTGGCGATTTTGTAAAATGCTGAGTCAGTATATATATATATATATATATATATATATATATATATATATATATATATATATATATATATATATATATATATATATACTGTATATCAAAATGGCCATTAATCTTCTACATTCTCTAGGGCTGACGCATAGGACCGGCACATAGGACCGGCACATAGGACCGGCACATAGGACCGGCACATAGGACCGACATATGGACCGGCACATAGGAGCGGCACATAGGACCGACATATGGACCGGCACATAGGAGCGGCACATAGGACCGACATATGGACCGGCACATAGGAGCGGCACATAGGACCGACATATGGACCGGCACATAGGAGCGGCACATAGGACCGACATATGGACCGGCACATATGGACCGGCACATAGGAGCGGCACATAGGACCGACACATAGGACCGACATATGGACCGGCACATAGGAGCGGCACATAGGACCGACATATGGACCGGCACATATGGACCGGCACATAGGACCAACATATGGACCGGCACATAGGAGCGGCACATAGGACCGACATATGGACCGGCACATAGGAGCGGCACATAGGACCGACATATGGACCGGCACATATGGACCGGCACATAGGACCAACATATGGACCGGCACATAGGAGCGGCACATAGGACCGACATATGGACCGGCACATATGGACCGGCACATAGGAGCGGCACATAGGACCGACACATAGGACCGACATATGGACCGGCACATAGGAGCGGCACATAGGACCGACATATGGACCGGCACATAGGAGCGGCACATAGGACCAACATATGGACCGGCACATAGGAGCGGCACATAGGACCGGCACATAGGACCGGCACATAGGACCGGCATATGGACCGGCACATAGGACCGGCACATAGGACCGGCATATGGACCGGCACATAGGAGCGGCACATAGGACCGACATATGGACCGGCACATAGGAGCGGCACATAGGACCGACACATAGGACCAACATATGGACCGGCACATAGGAGCGGCACATAGGAGCGACATATGGACCGGCACATAGGAGCGGCGCATAGGACCGACATATGGACCGGCACATATGGACCGGCACATAGGAGCGGCACATAGGACCGACATATGGACCGGCACATATGGACCGGCACATAGGAGCGGCGCATAGGACCGACATATGGACCGGCACATAGGAGCGGCACATAGGACCGACATATGGACCGGCACATAGGAGCGGCACATAGGACCGACATATGGACCGGCACATAGGAGCGGCACATAGGACCGACATATGGACCGGCACATAGGAGCGGCACATAGGACCGGCACATAGGACCGGCACATAGGACCGGCATATGGACCGGCACATAGGAGCGGCACATAGGACCGACATATGGACCGGCACATAGGAGCGGCACATAGGACCGACATATGGACCGGCACATATGGACCGGCACATAGGACCGACACATAGGACCGACATATGGACCGGCACATAGGAGCGGCACATAGGACCGACACATAGGACCGACATATGGACCGGCACATAGGAGCGGCACATAGGACCGACACATAGGACCGACATATGGACCGGCACATAGGAGCGGCACATAGGACCGACATATGGACCGGCACATAGGAGCGGCACATAGGACCGGCGCATAGGAGCGGCACATAGGAGCGGCACATAGGAGCGGCACATAGGACCGGCGCATAGGAGCGGCACATAGGACCGGCGCATAGGAGCGGCACATAGGACCGGCATATGGACCGGCACATAGGAGCGGCACATAGGACCGACATATGGACCGGCACATAGGAGCGGCACATAGGACCGGCGCATAGGAGCGGCACATAGGACCGGCGCATAGGAGCGGCACATAGGACCGGCGCATAGGAGCGGCACATAGGACCGGCGCATAGGAGCGGCACATAGGACCGGCGCATAGGAGCGGCACATAGGAGCGGCACATAGGAGCGGCGCATAGGAGCGGCACATAGGACCGGCGCATAGGAGCGGCACATAGGACCGGCGCATAGGACCGGCGCATAGGAGCGGCACATAGGACCGGCGCATAGGAGCGGCACATAGGACCGGCGCATAGGAGCGGCACATAGGAGCGGCACATAGGACCGGCGCATAGGAGCGGCACATAGGACCGGCGCATAGGAGCGGCACATAGGACCGGCATATGGACCGGCACATAGGAGCGGCACATAGGACCGACATATGGACCGGCACATAGGAGCGGCACATAGGACCGGCGCATAGGAGCGGCACATAGGACCGGCGCATAGGAGCGGCACATAGGACCGGCGCATAGGAGCGGCACATAGGACCGGCGCATAGGAGCGGCACATAGGACCGGCGCATAGGAGCGGCACATAGGAGCGGCACATAGGAGCGGCGCATAGGAGCGGCACATAGGACCGGCGCATAGGAGCGGCACATAGGACCGGCGCATAGGACCGGCGCATAGGAGCGGCACATAGGAGCGGCACATAGGACCGGCGCATAGGAGCGGCACATAGGACCGGCGCATAGGAGCGGCACATAGGAGCGGCACATAGGAGCGGCGCATAGGAGCGGCACATAGGACCGGCGCATAGGAGCGGCACATAGGACCGGCACATAGGACCGGCGCATAGGAGCGGCACATAGGAGCGGCGCATAGGAGCGGCACATAGGACCGGCACATAGGACCGACATATGGACCGGCACATAGGAGCGGCACATAGGACCGACATATGGACCGGCACATAGGAGCGGCACATAGGACCGACATATGGACCGGCACATATGGACCGACACATAGGACCGACATATGGACCGGCACATAGGAGCGGCACATAGGACCGACATATGGACTGGCACATAGGAGCGGCACATAGGACCGACACATAGGACCGACATATGGACCGGCACATAGGACCGACATATGGACCGGCACATAGGAGCGGCACATAGGACCGGCGCATAGGAGCGGCACATAGGAGCGGCACATAGGACCGGCGCATAGGAGCGGCACATAGGACCGGCGCATAGGACCGGCGCATAGGAGCGGCACATAGGACCGGCGCATAGGACCGGCGCATAGGAGCGGCACATAGGAGCGGCACATAGGAGCGGCACATAGGAGCGGCACATAGGAGCGGCACATAGGAGCGGCACATAGGACCGACATATGGACCGGCACATATGGACCGGCACATAGGAGCGGCACATAGGACCGACACATAGGACCGACATATGGACCGGCACATAGGAGCGGCACATAGGACCAACATATGGACCGGCACATAGGAGCGGCACATAGGACCGACATATGGACCGGCACATAGGAGCGGCACATAGGACCAACATATGGACCGGCACATAGGAGCGGCACATAGGAGCGGCACATAGGACCGGCGCATAGGAGCGGCACATAGGACCGGCGCATAGGAGCGGCACATAGGAGCGGCACATAGGACCGACATATGGACCGGCACATAGGAGCGGCACATAGGACCGGCGCATAGGAGCGGCACATAGGAGCGGCACATAGGACCGACATATGGACCGGCACATAGGAGCGGCACATAGGACCGGTGCATAGGAGCGGCACATAGGACCGGCATATGGACCGGCACATAGGAGCGGCACATAGGAGCGGCACATAGGACCGGCGCATAGGAGCGGCACATAGGACCGGCGCATAGGAGCGGCACATAGGACCGGCGCATAGGAGCGGCACATAGGAGCGGCACATAGGAGCGGCGCATAGGAGCGGCACATAGGACCGGCGCATAGGAGCGGCACATAGGACCGGCGCATAGGACCGGCGCATAGGAGCGGCACATAGGAGCGGCACATAGGACCGGCGCATAGGAGCGGCACATAGGACCGGCGCATAGGAGCGGCACATAGGAGCGGCGCATAGGAGCGGCACATAGGAGCGGCGCATAGGAGCGGCGCATAGGAGCGGCACATAGGAGCGGCGCATAGGAGCGGCACATAGGACCGGCGCATAGGACCAACATATGGACCGGCACATAGGAGCGGCACATAGGAGCGACATATGGACCGGCACATAGGAGCGGCACATAGGACCGACACATAGGACCAACATATGGACCGGCACATAGGAGCGGCACATAGGAGCGACATATGGACCGGCACATAGGAGCGGCGCATAGGACCGACATATGGACCGGCACATATGGACCGGCACATAGGAGCGGCGCATAGGACCGACATATGGACCGGCACATAGCACCGGCACATAGGAGCGGCGCATAGGACCGACACATAGGACCGACATATGGACCGGCACATAGGAGCGGCACATAGGACCGACATATGGACCGGCACATAGGAGCGGCACATAGGACCGACATATGGACCGGCACATAGGAGCGGCACATAGGACCGACATATGGACCGGCACATATGGACCGGCACATAGGAACGGCACATAGGACCGACACATAGGACCGACATATGGACCGGCACATAGCACCGGCACATAGGACCGACATATGGACCGGCACATAGGAGCGGCACATAGGACCAACATATGGACCGGCACATAGGAGCGGCACATAGGACCAACATATGGACCGGCACATAGCACCGGCACATAGGACCGACATATGGACCGGCACATAGGAGCGGCACATAGGACCGACACATAGGACCGACATATGGACCGGCACATAGGAGCGGCACATAGCACCGGCACATAGGACCGACATATGGACCGGCACATAGCACCGGCACATAGCACCGGCACATAGGACCGACATATGGACCGGCACATAGGAGCGGCACATAGGAGCGGCACATAGCACCGGCACATAGGACCGACATATGGACCGGCACATAGGACCGGCACATAGGACCGACATATGGACCGGCACATAGGAGCGGCACATAGGAACGGCACATAGGACCGGCACATAGGACCGGCACATAGTACCGACATATGGACCGGCACATAGGACCGGCACATAGGACTGACACATAGCAGTGGCCCATAGCACCGGCACATAGTACCGGCACATAGAACTGACACAACTAAACCAATAACCCAAAATAAAATAAACCAAAAATAAGCTAAAGTCAAAATGAAATAATAAATAAATAAATAAAAAGACAAAAAGGCATATACTAATAAACCTATGCTGCTCCTCTGCCCCTGATAGACACAAAGTTCCCACAGGTCAATTTCCCAGCAGGATTTTGGCACCAAAACTGGTTTTACAGTCAGTCAGTCAGTGATGGGACGTTCCACACAAACACGTGACATTGAAGGCGTTTGGGTTGATGTGTGTGGAGTTAGGTAACCTAATGGTATATAAAGCAGCCAAAACCAGGAACTCTACAGTCGGAGCAGCTGTCTGGAGGACTCTGTCTGGACCATGATGGTGAGTAATTCACTGACCTCTTAGAGAACAACTATTTGTATGTTTGACTAGTGCAGGGACATGGGCGTAGCTTATGCCTAGATTCATTTGTTTACTTTATTTTTCCCCACATACATGCACTGCATAAATATTAAAGATAAAGCAAAGAAGACATATGGGCAAGATAACATCTGCAGTGCATGGTGCCATGAGCATAACTATTTTCAAATATGGCTCAGTGACAATCATCAATAGGTTGTTTGAGAAGGAATAGCATGCTTTGTACACCTGGGGGGCTCCATTTTCATCATCGCTAAAGCCCTTATCCTTTAACTTCTTTTCCTTTTTAAACTGTTAAAAAAAGAACATTTTTCAATAGTTTAAATTCAGTCTACAAGCTGACAATGTGTCAATAGATTGGCATGTTGAACTATTCCAAAAAGTTTTTTCAAAATAGTAAAAAAATGATAAGGGGTTTAGGATAAGGGGTTTAGAATGGTAACGAAAATGGAGCCCCTGGGCCTAAATTTTTGTTAGCGCTAAACCCCTTATCCCTTAACTTCTTTGCAAACTTATTTCAATAGTTCCAATGGCCAAAAAATGATAAAAAAGGATAAGGGGTTTGGAATAAGGGGTTTAGCATGTAATGAAAATGGAGCCCCTGGCATCCTAATGCCAGGTGTACAAACATCCTAATGCCGAGTGTTTCTACTGGCATTAATTCAAAGAAAGAAAAGAAAGAAAGAAAGAAAGAAAGAAAGAAAGAAAGAAAGAAAGAAAGAAAGAAAGAAAGAAAGAAAGAAAGAAAGAGAAAGAAAAAAAAAATAAGTTGCCATCTACTGGTATAAACATTAAACTCATCAACATTGCAGCTGTATATACAACTTGAATTATCCTCGTTCTGTCTGCAAAGCATTTGTTTGATAAAAATCCACCATAGACATCTTATGAGCTGTTTTCTATCAATAAATTAGTTTGGTGGTTCACAGGGTCATTAAACGACCCTGTGTAAAACCTGTTTAGAATTTTCATATAATGCAGAAGGCAGCAGCGCAACCCGTCAATATAAACTCCAGCACTTTTATTTCACAGAAAGTCTCATATAATCTCATATTATGTCCTTGGTGGAGTTTTATCAAACAAAGGCTTTGCAGATAGAATGAGGATAATTCCAATTACAGCTGCAACATTGGTGAGTTTAATGATGTTTAATACAAGCAGATTACAGATGAACATTTCTATTGTTAGGACGTCAGTGGACAGTATTGCAACTCTGGACTCGATCTGGATTCACCGCCTAAAAATCTATAGTTGCAAATTGGTGCTATAGTAAGACACAGGTTCAGGCTCACAGTAATTGCACATCCAAAAACAGACATGGATCAGGTACTCACAGAATCCAGAGTCCAGTCCTTGCACAGTTTGTCTTCTGTTAGCTTGTATCTTGTACAGTAGTACAATAACAAGGGTAGGCTTCCTCAAAAACTGTGGGTAAATTTGGTCAAACTGTTGAGTTCCACACTTTTTTTTTTTTTTTTTTTTTTTTTTACAAAAATCTCACCAGCTGCCAAGAACTAGCCTGATTATCAGACTTGAGTTCAGCTTCCTGAAGCTTGAGTATGATATTGTCCACTGTCTCTGAGATTTCAAGGGGGAGGGGCTTGGTTCATACCAGCGCCATCTAGAGACAGAGTTCTGACAACTCCGTTCACTTCATGGGGCCAATCCAATGGCGGCCGCTAGTGCTGCTGGGTAGGGGAATAGTGACACCCTCAGATGTTGTCATAAAAAATGGCATGAACAAAGATTTTTTTTTATTATTGTATTAATGACTATACCTTTGTAGAAAATAATCAGTGCATACAAATGAGAGAGGACATGTCACAGGATATTTTCGTATACTTTGTTTGCTTTATATTGATGCCGTAAAGAGCAGAATAGTAGTTTTCCCAATAGCAATTCACTTTGAATGAGCTTTATTGGCATGAGAATTCGCACCTCATTCACAAAGTGACACTTCCGTAAACGTCACTCTCGCGGTATTCCCGCGAGACTGTTATTCTGTTCTATTGGGCAATAGGCAGAGATGCATTGGACTCAGACAACTGCCCCACTTTAATGACTTTAAATCCCTTTATTTTCGTTTCTTTTTAATAATGGCACATCATACAAATTGCAGAGACTATAGTTGTTACTGTGAAATAATTTGAATCGACTGTCATTTTACATACATATGTAAAATAGCTTTTATTTGTGCCACTCTCGTTCAAAGCAATGTCTTGCAGACTCCATGGTTTGTCACTTATATGTTCTTGGCAACCACTGAGCACGTGACTAAAACCACGTGACTGCGTACCCCTTCAATGGCGCAACTCTCCCTCTAAAGGGCCCTGGTTCATACCAAACAAACCAGAGGTTGTTGTCAATCATGTGGCTGATGGGCTAGCCTGTTTGCCAACCACACAAAAACAGCCAACGTGCGCTACTAGGATGTAAACAAAAGCAGTAAAATATGTCGGATGATGATGTTTATACAACCCAACGCTTCTTTAAAGAAAATATTTGCAACAGGTCAGTTTAATGGACAGATTGATAATTTGATACGGCTGCGATTCACCACAGTTGCAGCCGCCATGTTTGTTGTTGACACTGTAACTGTTGCACTGTTGAGTGATGCTGGCCAATCAGCTGCGTCTTCTTGGATTTGTTGTTAGACCAACCCCCAACACCCACTCTCATTGGTTAAACACATATTGGTACAGAATGAAATCGTTGGCAATAGAAGGCCAGACCAAGAGATACAGTCCTATGTCTATGGGTTTGGACCAGGCAAAGAACATAATTAAATTAAATTAGCAAGCTATTGCAGACATATATACAAAGAAAAACTATATTCAACCACATTAAATGCAATATGCAAACATGAAATAAGGAAATGCAATGAGGAAAATAATAAAATAGAGGAAAAAAATAAGAGTGATGCCTATAATAAATAACACATTTTGGTTTTTTTTTAATCCAATTCCCAATCACAGCTGTTTCCAGTGGTGTTGGTGGTGTGTGTCTTCACTCCGGCTGTGGCTGCAGTGAGTTGTACCGTGGCCAGAGACTGTGCTGATGTCTACAGGCTGAACAACAGCGCTACCACAGGAGTTCACACCATCTATCCTGCTGATAATGATACTGCTGTGCAGGCCTACTGTGACATGGACACTGATGGAGGGAAATGGACAGTAAGTATAACATTGTCATTCCTATTATGCCTATATTCTTTGCACTTTCCTCTTTGAGTTCTCTTCCCCAGTTAGATAAATTGTTATCCTGAATGGCTAGTGATCCGTGCTAGACGGAAGTAAGACCTCAACGTCTTTTTTTCTGCGCTCCTTTAGACCAATGCTCGCTTCACTGTACTACGTACTGTTTGCTATTTATTATCTAATAAAATAACCAAACAGACAATTATATTTCTATCCCCTCTATCTCCATCTTTCTGCCCCCAACCCCCTCTCCCTATCTATCTGCAGGTGTTCCAGAGAAGGATGGATGGTTCAGTGGGATTCACCAGACTCTGGGAGGAATACAAGAGAGGCTTTGGTAATGCTGATGGAGAATACTGGCTAGGTGAGAGGAAAACAATAATACCATACCAGTAGGCATTACTTAGACCAAATATATATGACAGGTTAAAATGGGTGATGTAATCCTTCAATAAAACACTGATCTTTATATGTCCTGTATACTGTAGGTCTGGAGAACCTGTACTATCTGACCAACAAGAGAAGTGAGCTGAGAGTGGACATGGAGGACTTCAGGGGGAACTCTGTATACGCTCTGTACAGCAACTTCTACATCGACTCTGAGGCTCATGGATACACCCTGAGCTTTGATGGCTTCACGAATGGAGGAGCAGGTATGTTTAGACATTCACAACCACCATAAAGGTGATTGTCATCGCTGGTCTCTGGATGTGAAGTAGACGTGTAGTAGCATTTAATAAACCTCAAGACATCTACTTACTAATATCTGCATCAAGGGCATTACAGATTGAGAGTGATAAACTCCAACATTTATCACAGCAATTCCACTGTCCCTTCACCTGACAACAACAACATGACATTTTCTAAGCACAAAACGCCAGTCCTGTTGAAAATGAACTAGAGGCGCGATTTATTACTCCCTGGGTGAAAAGCCCTTTAGACAAGCCAATACAGGGTGTTAGGGGTTATAGTTTAGGCATAGGTTTTACTAAGGTTGTGTTTAGGGTTAGGTTTAGGCATAGGTTTTACTGAGGTAACTGACCCGGACTACAAAAGCATCCCAATATCATTAAATATTATTATAGCGAAATAATAAAAAATTACACCCCCCTCACACATTAGAAGAAAAAATGAGTTTGAGGAAGAATGGGCGTCAATGGGAGAAGGGCTGGAGCTCTGAAGATACCAGCATAAAAGGCCCAGTACACTTGGAAATGAACCACTGAAACACTGTCTGGAAGTGATATACCCTTTTAATATATGTGTGTGTGTGTGTGTGTGCGTGTGTGTGCGTGTGTGTGTGTGTGTGTGTGTGTGTGTGTGTGTGTGTGTGTGTGTACTATGGTGTCGAGCTAACTTTATGAAACTAACAATTGTACAACCCCGTAACTAGTGGTTCTACTGTTTAAATAATTGAAATAAACATAAATCATGATCTTTAACAAACACAGTAGTATAACACAACGATTCTCACAGTAAAACGTAGAATTTCATAATAATGATGATGGTGGTGGTGATAAAATGATGATAATGTTGATATGATGTCAGAGAACTGGAATCTTTTTAACTCTTTCCTCACAGGAGACTCACTGAGCCGTCACAAGGGACAGAAATTCTCCACTCTAGACCGAGACCAGGACAGCTATTCAGGACACTGTGCTAGAGAATTTCTGGGGGGTTACTGGTACAGCGATTGTCACAATTCTAATCCCAATGGTGTTTATCTGTGGGAGATTATACTGGAGCAAGTAGTGGTGTCGGTGTTGTATGGAATGGTTGGAAGGATTGCACTATTCCCTGAAGTCCATCAGCATGAAGGTCAGACCTCAACCCAGATAAGAAGAGCAGGATGGACAGACAGACCAATAGATTCACTATCTGACACTTCACACACATGATGGACAGACAGACAGACAGACAGACAGACAGACAGACAGACAGACAGACAGACAGACAGACAGACAGACAGACAGACAGACAGACAGACAGACAGACGCAGTGGTGGAAAGTAACTACATTTATCTACTTGAGTATTGTGCAATTTGGAGCTACTTACCTACTTGAGATTTTTTTTTCTCCAATACTCCACACAGTACAGTAACTAAATAGCAAATATTTCACTTTTTGACTCCACTGAAACATATAGTTTCAACAAATTGCTTTGTATATTTAGACGAAAAAAAAAAAATACAAAATATGTGCCTATCAAACAATCAAGCCCTATTATATTTCACCCTTTCCAAAAATTTCTGCAAGATCACAATGTGTAGCAATTCAGTGAGTTTGTGGATCTGCATTTTTTTTTAAAGGTTTGACTAAATGAAAACAAAACAAAAACAAAACAAAACAAAAACAAAAAAAAAACATTAAAATAGAAGGGAAATGCCAGCATGTTTACACAAATACATGTTGGATTAGAATGATTTGAGAATTTCTACAGTGTGTTAATGATACTTTCACTAAAGTAAAACACTTACTTCTTCCACCACTGGCTATAATATAATCACACACTTTATTAGTCCACAAATTTAAACCCTCATGGTGGTGCATTGTTATCAACTGGTGTCACTCAGGGCTCTGTACTTGACTCAGCTTCTTTTTACACCAAATCCATTTGTCCAAGTTAGCTGATCTACAAGCTAAGACTTAATTGTAGCTAGTATAACCTGAGTCCTGAACCTTCCTGTATGAATATCTGGGTGATCGAGTTACTCTGATATACTCTGGTTATATGACTCTTGCCTAGCTGTGTGAAGTTGGCACCCCATGATTTTTCAAATTTTGAAGAAAAAGAAAAAAAAAAAAAAAAAAAAAAAACTATAAAAATGGTGTCATTCTTTTTTTTTTTTTTTTTTGATCAATTGTTTTATTTATTTTCTATTATTCTACAGAAGCATGAATAGATTACCAGTATACAAAGAGCGGCTAAATTCAGGGAAACAATACAGATGTCGATAAAAAATAATAATAATAATAAAAGAAAAATAAAAAAAGGAAAGGAGGGGGAGAGAGAAGTGGGGACAATAAATAAACAGGCAGATAAGAATAAATATAAATTCTGCAACTCATAATATATAATGTATTCCTATAATATACCATACCATCTATCTCAGTGCTATTATTCTCACCAACTTCATCAACAACATTATCATCATTATTATTGTTATAACCCCTCTCAGAACCATACCAGATGACCATGACAACACAGACACAACAGACTAGGACAAAAGAGGAAAAAAAAAACAAAAAAAAAAAAAAAAAAAAAACACACACACACACACACACAACACACCAACAGCAACATCAAACGACACAGTACAGGGACTATAGTTGCAAGCCAGGGAGCCAATCGGCAGCAGCGAGTGGGGAAACATCCTTTGGTCAGCTATAGAACCAGTCTGTGGATATCAATTAAGGGAATGAGAGTGAACTGCCTCCAAAGCTTTAGACCAGTTGGCAACAGTGTCTGCTCCGGCGCCGTTCAACCTGGCAGTAGATCGCTCCAATAAACAAATATCTGAGAAACAATTGAGCCAGTTTGTCTGCAGATTAATTCTCGGTTCAAACCAATTTTTAATAATTGTTTTCTTAGCAGCAGTTGAGGCAGCTAGTAATATACGTCTATCCTGAAAAGTTAATGCGATAGTAGGGTTATAACCGATGAGAAATAGAGCTGGACAACTGGGAAGAGCTTTGCCAACAATAGATGCTACAATCTCCGTGATCCAGATCCAAAGATTTTTAATTAAGGCGCAATGCCAAAACATATGTAAATAGTCTCCTTTAGCAGAGGAGCAGATGGTACATAAATCTGAATTGACTAATTTACATTTGAATCTTCGCTCAGGAGTAAAATAGAATTTATGTATAAATTTATAATGAATAATCTGATGAGCTGTATTTTTAGATGAAGAAAAAATAATATTCCATATAGACGGCCAGTCCCACACCAGATTCAATGACTGGAAGGTCCTCTCCCAACTATTTGTGACTAAAAGTGGTGTTGCTACAGAAATGAGTTTGTCATATATTGATGCTACTAATTTAGATTTGGTTGTGACTACTTGTACCAAAGGGTGTTGGGGTAGAGCTGCATCCCAAGGTACGCCGTAGGTTCTTAACGCTGTGCGAAGCTTCAAATAAAAAAACCAAGAGGAGCCTGGAAGAGAATAGTCCTCTTTCAAATCTTGAAAAGACCGGAGACATTGACTATTGAAGATATCACCAAGAACATAAACACCTTGGCTTGACCATTGTGGAAAAGAGAATGGTATAGAACCTGAAAGTAAACCATTATTGTGCCAAATTGGAGACAGAGAATGAAATTTGCAATCGATTGATAATCGTTTTAGTATACAGTGCCAGATAGAAAGTGTGTTGGCAATAATTGGACCCATTTTAGTTTGCACAGCATTTTGTTTAATTGTGGTGAAGGGTAAGTCTTGAATCCTTACTGGGTACGATAAGGCACTTTCTATCACTCGCCAGGATGCATCCGAAGAAGAGTCCAACCAGATATTAATAGCTCTTATTTGAAAAGCCCAATAATAAAATTTGAAATTAGGTAGGGAAAGACCACCCGCGGTTTTAGGGCGAGAGAGAGTAGAAAAGCTAATCTTAGGGGTTTTATTATTCCAAATGAATTTCCTACATATAGTGTCAAGATCCTTAAAGAAATTCTGTGGAGGGGGAAAAGGTAACATAGAGAATAGGAAATTGATTCGGGGGAGTATGTTCATTTTTATAATGGACACTCGACCGTGAAGTCCCGCTTTTAGGCCTAGCCAGCCATTAAGGTCTCTCTTAATTTTAGAAAGGACTAAATTAAAATTGTCATTGATTATGGATGGGATTGTGGGCCTGATTTGAATGCCTAAATAAGTAAAACCATTAGTTTGTATATTGACTGGAAGGTGACTTAGGTCGACAGATGTTGTATAGAGTGGCATTAAGATTGATTTAGACCAATTAATTTTGTAACCAGAGAAAACACTGAACTTATCAAAAAGATTAAAAACTTGAGTGACAGAATTGGCTACATCTGACAAAAATAATAATATATCATCCGCATATAAAGAAATACGATGCGAGGTTTCTTTAATTGTGATGGCCGAGATCAACTGATTTTCCCTAATAGCTTGTGCTAACGGTTCCAATGAGAGGGCAAACAAGACCGGAGACAATGGGCAACCTTGTCTTGTGCCTCTGTGTAGCACAAATTCTGAGGCGCCCGGGTGGCCGGTATGGACCCGTGCCGTTGGAGAAGCGTAGAGCGTGCGGACCATTTTTATGAACCTAAAGCCAAAACCAAATTTGTGCATAACTGCCCATAAATAACTCCATTCAACACGATCAAATGCCTTTTCCGCATTCAATGATAGTATTGCCCATGGGTTCTCATCCGATGCTACATTTATTACATGTAATAAGCGACGAATATTGTCCGAAGCTAATCGTGACTTCACAAAACCAGTCTGATCTGGGTTGATTAGGGAGGTTATGCAGGAATCCAGTCTCTTAGCAAGTACTTTAGCAAATAATTTAAAATGGTGTCATTCTTTAGTACTCCATTTGTGCCGCAAATTTCAGAATTTGTGCTGCTACCATTCTGGAGATGAGAATTGAAGTTATAGGTCCTGAGCTTTGTCAATCTGCACCCCACACTTGGGGTGATCCAAAACAGACCAAAATGGAATTTGTGCCGCTGAAATCGGCATTTGTGCTGTTTTTATTGATTAATATTTATATACAATGAGCTGTTATGAACATTATGACCGCCAGGGGGGCGTGGTGCAAATATAAAAACAGCACAAATGCAGATTTCAGCGGCACAAATTCTAGCACACTGAGCACTAAAAGATGAGCCCATTTTAGTCCATTTTGGACCACCTTAAGTGCGGGGTGCAAGCCTATAAAGCTGATAACAGCTCATATTGCACATAAATATTCATATAAAATCAATAAAAGCAGCACAAATGCCGATTTCAGCGGCACAAATTCCACCCCGCCGAGCACTAAAAGATGAGCCCATTTTTATTTTATTTTTTTCCAAAATTTGAAAAATCATGGGGTGCTAACTTCACTCAGGTCTCATGGTTACAGGATTACGCTATTGCAATTTTATTTCATATTTACCTTTTATGTCTGTTTTTAATTGTGAAATGTGATCATATCATGAGTGAAACTAATTAACTCACTGTTATTCCTTTCTCTGTAATGACTCTAATAAAGTAGGCCTAATGCGGATCATCATAGTTTGTATTTTATTAATTTATGAATCAACAACAGGAAAAAGACAAATGAGGAGATATTTGTATTCTAGACAAAGATGAAGCGGAGATTTGTTCTCAACTGTCCAACACTAGAGTTTATTAAAAAAAAATGACAAGTGATCCCACTGCTTAATTTCAACAACTAATCTAATTAGTAAACTAATGGCTGAATCACTAAATCAGAACATGACTTTTTATTTTGTGAGCACCCTATACGGCCGGTGTTGTATACACTGCCAAAAATACACAAATCATGAATTGATCCCCCGGGCTGCCCTATTGTTGCTCAAACAAATTCATTACTGGCTACTCTTTCTGAGTTTGTTGACTACTTCATTAAACCCTATGTACATTCTTTACCAGCATACATTCGAGATTCTAGTGATTTCATAAACATATTTCTCGTATCACTGACTTGCCCGATGATGCTTTTTCGGTTACATTCGATGCTGCCAGCCTGTACACAAACATACCACATGATGATGGTGTAGAAGCTCTGTTAGTTATACTCCTCCTCCTCAACCTCCTCCTCACAGACGGTAAGCCTGTTACGTCACTTCCTGTGTTGTCTGTACACTCTGCCAGACGGTCGCTCTGTCGCTAGCTGCACGGACAAACGCTGTGTGTTGTGCTGCTGTGATTCCGGACATACGCTGTTGTGTTGTGTTGTTGTGGTTCAGTAGATTCCGAGACTACTGTAGCCGCCTGCCTCATCACTGCTCGGGCGGGTTGTCCGACGAACTTGCCGACTCCCCGTTGGCTGTTTTGGCTTGATAGCCTAGCCACCTAACAGTGGCACCGGCTTAGCGGCTACTGCTACTGCTAGTACCGGGCTGCGATGGCAGCGACTGCATCCCCTCCCGACCCCCCCTCTCGCTCTAGCCCTATCGTGTGCATCAGGTGCCGCATGCATAGTTACGACCCCACTGCTTTTGGAGCGATGGGTCTGTGTAACAAATGCAATGCGATCTCTGTGCTAACGTCGAGGCTGATCGAGCTGGAGGCTCTGGTTAAAAGTGCTAGCGGTGGTGCGGCTAGTTCGGCTGGCTCGCCCGCCGCTCGCACCCAGACACAGGGACGCCACCGTCAGCCGCGGACCGCGGCTGATCGGGGTCCCCACGAATCAGATCATGACGGCGGCTGGGTGACTGTTACTAGAAGGAAGCGTAGTCATACACATAAGCACACGGGACACCAACCACTCCACGTTTCAAACAGCTTTTCCCCACTCACTGCTACACCTATTAGTGACAGTGAGTCTGTCGACTCGCCATACAAACGGCCGCGGGTCGCCAAGACAGTCAAGACTACAACTCTGGTCATTGGTAGTTCTATAGTAAGAAACGTGAAGTTAGAGACGCCAGGGACCACAATCACTTGCATCCCCGGGGCCAGAGCGGGCGACATCGAATCATGCTTAAAACTTATGGCTAAAGGCAAACACAAACGCTATGATAAAATCGTAATTCATTGCGGTGGCAACGACACTCGACTTCGGCAATCCGAGATCACAAAGATCAATATTGAGTCCGTGTGCACATACGCAAAGACAATGTCGGACTCCGTAATTTTCTCTGGCCCCCTGCCAAACATGATCAACAATGACATGTATAGCCGTATGAGTCAATTCAACCGCTGGTTGTCTAGGTGGTGTCCAGATAATAACGTGGGCTTTATAAATCATTGGCAAAGCTTTGAGGGGAAAACTGGTCTGATAGGGAGAGACGGCATACATCCAACTTGGGACGGTGCGAGGCTCATCTCTAGAAACATGGACAAATCTATAAATAAAGCATGACAACCCAGAGTTGAGACCAGAAAGCAGGGTTGCGGTCCTACACTCTACCCTGTGCTTCCCCTAGTGCAGCCACCCACCCACCAAATTACAACTATACAAACTGTTCAACCAAGGCTAAATAAACCAAAATCGAAACAAATTGGTGCTGTTCATAGAAACTTGATACAAATAAAAATCAACCCCATCCTCCCACAAAATACGAAAATCAAATGTGGACTACTCAATATCAGATCCCTACATAAAAAAGGAACATTGGTGAATGAAATCATATCAGACAACTCCCTTGACCTTTTTTGTCTGACTGAAACGTGGCTGGGTGAGCAAGACTATGTCAGCTTAAACACAGCCACGCCACCAAGTCACACAAATGCCCACATACCCAGAGATAATGGTAAATCTGGAGGTGGCGTCGCAGCCATCTTCAACTCCAGCCTAACAATTAGTCCTCGGGCCAGGGCCACCTACCAATCCTTTGAAAGTCTTACTCTTGCCTTCTCACACCCAAATTGGAAATCTATACAACCTCTTTTATTCATCACAGTGTATCGCCCTCCGGGCGCTTACACACAATTTTTGACTGAATTCTCTGAATTCCTGTCAAATCTCGTCCTTGAAACTAATAAAATCATCCTCATTGGAGATCTGAATATCCATTCCGAAATCGAAACTGATAGTCTAAATAGAGCATTCAACTCAATAATCGACTCAATAGGTTTTTCCCAGTGTGTGGATAAACCTACCCATATTTTCAATCATACCCTCGACCTCGTTCTGGTCTATGGTATCATGATCGAAAATCTTGCGGTATTACCACAAAACCGTGACCTCTCCGATCATTATCTGATAACCTTTGACTTCACACTGACTGACTTCTCACCACTGGAGAAAAAAATCCTTGGTAGAAGTCTATCCGAAAACGCTGTAAACAAATTCAAGGAAAAAATATCCTCAACCATCAATCCAGTGTACCTGAATGTAATAGAGGACGCTCATACCTATAGCCCAACTCAAATCGATCACCTCGTCGAAAATGTCACTGATTCATTCCAAGTGACCCTTGATTCTGTCGCCCCTCTCAAAAAGAAGGTAGTAAGACAACAAAGGCTGGCTCCGTGGTACAGCTCTGAAACCAAAGTTCTCAAGCAAGCATCGCGTCGACTGGAGAATACATGGCGCTCAACTAAATCTGAGGAAACGCGTATAGCCTGGCAAAATAGTCAAAAAATATACAAAAAGGCACTCAACAGTGCAAGAACCAAATACTACTCATCTTTAATAGAGGAACATAAAAACAATCCTAAGTTCCTCTTTGATACGCTTGCCAGGCTAACAAAAAGTCCTGAATCTATTGAACCACGCATTCCACCAACCCTTAATAGTAACGATTTCATGAGCTTCTTCAATGGCAAAATTGAAACCATCAGAGATCAAATCGACAACCAATTACCCTTCTCAAGTGCGGTAGTCTCAGAGATTACTACACGCTCAAGTATATTGCTCGATAATTTTACCCCAATCGAGCTCTCCGATCTCATTTCAACGGTTTCCTCCTCTAAATCAACAACCTGCCTCCTGGACCCAGTCCCAACCAGGTTACTAAAAGAAGTCCTACCTTCGGTTGGCACTTCCATGCTTAATATGATCAATTTGTCCCTCGTAACAGGCTATGTGCCACAAACGTTTAAGGTAGCGGTAATAAAACCACTACTGAAAAAACCCAATCTTGACCCAGGCATTCTCGCCAACTATAGACCCATCTCAAACCTTCCATTTCTCTCTAAAATTCTTGAAAAAGCAGTTGCCAAACAATTATGTGACTTTCTACAGGATAACAATATATTTGAAAGCTTTCAGTCAGGTTTCAGAGCAAATCATAGCACTGAGACAGCATTGCTGAGAGTCACAAATGACCTCCTGACTGCAGCAGATAACAACCTCCCCTCTGTACTGGTGCTACTGGACCTTAGTGCTGCGTTCGACACTATCGACCATGGCATCCTGTTACAGAGACTGGAGCATTTGGTCGGCATAAAAGGTGTCGCGCTGAAATGGTTTGAGTCCTATCTGTCAGACCGAGTTCAGTTTGTATGTGTCAATGACAACTCCTCAATGCGTGAAAAGGTCAAATATGGCGTTCCCCAAGGCTCCGTGCTAGGACCAACATTGTTTTCCCTGTATATGCTCCCTCTTGGTAACATCATCAGGGAACACTCTATAAATTTCCATTGCTACGCAGATGATACTCAACTATACCTCTCCATGAAACCAAATGAAACGGACCAACTGGCCAAACTACACTCATGCCTGAAAGACATAAAGAGTTGGATGACCCGTAATTACCTGCTTCTCAACTCTGACAAAACTGAAGTAATTGTAACCGGGCCTAAGCCCCTCAGAGACAAACTGGCCGACGATGACTTCAACCTGGATGGCTTCACTTTGGCCCCCAAGGCCACTGTGAGGAATCTGGGAGTCATCTTCGACCAAGATTTGACATTTAATTCCCATATCAAACAAGTATCAAAAAACGCTTTCTTCCACTTGCGTAATATCGCAAAAGTCAGACACATCCTGTCCCAAAATGATGCAGAAAAACTTGTCCATGCATTTGTTACCTCAAGGCTGGACTATTGCAACTCGCTACTGTCGGGTTGTTCAAATAAATCCCTAAAAAGCCTCCAGCTAGTCCAAAATGCAGCGGCACGCGTGCTGACAGGAACCAAGAAAAGAGAACATATCACTCCTTCACTGGCCTCTCTGCATTGGCTCCCGGTTAAATTTAGAATAGAGTTCAAAATCCTCCTTCTTACCTACAAAGCCCTAAATGGTCAGGCACCGCAATATCTGAAAGAACTCATAGACCCATACAAACCGAATAGAACGCCCTTGCGTTCACAGTATGCAGATATGCTCGCTGTCCCAAAAATACAAAAATCTACAGTAGGAGGTAGAGCGTTTAGGTCACAGGCACCCCGTCTGTGGAACCTTCTGCCGGTTTCGGTCCGTGGGGCTTTTTAGTTTGGAGACTCGCTCTGTACCTTCAAAACCAGACTAAAAACCTTTCTTTTTGAAAAAGCCTATGGCTAGTGTGTGCCTGTCACAAACGCACCGGCTGATGGCTGGGTGGTCTGTCATGCTACTGATGGAGTGGTCCGTTATTTACACATCCTGGCCCCAGTATGTCCTGTCACTAACACTGCATCCGGGGAGCCATTCCCCGGAGTCTCTCTTGTCCTCTACCACGCAGATCCATAGAACCCTACTGTGGACCGCCATCAGACTACCAGGTGCCCTGACAAGACCAGGACCCTCCACGACGCCCACCAACATCCTCACTGTGGACCACTGTGGACCACCGTGGACCAAGCCTCATCGTCGATAACGACCATGAACTGCCCCCTATGAACTTTAAACTACATACCACCAACCCATCCTGAATTATATAACCAAAATGTTCTACCATACCGCCATACTACATTACTGCACTGTCTACTGTCACTACTTGTTTTCGTGTTCATCTCTCTCTCTGTCCCTTCCTCCCCTCTCCTCCCCCCACCCCCTCTCCCCACCCCTCTTCTTCTCTTCTCCTCTTCTTCTCTCCCCCGACACGGTCAAGGCAGATGGCCGCCCACCCCAGAGTCAGGTTCTGCCTGACGTTTCTTCCCTTAGGGGAGTTTTTCGTTACCACCGTTGCAACCTTTGCTTGCTCTGGGAGGATCTTTGTCGGTTCCCCTCTCTTCTTTTCTCTTTTGTAAAGTGTCTTGAGACAACCTGTTGTGATTTGACACTCAAATAAAATTGAATTGAATTGAATTGAATAGATGCCTTGAGCCATTACCTCAACAGCCGTGATGCCACTGCTAATCGGGTTAATCATTTCAAGATTGGCTAATGAAAAATAACTACTTCAAGTTCAGTGGTGATTTTTATCTACAGGTGTCTGGTACTAGTATGGGTTCCATTTGGGCACCTAACTACGCTAATTATTTATGTGGGATTCTTTGAACAGAATGCACATTTGCCCAATATTATAAAATGGTATAGAGCTTTAACAGCAATCTACAATTTACTATGGAGTATAGCTCTGAAAAAGTTCATTTTCTTGACATGTGGGTCATAAAAGCAAACAAGTCCCTAAACACCATCCTGTACAGGAAAGAAACTGTACCCTTCTAATGGCTAACAGTTTCCATCCTACACCTCTAAAAAGAGGTCTCCCCAAAAGTCAGCTTTTTTCACCTTGGGAGAGTATGCTCCTCTACTGAGGAGTACATTAAAAAGGCGGACGACATGACCGCCAGGTTCCTCCAACGAGGATACCCGGCTGAGTGGATCAAAAAAGCGTACGATACGGCACTGAATAAACCCAGCGCAGATCTTCTAAAAAAAAAAAAGAAAAAAAAAAAAAAACTGTGAGAGAGGATAAAAGGTTCTCAGTCACACGTATTACCACCTTCTCTCCACATTCTGGTATCATAAAAATAAATATTTAATAAACATTGGCATATCCTCAGGTCTGATCCTGTATTTTCAAACACAAGCCCCTTTTCGTTTTCAAACGGGGTCGTAATTTGAAAGATATGCCCATGCTTACCAAAAGTACGCGCCACCTCAAGCCAGCCAGACACTTTTCGCCCCCCTACGAAACTGCAACTGTTGTGGTAATTGTGCAGAATGCAACAACACTTACAAAACGGATCATTTTTGCCATCCACACTCAAGCAAAATGTCTCCTATTAAGAGTGTCATAACGTGTGCTTCCACTCATATTGTGTACATGTTGCGTTGTCCTTGTGGTGTGGCCTATGTGGGCAAAACCACAAGGAAATTAAAACACAGGATCAGTGAGCATAAAAGTTCTATACGACAAAATGATAGAGACTATATCCTGTGGCTGATATAGACTATCCTGTGGCTGCACACTTTAATGATCAGAAGCATGACATCAGGGGCTTCATTTTCGTAACACGGTAAATCCCTTATCCCAAACCCCTTATCCTTTTTTTTTTTTTTTTTTTACTATTTTCATAAACTTTTTGGAATAGTTCAACATGTCAATCAATTGACACATTGGCCCAGATACTGATAGATATAAACATGGTCGAAAAACAGTTAACCTTTCTGGAAACGTAAACATGAACCATGTGTTCCAATATAGTTTAGACATGAACCTCACAAACATTGGCCAAGTGCTTACCGCATTCAATTGGAAATGCTAATTTTGAACAGACATGATAACTTTCACTCATAAAACATCAATACATGTCTGGTGACAGACTAATTGTAATTGCTATGTTTTATGGACATCAGTGGACACACGGCTTGGCCTACATTACTGAGCATTTAACCTAAACTAGATACTGGGTTGGAAACCAGTAGAGTGCCGACTTGTGCATTGTGCACATTCTTCACACAAGTAGGCCATGGCCTCCTTTTGCATGAGCAGAGCAAGCAATCCTAAAACAATTAACATTTTAATATTCCCACAGAAAACAATTTTAATCATTGTTTTTTTTTTTTTTTTTTTTTTTTTTTTTTTTGCAGAATCTCCTTCAGGAGATAATATACTCATGACATTATTAGATAGGTCTCTTAATTACATCACCGTTACATCATCACCTAAACGGCCAATACTCACAATACTTTGAGAGACGACTGGCAACCGACGACTGCAAACCGATCGCTTAACTTGCGCTCGCTCTGCTTACACAAGTAATTATAGTTAATCTCTTGTTGTAGTTGTCATTTTCAAGTTTTTCTGCAGACATACCAGCACTATGTATGAAGCCCAAAAGCAGCAACAGTTAATGTTTGTTTTGAAAACTGATGAATTATTATAATGAAAAACATTAAAAAAAATAGATACACTATGATGTCTACAATATTTCAAATGCTCCTTTGTTAAAAGTATCATTGCAAGATGGGCACATACACACACTATACAGTGAGGGGAAGTGGAAAAGGCCAACATCATATACGTCAAGGCCCACCCCCACTCAGTCCTGATTGGAGGAAGTACTCCATTTGATTGGACAGAAGGCCCAAGCCCCAAACTGAAACTAGGGTTTATTGACCCCCAGGGGCTCATTGGGGACAGGGAGGAACTCCTTATATGGTCACCACACTCCATAGTAGGGAGGATTAGCCAAAAAGAAAATTTAGATGAGTACATTTAAGTAGTATATTCTTATATATCACACAGGGACTAGAGCATAATGTCCTTCATGTGGACCTGCAAGGACGTAGACGGGTATATTGGGTATATACACCCGCACTGCAAATCCTGCCAACTACGCCAGATTGTAGTATTGTGCGCAAGCGGATCACCCGGGACTCCCACTTGCCAGTCCAACGCATAACCAGTTGCGCCAATAAGGCTGAGCCCGATTGGTGGGGGTGTTATGGCTGGCCCAGGGGCCCAGAGGTTGAGTGTCCGTCCTTGAGAGAGTTCCAGGTGATCCCCAGGCTAAATGATGGACAGTTGGTTAACTAGGTGTAACTCTTGAGAGCGTGAACATTAAACCAAATGGACCCTTGCAGGTCCATTTGGTTTCAGGTTTATGCTCTCAAGTCAAGAGTAAAAATATTCATCATCTGAATTAGCCCAGCTAATTAAAAAGTCTACACTTTTAGAGAATGTGGAAGAATGGTCATTTTGACCATAATAATACGTATTATATTGCCCAACACTGGTCCCAACTAGGAGCTTTTTAAATGCTATAACAATTACAGCGCAGAGACCTGGATTGCCATTTCTCATCACTTATCTGACTTTTGCAAGCCGATTATACTTTTTTTTTTTGTTGTGGTTGTTGTTTTGCAAAAATTGCTTTTTGGTCTGTGTTGAGGCCATAACCCACTAACCACCAACGGATGGAATCATGATTCAAATTTGGGGTTTATCTGACAACGTTTGATTCATAATTTATGGCTTTTTAATTAATGGTTAAAACGGATTGTTTGTATGGGTCGACATTTCCGATAAAAAAAACAATAATATCAAATATCTTAAATAAACAAACAAATACATAGAATAAAAAAAAAGCAACTATAAAAATGACAAAATCACATAAACAGGTACCTAGAGCTGCTTTACAAATGCAATGAAAAATATACAAATATAGACAGTGCAAAGTTTCTCTGCAGCATTTGGCACAAACACTCTGGTTTTCCAGTTAATCATTAAGTGATGGGACATTCCACACAAACACTGGGGCACTGAACTTTATAGGGAATTCCACCCATTTTCAACATTTGACTATATGTCATTAGTATACCAGAGATGTTTGTGGATGTGGGTGGAAAAATAAAAAAAAAATCCAACCCATTATGTGGGAGTGAAGAACTTATAAAGTCCTGAAGAAAATCATTAACTTGGGGGAAAACACAACTTGATGACATCAGAAACACAGAATGGTATACTCAGTAAAATGTTGACAGTCACATGTTGGAAATGGGCGGAATTCCCTTTTAAGGTGTTTGGCTGATGTGTAATCTGTTTATAAATGAGACTCCAAGACCAAGAACTCTGTATTCTGTAACAGCTGTGCGTCTGGACTAGAACTCTATCTGGATCATGATGGTGAGTATTTCACTGACCTCTTGAGAAAACAACCATTTGTGTGTTTGACTAGTGCAGGGACACTGGCGCACCTTTACCTTTATCCCTAAACTGATTTACTTAATTGTTTACTAACCCGTTTCGTCTTGCCACTAGTTTCTACTTATTCTAAAAATAAATAAATAATAAAATTAAATTTAAAAAAATCCATGTGGCACAGTGCAAGGGCATTGTTTTAGGACTCAAATCAGGGGCGGATGTAACATTTCCCAATTGAGGGGGCAGGAGAAAATGGTACGGGGGCGGCTTCAAGACATGAAACTACCAGGTGGGTCAGAAACACGAGGAGCAGAACATGACATAAGTCAGTGGTTGAGAGTTTTCCAGGTGGTCGCCAGGCTAAATGGTGGGAATTTGGTTAACCAGAATAGGGCATCATCTAAATTATCCCACTTAGCCCAATTAAGAAGTCTACACAACTAGAGAATGTGAGAAGAATGTGTGTCCGTGGCGAAATTGCTGAATAAATAGTGGGCCCTGTTATCAAAATGGTTGAAAACCACTGACATAAGTGACTTGCAAGGAACTAAACATACAGGGGAGTACAAATAGACACAGACTAAGTAGGCACAGCTGAACCAAAGGCAGTCAACACAGGAATTGGCTGGGGAACTAATAGGACACAGGTGGAAAAACAAGGGTTAAATCACAAGGTTGACAAGACAGGTACAGAGATACAGGTTCAGACAAGAAGGATACAAAACAAGACTACAAAATAAAGGTGCACTATAGGCAATATCATCTAACTGGCAAACAATACGAAATCACAAGGAAACAGTAACTTCCTAGAAAACATAATAACCAAATACAGTACACAAGGAAATCTAACATGTCACAGACCTGTCACGGACCGTCTCTGTGTCAGTGATGATCTGCCAAGGACAAGATCGAAGTACAGTTGAAACTCTTTATTTGAGAAAAAGCAAAAAAATAAATAAAGGCGGTACAAAGTATTTTTGTTTGTTTCAAAGTCTCTATCTGTGTTACAGTCTGTGTTAGTGTGTGTGGTAGAAAAAAGAAAAAAAAAAAAAAAACGTGTGCTCTCTCAACTGAAACTTTACTGCTTCTGATTCTGACACGACCCAAACAGTATAGAACAGCAATCTGGCATGAAAGAAAAAAGAGCACCAATCAGAGACATTCAATTAAAATCCGACCAGTAAGCACAAGGCAGCAATAATTCTAGCATGATCTCACACACTTCATGACAGTGTTGCCAACTTGGCGCATTTGTCGCTATATTTAGCGCTTTTTCAGACCCCCCTAGCGCCAAAATTAGTGAAAAACTCCTGGCGGAAAATCTAGTGCTTTTTGGCTGGTGAGTTGGGGTGAAATTGATTGACAGGCACCAGAGATAAAACCCTAATTTTTCACCATTTCTCCTCCTATGACAGTGATTTTCAACCAGTGGTCCCCAGGCTAAATGATGGACAGCTGGTTAACCAGATGTAACTCTTTGAGAGCGTAAAAATGAAACCAAATGGACCCTTGCGGGTCCATTTGGTCTCAAGAGTTAAAACAAACAATAGGGCACGCACATCCAAAAAAACTAACTAAATAATCATCTGATGAAGAGCCGTGAGGCTCGAAACGTCATCTTCTTCATGGTGAAATAAACACCTTTAGTTTGGAGCTTCAGTCCAGTGTGCGGACCTTATTTATTTTTTCTTTACACTCTCAAGAGTTAAAATATTCATCATGTGAATTAGCTCAACTTAGTCTACACATCTAGAGAATGTAGAAGAGGTCATTTTGATCTGTATGTTCCAGGTAAGCATCTAGCACATTCTAGTGCATTTTGGAAGTGCCACTAGTGCATTTTGGATTTTGGCAGTTGGCAACACTGCTTCAAGAAAACAAGTCATATGATACCTGAAATGTCGTCTCCCAAAGGATGCATGTGGCTCTTACACTACTAACACAAGTATAGCATATTTAGGAATGTTGGTTACAATGCCTAATTGTATCCATATAAGTAAATGACTAGTAAAAAAAAAAAAAAAAAAACATAGGCGTACTTTTGCCATATTTTAGATGTGAGAAGTGTGGGGGCGTCCCCCCTCCACTACACCCCTGCTCGTATCACAAGTGTAAAGTATGAAATAATAAATGGAGGACTCTAATAAATCATTTCATTTCCTAGACCTTCCCTGTGGTGTGGGTGGTGTGTCTCCTCACTCCGGTGGTTGTTGGTTCGCTGCTGCCCAAGGACTGTGCTGACGTGTACAGGCTGAACAGCAGAGCTCCCAGTGGAGTCTACACCATCTATCCTGTTGATGACAATACTACTGTACAGGCCTACTGCGACATGGACACCGATGGGGGGAAATGGACCGTAAGTACATCTCAATGTCCTACGCAGGGGCGGATCTAGGCATGGGCATGGGGGGGGGGTCTGCCCAGTCTGCCCCCCGAGACGGATGGACACAGAGGCACGGATGCACGATAGTATAACCATACAGACGAGGTTTAATTTCGGCGAGGTATCCCTTTAATATTTAATTGGTTAATTAAATATCATCCCACAAGATAATTCATTCACAGGCCTGATTTTGGACCCTGGCTTTAAGTTTGACATATATGCGTCAACCTCTCTCTCTCTCTCTCTGTTCACTGTTAAGGTGTTCCAGAGAAGGATGGACGGCTCAGTCGGATTCACCAGACCATGGGAGGAATACAAGAAAGGCTTTGGCAATGTTGATGGAGAATACTGGCTAGGTGAGAAGACAACAACAGATGATGCGTTTGTCTGCGTGGACAGACAAACGCGTGCACAGACGGACTCGTGCACAGACGGACGGACGGACAGGGGGCGAAACATAGTCACCACCTTACGGGGGAGACAACAATGGCCATTCTTCTGCGTTCTCTAGTTGTGTAGACTAATTAAGACAATGAATATTTTAACTCTTGAGAGTGTAAAAAATGACTTTCCATCATTCACCCGGGGGCACCTGGCTGGAACCCTCTCAAGGACCACTGGTGGTCCCCGGACCACTGGTTGACAACCACTGCTTTAGAACATACAGTATGTATGAAGACAGGTCAAAATGGGTGAACTGATTCCTCAATACAACTCTGGTCTTCGTTTCCCTCAGGTCTGGAGAACCTTTACCACCTGACCTACACGAGAGGTGAGCTGAGAGTGGACATGGAGGACTTCAGTGGGAACTCTGCCTTCGCTCAGTACAGCAACTTCTACATCGACTCTGAGGCTCATGGATACGCTCTGCACCTTGGTCACTTCACTAACGGAGGAGCAGGTGTGTTTAGACATCGCCTTTACAGAACAACATGATGGCATTATTGGGTTGGTGATGCTCTTGATATAGTAGGAACTTAAAGGGGTATTCCACTTTCAAAAAAACTTTTGGTCATTTTATGGTCTACTCAGTCTCATGTGAACACACCAGACAGTTTATAAGTTACTTCTTTCAGTATTTAGATATTTGATGTTCATTTTAGCGCCTCCAGCTCCTTCCCATAGAAACCCATTATAACTTAAAACTCCATTTTAACCATGACAGATTATTCGAAAACAACCAATCTTTTTTCTGGTGACTGATATTGTCCTCGGAATATGTGAGAGGACCGTGGAATTTCATTTACAGTTTTTATTTATTTTTAAAATATTGTTTTGGAAAATGTAGCCCCTTCCATATTTCGGTAGGCCTACCCAAATGAATAAAACAATATTTTAAAAATAAATAAAAACTGTAAATGAAATTCCACGGTCCTCTCACGTATTCCGAGGACAATATCAGTCATCAGAAAAAAAAATGGTTGTTTTCGAATAATCTGTTATGGTTAAAATGGAGTTTTAAGTTACTGTATAATGGGTTTCTATGGGAAGGAGCTGGAGGCGCTAAAATGAACATCAAATATCTAAATACTGAAAGGAGTAACTTATAAACTGTCTGGTGTGTTCACATGAGGCTGAGTAGACCATAAAATGACCAAAAGTTTTTTTGAAAGTGGAATACCCCTTTAATGTAGCAAACATCAGAAAAAATAGCGAGATTAACACAGTGGTTAACGGAGGAGCCTCTCTCCCAACCAAAGCTTGTCCTCGGCTAGTAACAGTTGTCACGTAAAAGACGGAGAAGGAAAACAATTTGAGCAGTGTATATGTTATTTTTGCTTTAAATCTTTCCTCACAGGAGACTCACTGAGCTATCACAACGGACAGAAATTCTCCACTCAAGACCGAGACCAGGACAGCTGGTCAAAACATTGTGCTAGACAATACCTGGGTGGGTACTGGCACAACGACTGTCTTCTTTCTAATCCCAACGGTGTGTATCTGTGGGGACAGTGTAGTGGCTCACCTGATCACGTTGGTGTTGTGTGGCGTGGGTGGAAAGGGAGGGACTATTCCCTGAAGTCCATCAGCATGAAGGTTAGACCTCAAACCAGATGAGATTACGATACGATAGACTTTATTAATCCCTCAGAGGGAAATTCATAGTTCTCACAGAAGCCCAGACAGTAAGAAACAGACATATAACATGAAACACACACGCTCAGATATCCTAAAAAACTAGAACTATATAAAAGTCACCTCATCAAATCATAAAAAAAAAAAAAACTACATACTACATTGCCTGCTACAGCTACAGTGTGTCATATAGTACACAGCACAATAAAGTGCATATAGCATTGCTAAAATTCACAGCAAGGATAAAGTGCCCAGTGATTCATACCCTGCAGTTGCATGGTTAACAATAGAAGACTTAAGTCAAAGTTCAAATAAGTACATGCCATGCCACACCAGTCAATCTGCTAGCATCTATTACTGTTTAATACTTTAATGGCAGCTGGCACAAAAGAGCCACCAAACCTCTCAGTCCTGATTTGGGGGAGGGTGAGTCTCCGACTAAAGTTTGACAACATAAAAAAATAAATAAAAAGAAAGGTAAAAAAGGATTACAGGCCAATCATAATGAGTAGTAGTTTTGGGTATGCTAGATGCTAATTTACTTAAAACACCTGAACCACACATTAGATAAGTGGTTTAGTGGAAATAAATCACGAGGTTTCCATGAATTCAAGGCCTCATGATGGTGAATTTGAATGTATGTCATCAACTGGTGTCTATTCTGGCAGGGGTTTTCAACCAGTGGTCCGGGGACCACCAGTGGTCCCTGAGAGGATTCCCGGTAGTCCCTAGGCTTAGTGATGGAAAGTTGGTTAACCAGATGCAACTCTTTGAGAGCATAAACATGAAACGAAATGGGCCCTTGCGGGTCCATTTGGTTTGGAGTACTTTCTCAAGGCATCAATAAATGCAAATAAAGTAACTGAAAATATCCTGTGACATATGTCTTCTTTCATCTGTACGCACTGATTATTTTCTACAAAATAATCAGTTTTCTTTCTCACATATTAGGAGGATAATATCAGTCGCCAGAAAAAATATTAAGATAAATCCATTATGGTTAAAATTGAGTTTTACGTTATAACGGTATAGAAAGGGCAGCTAAATATCTAAATGTGGAGTAACTTATAACCCTAACGGTTCATTTGGTTCCATTTGTACGCTCTCAGAAAAAAAAAGAAGCGTCTAAAGAAATCCATTAACATGGTGAAAAAAATACATCTTGATGATGTCATCAAAATGTTTCACCATGTTAGTGGTTTTCTTCAGACCTCCATTTCTTGGGAACACGGAATGGGGGAACTTTTTTTTTATCATGTCCACCCAGCACGTCTAGGGTATACTAATGACATATTAGAATGTTGAAAATGGAGTTTAATTCAGCCTTTAGTCTTGGCCCTCCACAATACTTTATGTATCTCATTTGGCCCCTTGGGAGAAAAAAAAATCCCAAGGGGCCAAATGAGATACATAAAATATTGTGGGCAATTATTTAATAATTGCCCACCCCTGGCTTAAACAGTAGAGCATGTCATGGCTGTTTCCAACCTTTAGATGGCAGCATATGCCAACACATTACTGCCTGTATGCGTTTTCCTTCTATGAGTTGGATTGGATTGTGATTATTTATATGCATGAAAATGTTCCACTCAAGCCTTGAGGATTTATTATACCTTATCAAATAATATTTATATGCAGCATAATAATATGTTCACAATACATGATGCAGGTCACAAGTCATTGAAGGTAATGGAGGGGACTTTTTTTTAGCCAAAAATCAAAATACTCTATTGGCCTGAATGTAAATGAAATACCCTAACAAATATCCTAACAAACACGACACAGCACAGGGGCGTTTTTGCCGTTAGGCAGACTAGGCAGTTGCCTAGGGCGACCATGAGGGGAGCGGGGCGACCACCAGACATGCTTTAAAAGGATCCCAGGCTAATAAGCCTCATATGGATAAATACATTATACTTGTCCTCTATGGCTAGAATTGACCATTTAAAGCACATATAATATGTTCTTTAGTTTAAAAATAGTTCATGTTTTTATCCCTTGAGGGGCGGCATATTACTGTGCCTGTCATAGGTATGACGTCACAAGAGATTTTCCCTGGAAAAATCTTGCCTAGGGATCCAAATTGCTTAGAAACGCCACTGAATCTACGGCACCACACTGTGCAGTTTCTGGACGTAGAGTACTGTAATGGGACATTTGTAAGTTTCATTGCGGTATTTTACATGTTGCATTTGTGCACGCTAAGAGTTACCTTGAAGCAGAAACGGCCAAACTATTTCAAGGATAGCCGAGCTTGGACTCTCGTAGGGTGATCATGTCAGAATCGCAAACACCTTTCTACGAGAGTCCAGATCTTGTGCTAGGGGACTGTATTATTTGGCATTCAATGTCCTTTTCACACAAAACAATGAGTCTTGAAAAATGAGGGTCGTCTAATAACCAGGGTCGTCTTATATTCGGGGCAATACGGTAGATGTATAGACCTATAGCTATATTTTTTGGCCTTTTTCTCCTCTCTATGTTGCTTCTACTTTGACGCTGCAGCTGTTTCCCTGCAGACGGTCCAGAAATTTGTTGTTGTCAACCAATCATGAAAACAGAACATTTTGTCAGGCTCAGGACAGGCGTGGCTAATTAGGGGGTGGGGGAGGGGGTGAGGCAGCCTTTTAGCCAATCACAGCACAACAAAATCCATGAAATCAACCTATAAAAGTCCTAAACCAACATGATTATGGTACATAATCATGGTGTTTCAACATTTAGTTGCATTTATTTCTAAGCAATCGCTTGTTGTCGCGATGTTGTCGCGATGTTGTCGCGATGTTGTCGCGATGGAAAGAGAAAAAAAGCGGGAAAAGACCTGCTGGATCCGTCTATGTGTATTGGTAGTAGTGACTAGATTACTGCCGTAATATTTCACAAGGCTATTGAGACAGACACTAACACAGTATTATGCCAAACAGACAGCCGTACAGCACAGTGTCCCTGCATTCTCACCATATATCTCATATAGTCATGCTCTCCTTCTCTTTGTTCACATAATCTTCTCCTCATTACGCCAAAGTTGGGCAGATATAGAGACAGGTAATGAGGTTTACTTTAGAGAGAGAGAGAGAGAGAGAGAGAGAGAGAGAGAGAGAGAGAGAGAGAGAGAGAGAGAGAGAGAGAGAGAGTTAAGTGTGAAAGTATGAAACAATAGCCATGGGGCGGATGTAACATTTCCCAATTGGGGGGGGGGGGGGGGGGGGGGGGGGGGGGGGGGGGGAAAATGGTATGGGGGCGGCTTCATTGGACCCAAAGTCACCGAAGTCGCACCCATACCATTTTCAGTTACAGGACTTTTATTAGTCAAGTAAGGCATCAATAATAACATCAGTTGTTGTTGAAGTTGCAACAGACACGCAGCATGCATAAAGCTAAAGGTCTGACTCAGAGAGTTTTCTGTTTTCAATGATGAAATGCTGTTGGTTTAGTGGTGCCACAACTGGAGTTAGTTAGTAGCAGTAGTAGTGTTTCAAATCATTTTAATTACAAGCACTTTAATTTGAAATATCTTGGGTTGTTTTGCATGCCATCATGTTTGGTGGGGCAGACTGGGCATTTAGGGGGGCACCCATGCCCAATGCCTAGATCCGCCCCTGGCCTGCTGCCTCGCCAGTTGGTGCCAGGCGACTATGCATCTCTCTCTCTCTCTCTCTCTCTCTCTCTTTCTACTCTTGATAGAGTAAAATGAAACCCGTGAGGGTCCATTCGGTTTCATTTTACGCTCTCTAGAGTTACGGATCTACAAGGTCCATTTGGTTACCAACTGTCCATCATTCAGCCTGTGGACCACCTGACCACTGGTGGTGCCTGGCGGACCACCTGTCTAAACCCTGCCCTAGAATTGAAAAATCTTTTTCTTTTCCACACACTTTTTAGACCACACCTGTCGTCATTATGTTGGCCATATCCGACAATGCATGCCCCCCCAAAAAATAATTTAATTAATTTAAGTAAAATTAATTAAATTGCTTCCTGAAAACACAGTATCACGGTGATAAAAGCCAATAGAAATGAAGCTGATCTGTTTTTTCCTGTTCCTGAATCGCCCTCCACAAACACGGGTGCCTTGATTACAGTCAGAAATACTGTATTCCATCCAGAGAGTGTATTAAAACTCACTCGACACGTTACAATGCATATCTGCACACATTATATGGCAGAAAGAAGCCACATGAAGTGGCAGAGCTGAGCGACGTGTGTGTTAACAAACATCCATGCGTCACGCGTGTACAGGGGCCTATGTGCGGGCCTGCACGAATAAAAAATAAAATAACGACACTCAAACATTTCAAGGGCCCCTTAGTCATTCCATTCTGCAACCTCTCTCTCTCTCTCTCTCTCTCACACTCTCTCTCACACTCTCTCACACACACACTCTCTCACTCACACTCACACACACACACACACACACACACACACACACACACACACACACACACACACACACACACACACACACACACACACACACACACACACACACACACACACGACATGACAGGCATGTGTCAAAGCAGCGTGTCAGTCAGTAATTAGCAGAGAAGAGAGAGAACTGCCAGTCAATTAGCCGCGAGAAGGATATTACACGATAAACGACGTGACAGATGATTAGCTCCATTTTTTAAAGAACGTCCTAGATGATTATCCATAAAAGCAAAACAAAAAGAGATATGGTGCTCTAACCAATGCAAATTAGCAAAACAAAGTACAAACGTTACTGCAGGGGTTTTCAACCGGTGGTCCGGGGACCACCAGTGGTCCTTGTGGTTCTCAGCTAAGTTGTTTAACCAGATGTAACTCTTGAGAACGTAAAAACGAAACCAAAATGGAGGAGGAAAAAAAAACAAATGGACCCTTGCGGGTCCATTTGGTTTCATTTTTACACTCTCAAGAGTTAAAATATTCATCATGTGAATCCGTCCTAATCCACACAACTAGAAGATTAATGGTCATGGACAGAAGCAAAGGAAATCTTTAGTTTGGGGGGTCTGTGGGGCTAAAATGTCCTCAAATGGTGGTCCGTGGCTCAAATGCTGAATAAATGGTGGTCCCTGGTGTCAAAAAGGTTGAAAACCCCTGCTGTAGACTGCTACAAAAGGAGAACGGGAGGGAGCGAGGAAAAAGGAAGGTGAGAAAAATGTGGGAGTAGAGAGATGATGGGAGTTGATTGACTCCAGGCAGGGCAGCATTAGAGATTGGATTGACTGCCATGTGGGAGGATGTTGATTGAATGCTATCTCACAGCACCGTAAAGGCAGTGCAATGCAGGTTTTAGGCCTATACAACACAAACGGCAACAACCAGGGAACACATCAACTATTGTATACCTACTGTACTAGTCGATAGCCCCCTAAGCAGAAGTCGTCTTTTAGATGTCCAAAATTCATTAAAAATGGGGAACAGTAAAAAAAAAAATAGATACTTTGTGCGAGAAATCGTTGTCATTCATAAATATATGCTGAAACAATGTTGTCTTCTATGAATATTTGCTGAAACTACGTTGTCTGAAACATCATCTATAAATATATGCTAAAACAACGCTGTCTGAAACATCATATGTTGAAACAACGCTGTCATTTATAAAAAAATATGTTGAAACAACGTCTGAAACAACATTGTCTTAAAGTGGGGGTGCCGTGATTTTTGTATTTTTTTCCAATTTTGTACATGTTTAAGAGGTGACAGTATGTAAATAAACCCCTTTGTGTGTTTTTTATGTGCAATGATGTCTTCCCTTTGTATTTAGGGTTTCTTCCTGGGGGCTGAACCTTTCCAGTCAAACGTGCCAATGAAAAAAACTTCAGTATAGTGACATCATGTGCTCAGCTCCTCCCACAACTCCTCCCCCTTTATCATACAACTAAAGCTGTGGGTGTGGCTTCAGTTCAGCTGGATCTTCACCCATCACCACCCACCAGGCAAACCAGGCATACTTAATGAACTGGTGGAGTGGAATCATAAAAATGACAGTTTAACAAACACTGTACACTTTTGGGGAAAAATCTTACTTTTCATATAACATTAATACCTGATGATCATGTTTTAGGGTAGAAAAAAATCACGGCCCTCCATCTTTAAACAACGTCATTTATAAATGCTGTATATGCTGAAACAACGTTGTCTGACACAATGTTGTCGTGCTGGAACAACGTCTGAAACAACGCTGTCATTTATAAAAATGTTCTGAAACAACGCTGTCATTTATAAAAATGTGCTGAAACAACGTTGTCTGAAACAACGTTGTCATGTATAAAAATGTGCTGAAACAACGTTGTCTGACACAATGTTGTCATTTATAAAAATGTGCTGAAACAACGTTGTCTGAAACAACGTTGTCATTTATAAAAATGTGCTGAAACAACGTTGTCTGAAACAACGTTGTCATTTATAAAAATGTGCTGAAACAACGTTGTCTGAAACAACGTTGTCATTTATAAAAATGTGCTGAAACAACGTTGTTATTTATAAAAAAATATGCTGAAACAATGTTGTCTAAATCACCATTGTCATTTATAAATACATGCTGAAACAGCGTTGTCTGAAACAACGTCATTTAAAAATATATGCTGAAACAACATTGTTTCAATCTCTACAACATCTGCATACAAGCATCCCACCCACTGCGTTTTGAGCTTGTACAACGTAGATTGACTGTTTTTGCTCTGGCTTGTTATGCAGTGTGGAAATATAGTGCTCCTCTCCATTGTCAACATACTGTATGTGCATCATGCCTCCATTAAAGATGGAGTGCCATGATTTTTTTCTACCCTAAAACATGACCATTAGGTATTAATGTTATATGAAAAGTAAGATTTTTTCCCAAAAAGTGTACAGTGTTTGTTAAACTGCCATTTTTATGATTCCACCCTACCAGTTCATTAAGTATGCCTGGTTTGCCTGGTGGGTGGTGATGGGTGGAGATCCCCCTGAACTGAAGCCACACCCACAGCTTTAGTTGCATGATAAAGGGGGAGGGGTTAGGGGAGGGGCTGAGCACATGATGTCACTATACTGAAGTTTTTTCCATTGGCATGTTTGACTGGAAAGGTTCAGCCCCCAGGAAGAAACCCTAAATACAAAGGGAACACATCATTGCACATAAAAACACAGCCAAGGGGTCTATTTACATACTGTCACCTCTTAAACATGTACAAAATTGGAAAAAATACAAAAATCACGGCACCCCTCTTTAAGCAGCCAAGTGTCCAGTTGAATAGGATATACTCTCTACAAGTAGCATCTGGGGATTGGATACAGTGTAGCACCATCTGTTCTTGAGACTAGTGCTTACTTTTGATTCTTGATCAGGGATGTAACGGATGTAACATTTTCCAATTGGGGGGGGGGGGGGGCAGGAGAAAATGCGAAGCGACACGGGCGATGAAGCCGCCCCCATGCCATTTTCAGTTACAGTACTTTTATTAGGCACTTAAGCATAAATAATGACATCAGTTGGAGAATAATGACATCCTCGGAGAAAGCCTAACCCCAAGATTTGATTGATTGGTTGATCAGCGCTATTGACACCATTTTCTCCACCCGAAAGTCGAGAGCCGAGGGGCCGACATGCTACGCTCGTCTCGCCCGGGACAACAACAGCCCCTGTTGATCTGGGAAAGAACTGTCGGTGAGATGGGACATTTGCCCGTCTCGCCCGTGAGAACAACAGCCCCTGTGGATCTGGGAAAGACTGTCGGTGAGATGGAGATTAAACATTTGGATTACTAATGGTTATCGGATTCCTGGCGATTGGATAGGCCTGGTTCTGGTATACTGGAAAATTCGACGGGTCAAGGAGCCCCCACTGTACCCGCCATGCTGATTGGAATGGGGAGTTGCGGCTGAGAATTAAGGACGCTGAATGTCATCACAGCTTGTCTCGCCAACCCAAGCTGAACGACCGATAAGACTGAAGAGGGGAGCAGAATTGGCTTTACCCTCGATCTAAATTTCTGATTCACAGTAAATTGTGATCCGACCCCCCTGCTCCAAAACCCCTCTCATGGAATTGAGAATGCAACCAGCGAGGGACAACGTGCGTGGCCATGCTGGACAACTCGGAGTCTCGCCCCCCCCCCTCCCCCCCCCCCCCCCCTCCCTCCCCCCTCCCCCCCCCGCACACCTGTGGATCGGGCCTTTTCCTCGGAGTTGCTCTATCTCACAGTAACATAAACACTGACACTTTCACACGCTTTGTGCCTGGAGGATTGGACTGTGTGTCCTCCGAATGAACACTCGGAAGACTAAACAGACTCTTGCTTTCCACCGTAGAGTACAAACCAGACGATCTTAAAAGGCCTCGGAGCGTGGACTGATAACTACACATGCTGCCTCCTACCCCCTCCCTCCCCCCTCTGCTTGTAACTTGTCTGTCTAATTGAGGTTGTTTTTGGAATGCCATGTACTTGTTATGACTCAAAATGTGGGCCTATGACATGAATATTGCGTTCTTTTTTTTTAATCTCTCCCCTGTGTTATCCCACCTCCCCACCCCCCCAGGCTGTATCTATGTTGGCGCCGTAGAATGGCAGCCTCGCTCAGTACAACCTGGGTACCCCCTCCCCCATGAGCAAAACAAATTCCTATCAACACCTGTTGACATGGCAATAAAGTTCTTGAATCTTGAATCTTGTTGTTGAAGTTGCGAAGGACACGCAGCATGCATAAAGCTAAAGGTCTGACTCAGAGAGTTTTCTGTTTTCAATGATGAAATGCTGTTGGTTTAGTGGTGCCACAGCTGTAGTTAGTTAGTAGCAGTAGTAGTGTTTCAAATCATTTTAATTATAGGCACTTTAATTTGAAATATCTTGGGTTGTTTGGCATGGCATCATGTTTGGTGGGGCAGACTGGGCAATGGGCATGCCCCCATGCCCATGCCTAGATCCGCCCCTGTTCTTGATGACAAATTTCTATACTCACTTGAAGTCTGCGAGAATACAGGGTGAATGTAATGGCACTGAATCGTTACCGTAGTTTACAGTTACTGTAGTCACAATGTCTCTTCTCTTTTTTTCTCTACAGTATTCTCATTATGCTGAGTGTCTGACTGCGTATAGGACAGTGTACACAAAACGGTTGCCATACGTTTGTGGGGTGGCGCGCGCGTGTGTGTGTGTGTTCCTGTATTGCAGGGGCGGATTGGCACATATTTTCCCACCGGGACGATTTTGCCTTTGCCAGGCCACCCTGGGGGGTGCAGCTGGTTAACCAGATGTAACTCTTTGAGAGCGTAAAAATGAAACCAAATGGACCCTTGCGGGTCCATTTGGTTTCATTTTTACACCCTCAAGAGTTAAAATATTCATCATGTAAATTAGCCCAACTTAGTCTACACAGCTAGAGAATGTAGAAGATTAATGGTCATTTTGATCTGTATGTTCCAGGCAGAGCATCTAGCACATTCTAGTGCATTTTGGATCTTGTCCAGGCCACTAGGTGGCGCAGGCCACCAGGAAAACTCCCTGTACTCCAGATGGCCAATCCGGCCCTGCTGTATTGTGTAAAACGTGCCTCCAGGGTCTCAGATATGAAGCTATATCACAGCAGGCGCTGTACTCCACTGTGTTCAAGAGCACATATAAACACGACAGAGCTATAATGCACGCCTTCGGCTCAGCATGTGGGAACGCTAATGGAAGAGAGAGAGAGAGAGAGAGAGAGAGAGAGAGAGAGAGAGAGAGAGAGAGAGAGAGAGAGAGAGAGAGAGAGAGAGAGAGAGAGAGAGAGAGAGAGAGAGAGAGAGAGAGAGAGAGAGAGAGAGAGAGAGAGAGACTGGGAGACAAATTGTGACAATTATGAAAGTTAAGAGCTACCCTAGAAAGCAGATTTCAAAAATCTGCTTTCTGTGTGTGTGTTATTGTTGTTGTTTATGAAGAGAACAGACCAGTTTCCGTTCTTGAAGTGGCCTGCCCCTTTGACTCTAGCTTAGAAGAAGCCTTTATGACCAAAGTCATTAAAGTGAACTCCACCCATTTTCAACATTCTTTCTGAGAGCGTACAAATGAACCAAATGCACCCGTCAGGGTTCATTTGGTTCCATTTGTACGCTCTCAGAAAAAAAGAAGTGTCTAAAGAAATCCATTAACATAGTGAAAATACATCTTGATGATGTCATCAAGATGTTTCACCATGTTAGTGGTTTTCTTCAGACCTCCATTTCTTGGGAACACAGAATGGGGTAACTTTTTTATCATGTCCACCCAACACCTCAAAGGTACATGACATAGTAAAATGTATTTAAAGGGAGTTCCCCTTTAAATACTAGCTGCTTCTACAGACCATCATAGAGCTAGGCTATAGGTGCATCTATTTCTGTTTATCTTTGGCAGTCTAGGACATGTACACAGGTTGGTATTAAGAGGCTTCCAACAACTTGGCGGGATGTCAAAAAAAGCAGCCAAACAGCTTGCAACATTCTGTGCAGTCTCTTTTAATATCGGTTACGGGCAAATCTGGCGACGGCGCTGTTACCCCTGAGGGGTTTATATAGTAGGGCTGGGATATTGGTACCTCACGCGATACAATATAGGTGGCGATATTAGGCCTTCGATAATGAATATTTCATGATATTTGATATATTGCGATATTTGCGATATATCAACATATTGCATGAAATTCATCAACGATACATCATGATACTGAAACTGCAGCTAAAAAACTAAACGACAAAAATCAGAACTTACTAATGTATATCCTCAGGTATTTATCTTAGCTTTTATTTATCTGAACTGATTTTTATACTGGGCTTTTTGTTTTTATCTTGTGTTTGTTTTTTGGGAATGAAGCAGCTATAGAAGTCAGTTAATTAACATTTTAGTTCTGCGACACGGTTTTCCCCCCGGAATTATCAGTCATTTGCTGAGGAATATACCATATATGTTGCGGGAGTATTGTAAATATTTGTGTCCTTGTATTGTATCTCCTATGTGGACATAAATAAATGATTAAAATGTGTGTGTGTTCACCTGCCTGCGTCCATGGGTGTGTATGTGTGTGCATGCACGTAATGTTCATTCAATTCAAAGGCACGTGCGCGTGGAATCTGAGGAAATGTCTTCTTGACAGTACCATGAGGTTCAAACTCGCGGGAGCGAACCGAGGAGGAGGAGGCCAGTGTAAAACGTGAAAAAAAGTTTAAAAGTTGAGTGTCCGAAACTTCTGAGAGCAGCTAGATGGATATTCCATCTCCATAATTAATCCTCTAATGGTGTCATTAGCTGGTTCCCTCAGCTGACGCTCTCTGTCTGAAATGACACCGAGTTAATTGTAACTTTGTCTGGTTTTGTGCACTCTGTGTTTCAATAGAAACATTAGTCTGGCTTTAACTAGAATTGAACATTTAAAACACATTGAATAGGCTAAGTTCTTTAGTTTAAAAATAGTTCATGTTTTTATCCCAAGGGGGCCGCCATTTTACTGTGCCTGTCACATGGTCTCACAGTGATGACGTCACAGAAGTTTGCTCCGCAGTAGAAGTAATGGGAATGCATCAAACCACTACATAATATGTCCACCTAGATCACCCCTCTGTTTTACAGTCCTTTATTCCACCAGTGGGGGTCGCCATTGTCATAACAAACAGAACAGTGTATTTACATCAATGTTTTCCGTTGCATTACTGGATAATCATGGAGCGTTCCATTAGCTGCACTATACTACAACTCTTCTGTGACGTCATCACTGTGAGACCATGTGACAGGCAGTGTAAAATGGCCACCCCCTTGGGATAAAAACATTAACTACTTTTAAACTAAAGAGCTTATTCAATGTGTTTTAAATGTTCAATTCTAGTTATAGAGGGCAAGTATAATGTATTTATCCATATTTCCCTCATTAGACAGGGATCCTTTTAAGAAAAGGTATAGTCCAAGAGAGAAAAAAAAAGAGGTTTTATTAGGAAGACAGCTGTCACGTGACTACCCGTTTAAGAAATATGTTTTAACTGAAGTCGTAAAACACAAAGGCAAATGGAAACCAAAATGCAAACTAGAAAGCTATTGGAAAATGCAAAGCCGGGAATGTGTTTGTTGTTGTCTGGTCTACTGTGGAAGCTGAATCTACAATTAGGAGAGAACTAGTTTTGTAATGTTATTAGCATTAGCCCATGGTGATGGCCGTTCGCTGAATTTAATCCAAATGCAAATAGAATTTCCCATTTTAACATTGGTTTGAGGCAACAATCCAGTATTAGATTTGGGGGGAAATGATTCATTTTCATGAGGATTTTTCGGGGCATTTCTGCATGCAGTCCAATTAATGCTTTTCCACATTTTCCATACAGAAGTTAAAGGGGAACTCCACCAATTTTCAACATTTTAATACGTCATTAATATACCTTAGAGATATTGTGTGGTGATGATAAAAACGTTCCCCCAATTCTGTATTTCCTAAAAATGGAGGTCTGAAAAAATCATTAACATGGTGAAATACATCTGATGACATCAAGATGTATTTCACCATGTTAATGATTTTTTCTTTCAGACCCCTTAAAACATTTCCTGAGAGGATACAAATGTGAACCAAATGGACCCTAGCGGGTCCATTTGGTTCACATTTGTATCCTCTCAGGAAATTTTGTACCCTCTCAGGTACCCTCTCAGGTTCCATTTGTACCCTCTCAGGATTTTTTTGAAAATGGGTGGAAATCCCCTTTAAGACAAGACACAATATAATAGAGTCACACTTCAGTTAAATTCATAAACATTGTGTGTTACCACCATGCTCAATGTCCTAACAATAACATTTTACAATAGCATTTAATAAGTGACCGTTTCAGTCAGGGTTTATTTGGTTTGATTTGGCTCAGTCTCAGTAGAAAGAAATTAGACAGACCCACATATATCAGTGGTTTTCAACCTTTTTCAAACCAGGGCCCCACTATTTCTTCAGCATTTGAGCCACAGACCACCATTTGATGATATTTCAGCCTCACAGACCCCAAAACTAAAGATTTATTTTTCTAAGTCAAACATACAGATCAAAATGAGATATGTTGAAAAGCGGTTTGTGGCATTTTTCTTTTAGATTTTTTATTTTTTATTTTTATTCATTTACAACAAAAAACCAGGATTTTGAACATTCTGTGGATTTCCTGTTGTCTGGAGTTTTCTGTGGGGTTTGAAAGGCTTTTGAGCTGCAATGAAAACGGTCAAAACTGTAGAAACGGTTAGTGGCGTTTCGAAGCAATTTCTAAGCAACTGCCTAGTCTGGTGATGATATGCTGGCAAATGCCATTGACATACTGTAAATGAGATTTGCAGGAGTCTAACAGGGTAACAGGGTTTTCTTGTATACTGTACAATAGGACTGCTAATGGCGCGCGTGCGCGGGTGTGTGCGCGTGTGTGCGTGTGTGTGTGTGTGTGCACATGAGAGCAATCACACAGAGAACAGTGAAGTGTGTCTCTGTCATCCTTCCCTGAACGTTAAAGTTTAATGAGATGTTCTGTCCCTGTTCAACTTAACATTCACCCAGACCTGAGAGCCGCACACACACACACGTACCAGGGCTGATCTAGGCATGGGCATGGGGGGGGGGGGGATGTTTACTGTGCCATTATTATACCTTAGAGATGTTGTGTGGACATGGAAGAAAAAAGTTCCCCCATTCTGTGTTTCCTAGAAATGGAGGTGAAAAAAAAAATCATTAGCATGGTGAAATACATCTTGATGACATCATCAAGATGTGTTTCACCATGTTAATGAGTTTCCTTTTTTTCTGAGAGTGTACAAATGTGAACCAAATGGACCCGCTATAGCGGGTCCATTTGGTTCACATTTGTACACTCTCAGAAAAAAAAAAAAAGAAAACGGGTGGAATTCCCCTTTAAGAGGCGTACGTCCCCCCACTTCTACAAGTCTACACTACAACACTGGTGGACACTCATTTGGTCGGTAGAGCCGTGCGGTGCGGTGTGGTTGTGGTGGTGCACATGGCAAGGAGCAGCTGGGCCTGGCTGTGAGCCCAGCGGTCCTGTTACCAGACTCAGCAGAGTCTGGGAACCAGACACAGCGAAAAATAATATTCCCTCCATGCCCAGAAGAACGTCAGCCATTTCCCGGCAACAGCTGAAGTCGTGCTTAGTGCCAATTAGCAGTGGGTCTGTATGGGCAAGGCCTCGAGTAACACCCACACTCACATGGCTGTAGACCAGATATATATGTATACATATATATATATATTATATATATATATATATATATATATATATATATATATATATATATATATATATATATATATATATATATATATATATATATATATATATATATATATATATAGTACATATTAAGGCTGTTGAAAATAACGAGTTAATGGCATTAAATTAATTTGGCTGACTAATCTGATTTGAAAAAAAGAAAAAAAAGAAAAACGCAATTAAAGGGGAATTCCACCCATTTTCAAAAAAATCCTGAGAGGATACAAATGTAAACCATCCATTTGGTTCCATTTGTACCCTCTCAGGAAAAAGGGGTCTGAAAGAAAACTCATTTGGTGAAATACATCAATTGATGATGTCATCAGATGTACAGTGTTTCACCATGTTAATGATTTTTTCAGACCTGCATTTTTAGAAAATACATTTTTTTTTTATCATCACCACACAATATCTCTAAGGTATATTAATGACATATTAAAATGATGAAAATGGGTGGTCTTCTCCTTTAACTCATGTGCACACTGACTCAACCCACTGAGCATTTTCTCATTGAAAAAATAGCTAGAGCACGGTTTCAGGGAGACACATATAGTATAGCAGGAGGGATCTACAAGCATCGGGCGCTTGTAGGTCACCTATTTTGATAAATATTTAATAGATAACAGATTTTTTTTTTCTTTTTAAATGTTCAAATCCTGTACAGGAAAACATGGCATATTTTGCACATACAACGTAGTTTGAATGGGGATTAATCATGATTAAATTAAGTTTGAAGCTGTGATTAATCTGATTACTTTTTTTAATCATTCAACAGCCCTAACACATATTTATCAAGTGAGTACAGCACTCGCATTTCTGATATGCGAGGGGTGATATCCAAAACAGTACCGATATGAAACTTTCACACAATGTAAAGTAGTCACTGTACAGCTTGGATAACAGTGTACATTTCATTATCCAAAACACAGCCATTGATGTCTAAACTGCTGGCAACAAAAGTGAGTACACCCCTAACTGAAAAATGTCCAAATTGGACCCAAGTAGACATTTTACTTCCCCAGTTTCTTGTGACTTGTCAGTGGTTAAAGGTCTCACGTGTGAATTGTGCACAGGTGTGTTCATTTTGCAGCCACTGGAATTCCATGTACCCTCATGGCAAAGAACTCTCTGGGGATCTGAGAAAAAGGATTATTGTTCTACATAATGATGGCCTAGGCCAGGGTGCCCAACCTTTTTTGACCCAAGATCTACTTTTCAGCAGCCAACCCCTCCGGGATCTACCAGTCCAATATCAACATTTCAAATCACACGCATCGTTGCCAGCCTACAGTAACTTCACAACAACACAACACTACTTTGTTTTACCGCTTTACTTTATGTCCATATAAGCATAAAGTACAACAGACTTGTCATAAGTAGGCCTACAACAGTACAACATTAAGTACAACAGACTTGGTCAAACACTGCCATTGCAAATGCAATCATAAGAAAAGTCCAGAATAGTCCATTATAAGTTGCCGAACAGTCCATTACACGTTGCAGAACAATACTGTTGGCATAATTCACAGACAGCAGACAACAATCCTCCAAATGAGACATATGATGAGACACGCAGACACACACATGCACATAGACACACGAAAATCGCTCTTTTTTCTTTTCCACCCCATTTTTTTTCTTTCCCCCCCACATCTCCCGAGATCTACTTGTGATCAGGCCGAGATCTACCGGTAGATCCCGATCTACTGGTTGGGCTCCCCTGGCCTATGATATATAAGAAGAATGCCGACGCCTTGAAATTGAGCTACAGCACAGTGGCCAAGAGCATACAGCGGTTTAAGAGGACAGGTTCCACTCAGAACAGGCCTCGCCATGGTTGACCAAAGAAGTTGAGTCCATGTGCTCAGCAAGGAATCCACAGCAAAATACACGTAGAAGCGCTGCTAGCAATGCTGTAACGGTTGGAGACGCGGGGAGGGGGGGGGGGATTGTCACCCTGTCAGTGCTCAGACAATACGCCACACACTGCATCACCTTGGCATCTATGGCTGTCGTCCCAGAAGAAAGGCTCTTCTGAAGATCTGTCCTGTGGACTGATGAGACCAAGATAAAGTTATTTGGTTCAGACGCTGTCAAGCGTGTGTAGCAACCAGGTGAGTAGTACAAAGACAAGTGTGCCTTGCCTACAGTCAAACATGGCGGTGGGAGTGTCATGGTCTGGGGCTGTATGAGTGCACTGGGAATTTACAGGTTATTGAGGGAACCATGAATGCCAAAATGTACTGTGACATACTGAAGCAGAGCATGATCGCCTCACTTTGAAAACTGGACCACATGGCAGTTTTCCAACATGATAATGACCCCAAACACTCCTTCAAGATGAACACTGCTTTGCTGAAGCGGCTGAAGACAAAGTTGATCGACTGGCCAAGCATGTCTCCAGACCCAAACCCAATTGAGCATCTGTGCCCCTGTATGGCTGCATTTCTGCAAGTTTTTGTTTTTGTTTTACTTTGCTGTAGTTTGTGTCAACGCAGCAGACATTATCATTGTACAACCCTAACATTACATTGCTTACACTCAGGGGTGGACTCTCCGGTCATTTACTAGCCGGTGTAAGCATCTCATTGCTGTTGAGCTAGTTATGACCTAACGGTATGAATCACACCCTGGAGTGTAGTACTGCTTAATGAAGGCATTAGCTGGTGGTCCGTGCATCAGGGGCGGATCTAGGCATGGGTATGGGGGGTGCAATGCACCCCTAAATGCCCAGACTGCCCCACCAAACACGATGGCATGCAAAACAACCCAAGATATGTCAAATTGAAGTGCTTATATTTAAAATGATTTGAAACACTACTACTGCTACTAACTAACTACAGCTGTGTCACCACTAAACCAACAGCATTTCATCATTGAAAACAGAAAACTCTCTGAGTCAGACCTTTAGCTTTATGCATGCTGCGTGTCTGTTGCAACTTCAACAACAACTGATGTTATTACTGATGCTTTACTTAACTAATAAAAGTCCTGTAACTGAAAATGGTATACGTGTGACTTCATTGCCCGTGTCGCTTCGCACCACGGGCGATGAAGTTGCACCCATACCATTTTCTCCCATACCATTTTCTCCTGCCCACCAATTGGGAAATGTTAGATCCGCCCCTGCCGTGCATGTGTGCTGCTGCTGTCCTGAGTTGACATACTTTAGGTTTGAAAGTGCACCTACTGTACGTGCATCTCTTGAATGCTACTGCTTTAATGCTAACTAAATAGATGTGTCCTAGCCATTTGGTTCCATTTGTACACTCTCAGAAAAAAAATCAATAACATGGTGAAACACAACTTGATGGTGTCATACAAGTTGTGTTTAACCATGTTAATGCTTTTTTTCAGACCTCCATTTCTGGAAACGCAGAATGGGGGGGATTTTTTTTAATCATATCCTCACATCTTTAAGGTATATTAATTAATGACACTAAAATGTTGAAAATAGATGGAATCTGTTACACTTAGCACTGGAAACACTATGGTAAGGTGGGGAGACATGTGGTTTCTAGGACTCTGGAAATGCAAGATGTTTTTTTGTTTAATAATATACTTTTATTTGCACCACCGGCAGTATGGATGTGCTGTGTCTGTGCAATACGCACGCACGCACGCACGCACACGCACACGCACACACACACACACACACACACACACACACACACACACACACACACACACACACACGTATGTGTGTTTTTATGTTAAGTACGCATTGCGTTTAAAGCCTCAGTGTTTGCCTGGCAGAGTCTCCAGAGATGGATCGATTGTAATTTTGATGGTCAGAGAGTGTGTAAAAATCGTTCATGAAATAATCATCAGTCAGCTGCAGTATACTGTATGATGGATCCATAATTCAGATCTCTAGTGGACATACACTGTCATATAATATATGTAAGTGAACCATCTGTGGCATGAATCATTAATCTGCAAATTGGATCGCTTCACGTATGTGGCTGTTTCATGCTGTGTGTGTGTGTGTGTGTGTGTGTGTGTGTGTGTGTGTGTGTGTGTGTGTGTGTGTGTGTGTGTGTGTGTGTGTGTGTGTGTGTGTGTGTGTGTTGTGGATTTCATCAAAGAGCTCCCAATTCACAGTTGTTGAAGTTGTCAGAGCTCCGTTTAAGAATTGAACTTGTGTATTTTCCAGTTTGACTTATACCTTAAAGGGGAACTCCACCCATTTTTAACATTTTACTATGTCATTGATGTACCTTCGAGGTGTTGGGTGGACATGATAAAAAAGTTCCTCCATTCTGTGTTCCCAAGAAATGGAGGTCTGAAGAAAACCACTAACATGGTGAAACATCTTGATGACATCATCGAGATGTATTTTCACCATGTTAATGGATTTCTTTAGATGCTTCTTTTTTCTGAGAGCGTACAAATGGAACCAAATGAAGCCGTTAGGGTTCATTTGGTTCCATTTGTACACTCTCAGAAAAAAAAAATGAAAATGGGTCGAATTCCCCTTTAAATCAGTGTGTATTTTCTGTTTAATTTTATTTTTCCTATTTAATCAACGTTTGACCACAGACTGTACCACCTGGTGAGATTTAGACTTGCAGACCCAAAGCAAATTAATATATAATTGCATACGAATTTTGTCCCCAATGGCATGCTGTATTGATACCATAGCAGAGACAAGAAAAAAACATTTTGAAATAACAACTATTTTACATTCTCTATTGTGTATACAGTGTAGTTGGTGTCATGGCAAATGTTTAGCAATGCCAAATCGACCCAAATTACGGGGTTAACTTTACACTCTCAAGAGTTAAAGACCAGTACCATTTGGTATAGAGTTGGGGTCGACCTGGAACACCCTCAAGGACCTCTGTTTATGTGTGTATTCAACTATACAACATACATACACAGGCCACTGTATTTCTAATACACATCTACAGTATATCGTAATAGTTAAAGTGGGAATAACATGTAATTCAACTTTTTATTTTTGGAGTCGTGCTAAAAGCACATACTCCCGATAGACCAATTATTTGTTCACAAACATTGGGAAAGGATGCACGGGTGTCCGTTTCATGAAATTAATTCCAAGGAATTGGGCAGATATTCGTGTATCGTTAATAGTCGTAATATAAACTACAGACTTGAACATGAATATCTGCCCACTTTACTAAAGGTCTCAAAGCCAACTTATAGCATGTTATAGAATATAGACGTTTACAATACATTATTTCATTTAATAAACACATGGTTATAATGCATTGTGACACCGTACATCATGTCTATATGTGCCTTCATAACTGACTCAGTGATAGTAGTTATAATGTGCTGTTCCTTTGACCATAAAGATGCATTACAACTAACAGTTATAATGCGTTATAAATGTAGTTATGAGGTGTTATATATATAGTAATTAAGTCTTATAATGCATTATAAAGGTGACCTTCAAGTAAAGTGTTACCGAGTTTTATTTCGCATTTTTATCTGGAACAGGGTGGATGTAACATTTCCCAATTGGGGAGGGGGCAGGAGAAAATGATATGGGAGCGGCTCCATCGATGAAGCCGCAAACCCATACCATTTGTGGTTACAGGACTTTTATTAGTCAAGTAAAGCATCAATAATGACATCAGTTGTTGTTGAAGTTGCAACAGACACGCAGCATGCATAAAGCTAAAGGTCTGACTCAGAGAGTTTTCTGTTTTCAATGATGAAATGCTGTTGGTTTAGTGGTGACACAGCTGTAGTTAGTTAGTTAGTAGCAGTAGTAGTGTTTCACATCATTTTAAAGGTAGGCTAAGTGATTTGAAATTCATGGTGTAGTACCAGCCTGGTGCACTAGGGGTCCCCAAGAGTAGCTACACTATGTGAACCTGCTGCTCCATCCTGATTGGAGGAGAACTCACCCTCCACCTGGGGAACTTTTATTAGCTCCTCTGCTAACGTGGGGGAGGGGGAAACTCCATATATGGTCTGCACACCTTATAATAGAGCATTTTAACGGGAAAAAAATGTTTTTGGGTGATATCTGACAAAAGTGAAATCACTTCCCCTACCTGTAAATATAGGGACTTTAATTTGAAATAGCTTTGGTTGTTTTGCTTGCCATCCTGTTTGGTGGGGCAGACTGGGCATCTGTTCCACCCCCCCCCCCCCCATGCCCATGCCTAGATCCGCCCCTGATCTGGACCCAGTTCTGTATGGACTGTAGCCAACTGGTGTCTGACATATATTCTGTTATCTGAGTAACAGAGAGTCTTACATAACACATCTAATACCTATATACATGTGATTACTACCAGTGTTAAATATACAATGACACTAGATAGCTAATTAACAGACCAGTCTGGTATATGGCTGCGTTAATTATTAACATACACATTAATTATTCACATCAGTAATTAACATCTTCTGTCAAATGGCGTGATACATTAACACTGGTATAGTTATTATTCAACATCTGTTGCTACAAAGAGAATCTCAAATGCTGATAATTTATGATTGTATGTAGGCCTATACATCTTTCATTGAGCATCAAAATCAAACATATTTTATGCAAAAACATAATGAATAGAATAGTAATTGCATAGGACATTGGATGGGCAAAAAATAATGCATGGGAAACAGAAACAATGTTTGTTTTCAATGTGAATTCAACTCATTAAACGTACTTGTTGATAGTAAACTTTTTAGACAATTTGATGTTGCAGCTGTTTCCCTGCAGACAGACACTTCCTTTGCCCTGTAGACTGCCCAGAACCTTTTTTTTTTTTTTTTTTTTTGAGAGGCCGTTTTAGCGAATCACAGCACAGCACAGCACTCTCCAGCAGTTACTAATGAGCCAATAGAGTGAAGCTGGGGTGGAGTTAGACTCAAATCTGTTTAGAAACACAGATTTTGTACACACTAAAGTAGCCTATGATACATTAGGGTCAACACGTCTCTTGAAAATGGCATTAGCCACTACCGAGGTCCATCCACTTGCAACTGCAACATAAGTCGCGTAACTGCTTGCAGTCGCAACCATTTGCATAACAGTTGCAACGGCTTTGCATAACGACCGTTTAGGGCAGGGGTGCCACATTTTTTTTACTTCAAAGCTACTTTCAAAATGACCGACTCAACAAGATCTACACCTCAAAAATGTGATTGTTCCATTACTGAAAATCCATTTCAACACCCCCTAGAAAGTTTGAGCTTTGAAATAGTTGGTGATGGTGTTACTTACTGTTATAGTGTTTAAGAATAATGCACTTAAAATGAATAATAGAGGGTGAGAATTGGAAGGTTTTGCTGTATATGCTATTACTGACGTTTGAAATCAGTATTTGAGGTTTGAGTTGACAGTTTGTGATCTTGAGTTTAGTTTCTTGCAACCAAAACTAAGAACTTTCACATTTTTGTCCACAATTGCGAAAGGGAACTGGCAAAACATTGGTCAAAATAACAATTATTCTCCATTTTCACTCTCATTTTAACACTCTCAAGAGTTACAGATCTATAAGGGTCCAAGTGCTGAGGGAACTGTCATGTGATCTACCTGCATGGCCTTTGTGATCTACTGGTAGATCATCATCTACCTTTTGGGCACCCCTGGTTTAGGGTATACATAAGTTTATACGCACACTTTCCTAAACTGCGTCCTTTTCATGCGCCATGAAAGGAACAGGGAAGAGGAGAGAGGGAGAGCAGTTTTCCATGTTGTCAATTTTCAATTAACTTTAAAAAAAAACATCTCTGGGTAACACTTTAGATGACAAACTTGTGATTTCAAATTCACGTTTATTTCAGGTTACAGCGTTATTGAACGTGACACAGTAATGAGCTTGAGCACAACTGTATCATTAAAACTTCAATAGGAGTCATCATCGCTCGACCCAGGGCAAATTTAACAAAGTGAAGACTTATAATGGTACTGGAACGGTCGTGTCTAATTTGCCATGTGCGTAAAGTTTAATGGGCTATAACAGCAATCATTTTAATAACTGTAATAATAACTGTAAGATGAAGATCAAACGGAGCATGTGGCGATTTAATCTAGTGCTTGGTAGACAAGGACGTTCCTGGCAATGAGCAAAACCTCATCAACAAAAATACATAAATAAAATAATTAAAAAGATCACGTTTTTTGAGTGGTGCAACTACTCCAACGGGCAGCAATGTTCCTATGTGTGTACACCCGTTCATGATCGTAAAATGAAACCAAACGGACCATTATAGATCTATAAGGGTCGGCGGAAAAAAGCTAAATATAGCAACACATACGCCAAGTTGGCAACACTGCCCCTCACTCTGTCCCCCACGTGTCAGAAGTGGATGATCTTTCGCGACCCAGAGTTGCCTGGTTCAATATTAATGTCTTGTGACCGCAGGTGTCCTAGTGAAGACGACACACCATATGTAGCGTTGTAATCCCTCACCCTACTGACCTCATAGTGGCATCATCTCTGGCAGCGTCCTTGGAAAAAAAACAGGGGCGGATCTAGGCATGGGGGGGGGGGGGGGGGGGGGGGGGGGGGGGGGAATGCCCCCTAAATGCCCAAACTGCACCACCAAACACGACGGCATGCAAAACAACCCACGGTATTTCAAATTAAAGCACTTATATTTAAAATGATGCGAAACACTACTACTGCTTCTAACTAACTACAGCTGTGTCACCACTAAACCGGCAGCATCATCATTGAAAACAGAAAACTCTGAGTCAGACCTTTAGCTTTATGCATGCTGCTTGTCTGTTGCAACTATACTTGCCTACTTGCCTAATAAAAGTCCTGTAACCAAAAATGGTGTGGGTGCGACTTCATCGCCGCACCCGTACCATTTTCTCCTGCCGCCCCCCCCCCCCCCCCCAATTGGGAAATGTTACATCCGCCGGAAAAAAGGAAACACAAACAAAACAGACGCCGTCTCTGTGCGATGTAGAAACAAGTAGAGTTTCGAGACGCTGCGTGAACGCTCTCCTACTGACGCCGGTACCCTTGGCTGGTTCAGCAGACATCCTGTCTACCACGGAGGAGAAGTTTATAGGTCACGGCAAGCTCCCCACGACCCATTTCCGCGAACAGCTTGCCAGGTGTACATGTGTGTATGTGCGCATATGCTGTGTGTTTGTGCATGTGTGCTTATGCATGTGTGGCCGTGCGTGTGCAAATCCCCACGGAGACCTCACTCCAAATCTGTGGTCGCAGTTTGAAAACTCCTCGACCAGTGGACCAGCTCCTAGACAACCATTTGAGGACATTTTAGCCCCACAGACCCCAAAACTAAAGATTTATTTTGCTTTTGTTCACAATTCCATCCAGGCTGGATTTGGGGAAACAAAACAGGCAAACATTCAGATCAAAAATGACCAGACTGAGAGGTCATTTTGACTTTTTTTTTTTTTTTTTTTTTTTTTTTGATATTTTAAAGTTGTTTATCTTTGCCCATGAAGCTTTCAGAAGGTTCTCCTTCCATGACCATCATCATCCATCATCATTCTATCATCTCAGAAATTTTGGTCGTCTGAAAAAAGTTCTAAATATGAATTTAAGCAAATGCTTCTGGCCACTTTTTCTAGTCTTTCTAGTGTTAATCTTCTACATTCTCTTGTGTACAGTAGTAGGGCTAATTCACATGATGAACATTTTAACTCTTGAGAGTGTAAACATTTTTTCACCTGGTTAACCAACTTTCCATCATTTAGCTGGACCACTGGATGAAAACCACTGTCCTAGACTATGCACTAATTCCCCCAACAGCCACGACTTTGCAGGCTTATGGCTAAACTATTTTTGAGTTAGTATTGATCTGGCTGCATATTCCACCCATATTCATATAGTGTTTAGGGTTTCAGTCTATGGATATTCTACAGTTAGACGGATGATAGGTACTTTAAAGTTTGATCCTAGATGTCTATTGCCATTTGCTGTTTTTGCTTACTGTAAATTGTTCTGGATTATAATGTCTCCTAAAAGCAAACAATAAAAGTAAATTGTCATGTCTCTTTCTGCGTGTGTGTGTGTGTGTGTGTGTGTGTGTGTGTGTGCGCGTGCATGCGTGCGTGCATGCATGCGTGCGTGTGCGTGTGTGCACGCGTGCTGGAGGTGGTCTGTCCTTCCCCAACTGAACGCAGATAAGAATGATGTTATGATGGCAAGTGAATAGTCACTAATCTCACTAATCTGTATATAACCGTAAAGAAATACAACAGACAGCCAGCCTGCATAATCTCACATACAATAGCACCAGAATCTGATATAACACACAGAGGAACCAGTATAATAGTAGCATACAGTGGGCTAATCTAATCTACACTGCAACAGTGCCATGTATTGGACTGGTTCGTATTGGAACATGCTCATTGTTAGGACCACAGACTGACGTAGGCAGTATTGCCAACTTGGTGCATTTGTCGCTATATTTAGCTTTTTTCCAGACCCCCCCTAGTTCCAAAATTAGTGAAAAACTCCTGGCGGAAAATCTAGTGCTTTTTTGCTGGTGAGTTGGGGCGAAATTGGTTGACAGGCGCCAGAGATAAAACCCTCGTTTTTCACCATTTTTTCCTCCTACGATAGAGTCCTCCTTCCTTCCTAGAAAGGACCATTGGTAACCAAATGGACCCTTATAGATCTGTAACTCTTGAGAGCGTAAAATGAAACCAAACGGACCCTTACGGGTCCGTTTGGTTTCATTTTACGCTCCCAATGGTTAAATTATATTTAAACATCTTAATTACCTAATTTTCAAGAATATACACATCTAAAAATGTATATATTTTGTATAAATGTCTATATTTTGTCTTGACTATTGTCTTATTGCACTGTCTATTGTCTTGACTATTGTCTTATTGCACTGTCTTTGTCTTATTGCACTGTGGAAAATGGAAACGCAATTTCATCCCTGTATATGTCCTGACATACACTGGAGTGACAAATAAAAACCTTGAACCTTGAATAAGAATTCCTATTTTAACTAACATTTTGCTCCGTATCTCTCCTCAATTAGTCCGAGAGACTAAACCCAACATCAAATGGTCGTTCGTCGCTAAATGCAGAATACATACATGGGCCCTCGTATGAAAATGGTTGAAACTGCTCTAGCGCATTCTAGTGAATTTTGTGCCAAAGTGCCACTACTAGTGCATTTTGGATTTTGGCAGTTGGCAACACTAGACGTATAGGGAGATAGCCAGTGAAAAAAAAGGACAGGCAGATAATAATGGTTTGGTGTATTTGTGTCGGTGGGACTTCTGGCATAGTTCTGGGTTTGATATGATGACTCAGTGCTGCAACAGATGGGCTTGTATCCTGTTTGGAATGCTCCGTTTGTTCAAGGCAACCATTACCCCATGCAGCATGGCAGCAAATATGGTAGCGACGTGCCAGGTTTTAGTTTGTTTTTGTCATCTTGCTCCGTTTTTTGGTGATTTTTCTCAGCCACTTGGATGTATTATTATTGCTATTAGTAGTACTAGTAATAAATGGTGCATTTATCTAAAATGGTAAATGGTGCATTAATATAGCACCTTTCATTCTCCAAAATTGCAGGTGATTATTTTTCAAAGTACAGGAGTTTGGAAGGATGTACCACCTGGTGCTTCACATAGATCAGGCCCACACTTTTTTGACTTGAGAGCTACTTTCAAAATGAGCGCCTCAACAAGATCTACACATCAAAAATGTGATTGTTCCACTACTGAAAATCCATTTCAAGGCCCCCTAGAAAGTTTGAGCTTTGAAATAGTGGTGATGGTGTTACTTCTGTTATAGTGTTTAAGAATAATGCACTTAAAATGAGGAAAAGGAGGGGGGAATTGGAAGGTTTTCCTGTATGCTTAGTGATGCTTGAAAACAGTATTTTTCAGTAAGCGGTTTGAGTTGACAGTTCGGGAACTAAGAACTTTCACATTTTTGTCCACATTTGGGAAAGAGAACTGGCAAAACATTGGTCAAAATAACATTTATTCTCCATTTTCTAATCATGTAGACTCTTGAAAATTACGTAATTCATATGTATAATATAATTTAACTCTTGAGAGTGTAACATGAAACCATTCATTTCATTTTAACACTCTCAAGAGTTACAGATCTATAAGGGTCCAAGTGGTAGATCACCATCTACCTTTTGGGCACCCCTGACATAGATTGTGCATCACATTCACGCGCACGCGCATGCGCGCGCGCGCGCACGCACGCACGCACACACGCACACACGCACACACGCACACACGCACACACACACACACACACACACACACACACACACACACACACACACACACACACACACACACACACACACACACACACACACACACACACACCCCTATGACAGCAGACAACATGCAACCAACTCATTAACAATAGCAGCACCTAGCCGCAATGCAACTCTAGTTGCAGAGTTGCAATACTTTACTCTATAGAGTTGCAATACTCTACCGATAGACCGACCAATAGAATCAGTCTATCGCATTGGTTCTAACAGTACATTTTAACAGTGGGCGATGGACAAACAACGTTGGTCGATATCAGCGACGCCGGCGGTCATTACCGCAAATTCTCGCTTATTAGAATGCCATGCAAAATGAGCACCGTAAAGGACGACGTTGTGGGGCACTGAAAAATAAAGCAGGGTGGGGGAGGAAGTGGGGCGGAACTAGGAACCAAACTGCGCCGAATGGTTCAGGGTCGAGGGAGGGCGGCAAGCAGCACTTGGCTCTGATTGGCTATCGCCGGCCAAGCATCGGCAGATTTGGCCGAAAAGCTCAGCAATTTTTATGTTTTCGGCTGACGTTGCCAGGTCCACTTTTCGACCATCGCCCGATATGCTGCTATCGGCCGAATCGGCGGCTCCCATAGACAAATAATGGACTTTGGAGGCGCACCAAAGTCCAGGCTGGTGCCTCCTGCATGATGTTCAAATTCTAAACAGGTGGTAGGCTATAGGGCTGTTCAGTGACTAATGATGAGCGCTTCCAAACTCCAGTACTTGCGGCAGCTCGTGTACTAACCAACAAGACCAGACGGAGAGCACATATAACTCCCACCTTGAAATCTCTCCACTGGCTGCCAGTCTCCTTCAGAATTAATTTTAAAGTTCTCCTGATAGTTTTTAAATCTATTCATGGAATTGCACCCATTTACTTATCTAGTATGCTTCATGGATATGTGCCTGGACGGGCCCTTCGACCGGACCCAAAACTAAAAAGTTCGGAGAAGCAGCTTTTGGCTACTATGGTCCGGTATTGTGGAACAGTCTGCCCTGCCGTAAACCTGCGGCTCTCCAAATCTATTGATATTTTCAAAACAAATCCTTAAAGGAGAATTGCACACCAAAAGTTTTTTTTTTTTAATCTTTATTTGCACTTAATTTGTTAGAAAAAAGTGGTCCAGGTGTTATTTTGTGAAAACACTCCTTAATGCCCGTTTCCCCCTATAAACCCCATAAACCATGTGCCACGCCCCCAACTTTTGAGACAGCTGAATCACTGCTGTACCGAAAGTGAAAGTGTGAGTGTTAACACACTACTGACATGGCGGGGAGACAATATATAGCAGAAAAGTGCATTTTGGAGCGATGCATGTAGGTGAACTTGCATATGACCCCTTAGCCCCATTATAAGCCTATTTTGGGAGAGGGGAAACAGGCAATAACGAGTGTTTTCACAAAATACCTGGACCACTTTTTTCTAACAAATTACAAATTAAGTGCAAATAAAGATAAAAAAAATAATAATAAAAATAAATAAAACTTTTGGTGTGCAATTCTCCTTTAAGACTTATACCTTTTTAGCATTGCCTTTACTTAATTCCTAAACAATTACCTGTTTGGTTACCTATATACTTTTACCCCCCCTCTCCATTGTATTTATCCACTGTATTTTATTGTGTTAATCTTATGATCAGTAAAGCACATTGTGTTGCACCTGCATGAAAAGTGAAATATAAATAACATTTTGATTGATTGATTCATTGATTGAGAACTTGGAAAAATAATCACCCGCATAGAATGTATTGACAAAGTATCTCATAACATGTTTACTGTGTGAATTTTTAATTAAACAAATGCTTTAAAGATAGAGGATAATTCGACCTTTCCATACAGCTGTAATGTTAGCAAGTTTAATGTCGTTTAATACAAGCAGATCACATAATAGGGGAGTCAATGAGTCAATGTAGTGCCTGTGAGAGAGACTTTACTGGTTTTTTTCACAACTTCAGATGAGCCCTTCATGTTTAGTTCAAGTCATATATCCCAAGTTCTTTTTCTATTCAACATATATTTATTTTATTTCATATTCATTCCCATCTGTCATTCCATTGCGTTACGCATCACATAGTCTCAATGTCCAAATGGTCAAACAAAAGCTGCTTGCTGCCCGTGCCGGCTGGGTTCTAGAGGTAATGGAGGCAACTTTAGTGTGTACAAACCAGGGGCGGATCTAGGCATGGGCAGGCAATGCCCTCCTAAATGCCCAGTCTGCCCCACCAAACATGATTACATGCAAAACCTAAACAACCCAAGATATTTCAAATTAAAGTGCTTATATTTAAAATGATATGAAACACTACTACTGCTACTAACTAACTACAGCTGTGTCACCACTAAACCAACAGCATTTCATCATTGAAAACAGAAAACTCTGAGTCAGTTATTATTGATGCTTTACTTGACTAATAAAAGTCCTGTAACTGAAAATGGTATGGGTGCGACTTCATCGATGAAGCGATGAAGCCGCCCCCATGCCCAAAAACACTAAAACACTGCCTCACCCCACACAACCCCCTCTCGCCCAACGATTGTCTGTCTGCAGGGAAACAGCTGCATCATCAAAGTAGAAGCAACGTAGAGGGAGAAAAAGCAAAAACAAAAAATAGCTATATATCCATTTTGATTTTTGGCTAAAAGTACTTACACACTTTGCTGGTCTTGGTCTCAGAAAAGAGTAAAACATGAATCCACTGCTCCTTTTATAGGGGAAGGACTCAAATTGGGCTGCACCACCTCCAAGATTTCAGAGGGGTGCATGGTTTGGGTCATGGCAGACTATTGTTATGTTTTCTCATATTTCTGGGCTCTTCCAGGCATGGTTGTTATTTGCTTTATGTTTAAAAATGGTTCATGTGAGAATAGGGAGGTGTTTTCTTTGTTATGCTCATTAGAGATGAATGTGAATACGGTTAAGTGTCCCTGTATTTAGACAGCATGGTGGAGGCTTGGTAGGGAGAGGCCATCTTGTCATTCCAGTGTCAGAGATGGAAGGTGAAGGACACAATGCAAGAGCTCCAAGGTCTGTTCTATGAACCAGTGTTAGAATGTGTTGTTTAATCTGAACTGTCACTTGAATTGAGGCCAAGTTTATTTGAACTGTCTTTGAGAAAATAAAGTTCTATTTCATTCTTCCTGACTGCCAGAGGCAGTGCTTAACACTGGATATCGTCTCTCTCACGTATGTGCAGGTCGAGTAATAATAACAACAAAGTCACAGGATGTGACAAAAGTGACGGTGGGCGTGGAATGCCGTTACCGGCGTATATATGCCACCTTCCCTTTAGATCTTCTCGCTGGCTACGCGTTAGCAGGTTTTCGAGTGGACCATTGTTGTCGATTATCATCATTTCTTTGATTCATCGTTGCCGTCTCTTCGCCGGGAGTCCCGTAACCCATACGGTTGCAGCATCGCACTGCGTCCTCCAGGGACTGCGATTAGGGACGTGCACGCGCTCATGCTCCGTCGCGGCGCCGGTGTTTTCGCCGGCTACGCTGCTGCTGGAGGCACCAACAGGTTTAGCCCTACATGTCTTTGAATCCTGTCCAGGATTCTAAGCCATACATCGACTGCATCACTTGCTGTAACATTTAACTGTGGGCGCTCTTTGCGTGCTAATCATTCAATGTGCACTCACCCATTAAATGATTCCAAAGACGTGTGGTCTCATATAGTCCTCTACTTTCATATCCATGTCAAAGTTGTGGCGGAAAACGTCTGCTTAGTCAAATATATCCACTTTTCACGACGTCCACACACGCGACTGTCTCATCAAGCAAGGGGCCCGGAATGATCGATGGACAGATTCATGTAAACTTCCTGTCGATTGCCGCAAACGTCATCACCACCTGCCAATTGTGTTCCCCAAACCTTTTGTGATGATGACGTTTGCAGCGATCAGGTGCAGCCGGTATTATGATCCCCTTTGTCTGAAGGGAGAGATGTCTGTGTGCGTCTCGTGAAAAGTGGATATATTTGACTAAGCAGACGTTTTCCGCCACAACTTTGACATGGATATGAAAGTAGAGGACTATATGAGACCACACGTCTTTGGAATCATTTAATGGGTGAGTGCACATTGAATGATTAGCACGCAAAGAGCGCCCACAGTTAAATGTTAGAGCAAGTGATGCAGTCGATGTATGGCTTAGAATCCTGGATAGGATTCAAAGACATGTAGGGCTACAACAGGTTAGTACGGTTGGAACGGACTGTTTTCGGTCCTTTTCCCTCTTGTTTAATTAGTTGTCGCTTCATCTATATTACATTCCCTGTTTATGACCGAGATTGTTTGTAAACATATTCTATTGTTGTAGGTTTGCTGGTATTCGGTAAATACTACACAGCCTTTGTTTGTATTAACTGCCTGTTGAGCGTTTGCGATCATTCAGGGTTTGTTTATAACTACATACTGGTAGTGTTTCTGTTTGTATTGTCCGGTGGTCGTCTTCGCCTATCCAGTTGATTATCTGTGTTTTCTTTTGTATTGATTGCCTGTTGGGCGTTTGGCTCAGTACAGAGCTTCCTTCTGTTTATACTATTATCATTTTTTATATTGTATATTCTCTAGATTGTTCCCAATTCGAGTGTTTTCGCTCGTGGGGTGTTCTGTGTTGTTTTGGAGTGTCTCCGCTCCATAGACCCTGGTAGCCGTTGTCGTTCCAATTGTTTTCTATACTACTTCGACCATGGCGCACTGTTGTTCGGTGTGCTCGGGCCCCATGTTGGATGATGACGGACATGATCGGTGCCCCAAGTGCCTGGGTGTTGCACACCTAAGGCAGGGTTTGACCGAGGAGCAGTGTCTGCATTGCAGCTACTTGCCTCGGGACCTGAAGATGGCCAGGCTTGCTGAGCAAGAGCAGCAGCCTGAGAGCCAGATGCTTCCCCCGTCTGGTGTCGTTGCGCAGACAGGTAAGCGGCGCATGGGCGCTACATCCCGGAAGGCCTCGCACAAGAAGCCCAGGAGAGAGTCTTCCACGGCTAGGGCTTCTGTGGTGGACCCGTTGGCTGCTAAGGTGGATACCTTAACGTCTCAGTTTGCTGAGATGAGGCAGCTTCTTCTCAACCTCCAGCGGCCGGAGCCTGCCCCTCAGGCTGCTGACCCACGGGCAGATGATCGGGAGACTGCCGCCTCCTCCGCATCATATGACGAGGACTCTATGTCCATAAGGGCCTCATGCGCCGACTTCGATGAGGAGCGTGAGGATGAGGAGGAGGAGACGATGAGGAGGCGACCAGGACTTCTCGCACTCGCTCGTCACGGTCGAGCAGTGTGGTTAGAGGGGCATGGCCCTGGCCCGCTTGGGACTGGATGAATCACCCGCCGCCACAGTCACCAGGAGCAGCCTTTTGAGGCGTGTTGAGCCTCCGGCGGCCTTCAGTGTCCCCATGGCATGGTTGCTATTTGTTTTATGTTTAAAAAATGGTTTATGTGTTAATAGGGAGATGTTTTCTTTGCTATGTTCATTAGAGATGAATGTGAATACGGTGGAGTGTCCCTGTATTTAGACAGTATGGTGGAGGCTTGTAGGGAGAGGCCATCTTGTCATTCCAGTGTCAGAGATGGAAGGTGAAGGACACAATGCAAGATAGAGCTCCAAGGTCTGTTCTATGAACCAGTGTTAGAATGTGTTGTTTAATCTGAACTGTCACTTGAATTGAGGCCAATATGAGTTTATTGTCAAGTTTATTTGACATGTCTTTGAGAACATAACGTTTGGGCAATAATCAAGTTTTTTTTTAGGTTGTCATGTTACTATTACTATTGAAAAGGCTTTTGGAATAGTTAAATTTGCCAATCTTTTGATTGGCAAATTTAGTTGTTGTGAGCTTGTAGAACGGCCATTTTAACAGAAAAAATATATTATGTAGTGTTTTGTTAAATGTTAATGTTAAAATAGTTTAAATAACCTCCAGCATGTCGCCATGCTGACACAGGGCTCAAAACAAGGCGACCAGCCGGCCGCACTGATCAAGGATTTACATTTTTATATGTCAGTCGACCAGACAACATGCCTGGTAGAGAAGCATGCAGCCTCCTGGGAATTATGCAAGTCGAAGCCTGTGGCAATTTTGGGTTCTGTCATTGTATATACTACTAGGCAACTTATGATGCTCATTGCCATCTGTCATCTGAGGGCGCCCAGATTGGAAGTGGAATGCAGTCAATGCATTCCATTTCCACTGGAAAATGTATTCGTTATTTATGTATGGTCGTATTTATGTATTTATGTTGGAAAACGCACTTATGATCTCAGGTATAAACGTGCAATAATATACATAAACTACCTATCTATATAATATGTAATTTAAATATGTAATTTAATGTACATAGTAAACTGTGGCCTTGACACTCAACTGTCAAATCAATTGTGGACTTCGGGGTGGGGCTTGACAAGCCAAATGGCTTCTCCCTGGCCCTTTTTTGGACCTTGGGCAGAAATACGGACATACTGAACAAAGGGAGGAGGGAGAAAAAAAAAAATCTATGCACTGTGCCTGTGTGCCTTATCAAAAGAAAGAAAAAAAGAAATGTATATCTACTGTGACTGTCCCTTTGTGCCTTATCAAAAGAAGAGGAAAAAAATAAATGTATGTACTGTTACCATGCCTTGGTCCGAAAATAAACTGAAACTGAACTGAACTGAACTGAATTACTGTTTGGTTTTCAGCTGGACTTCCAACAAGCATCCAGACAGACAGACAGACAGACAGACAGACAGACAGGTCCTGTGGGCCGTTGGGTTTCCCCGTGTCCATCGTGGAACTGCTCATGCATTGCACGTTTGGCAACCCTGTGTGTCTGTGTGAATACGTGTGTGTGTGTGTGTGTGTGTGTGTGTGTGTGTGTGTGTGTGTGTGTGTGTGTGTGTGTGTGTGTGTGTGTGTGCACATGTGAATGTCATCTTGGTCTCGCTTGCAGTTTTATTGCCTTTTGACTCGGCGGTTGTTGTTTTTTTTCTTCTTCTTCTTTTATTTTTGTACATTTCTCTGAATTTGGCTCCAGCAGCTTCAGTACATGGCCTATATCAGGGGTTTTCAACCTTTTTTCATCTCAGGGACCACCATTTATTAAAGATTTGAGCCACGGGCCACCATTTGAGGACATTTTAGCCCCACAGACAGACCCCAAATCTAAAGATTTATTTTGCTTTTGTCCACAATTCCAGGCTGGATTTGAGAAACAAAACAAGCAAAACATACATTCCAAAATGGCTAATTCAGATGATGAATTAGCCATTTGGTTTCATTTCTACATTGTCAAGAGTTACATCTGGTTAAACAACTTAGCTGGGGACCACCTGGAACCCTCTCAAGGACCACTGGTGGTCCCCGGACCACCGGTTGAAAACCACGGGTCTATATCATGCGCGTGGTTGTTGCTTTTTGTTGATTGAGCTGCATGTGACCTACTATTGTCCAAAATGTGACAGTATAGCCACTGTCCATCAGATGCTTATCTGACAGAATCAATCAACCGATCAACAGGCTGTCATGTGACTGATGATGATGAGTGACATGTGCAAAGTCCTCACAGCTCAGACCTCCTGTGTGGATTATAAAATCAATTTCTCTCAGGCAACCGTTGGTTAACAATTTCAATTTTTTTATTGTTAACCGTTGTGATGTAGTTCAGTCCCTCGGTTGAGACGATTGACTCATATGATTTCCAAATGGTTACATTTGAAGCCTCCTTTTATTATACTGAAATTACAATATACTGTACATGCATACAGCATAGGGTATAGTTACTGCATATTATAGCATGTTGCCTATAGGGGGCGTCTGTGGCTCAGGAGGTAGCCCAGGTCGTCTAATGATCCATTAGCCTGTTTGAACCTGGCCTGGGGAGGCGGGGTACCGTCAGTTTTTGGACGGCAGATGAGCTGATCTGATTTGATCTCACCAACGTGTCATCATCCCCGGCCCCTCCCCCTACCTACCGCCCCTCCACTGCTGTGATACGTCACATCATTTAGAGCCACGCCCACCCCGGAAGGTTGACTCCTCCCACTTGTATGCCACCTTGGCTAACAAATTAGCTGGCTTTCTGTTTTCGCACAACACAGACAAAACTAAAAGCCTGGGTGTCGAGGCTAAGGCTATAGTTACTCTACTATAGCGTGTTGCCTATTGAGGGCAACTGTGGCGCAGGAGGTAGCGCAGGTTGTCCGTGGCTCGCCGGTTCGAATCCCAGATCCGTTCTGTTTTTTTTTTGCCTAGCATAAATGTAAATTAAATTCTTTGTTACTGGCTATACTTGACCTACTTTTTGTCGAGAGACGAGCTGTGATTGGCCCCTATATTACTTCTGGTGCTGTGGTCCTGCGGGTAGGTACGTGCGTGCCTGTGCATGTGTGTGTAATGTGCATGTGACCAGGCACTTGTGGTTCTGATGGTTCTCTGTAGAGCTATAAAGAACTCATATTGGCACCATCATTCACACACACACACACACCAACACACACACACACACACCAACACACACACACACACACACACACACACACACACACACCACACACACACACACACACACACACACACACACACACACACACACACACACACACGCACGCACGTAGTGGGAGAGGCATAATCAGACAGGTATTAATTTAAAGCAATAGGGCTTCTAGGAGGCATATCGCTGTAAATGATAGTGCCTGTCCTCCCTCTGTCTGTATGATCTGTCTCTATACCTACTCTACTGTACATTATTGTCCCCTAATTGGTCTCTGTCGGGGGCGGATCTAGGCATGGGAATGGGGGGGGGGATGCCCCCCTAAATACCCAGTCTGCCCCACCAAACACGATGCCATGCAAAACAACCCAAGATATTTCAAATTAAAGTGCCTATATTTAAAATGATTTGAAACACTAACTAACTACAGCTGTGTCACCACTAAACCAACAGCATTTCATCATTGAAAACAGAAAACTCTCTGAGTCAGACCTTTAGCTTTATGCATGCTGTGTGTCTGTTGCAACTTCAACAACAACTGATGTTATTATTGATGCTTTACTTGACTAATAAAAGTCCTGTAACCGAAAATGGTATGGGGGCGGCTTCATCGCCCGTGGTGCGAAGCGACACGGGCGATGAAGCCGCCCCCATACCATTTTCTCCTGCCCCCCCAATGGGAAATGTTACATCCGCCCCTGGTCTCTGCGCTGCCTAGGGACAAAGTGTCCCAGAGGGACTATCAAGAGGCGGGACTTCTGGTTTGTTAACTTCCCCCGAAAGTCGCCATTTTTCAGCCAATTGCGGCAGTGCTCCAGAAAATGCCCCCTTTGTGTTCCCGAAGCTGTTGTTATAGGGGAATTCCACCCATTTTCAACATTCTAATATGTCATTAGTATATCCTAGAGGTGTTTGGTGGACATGATAAAAAAAAAAATCCCCCATTCTGTGTTCCCAAGAAATGGAGGTCTGAAGAAAACCACGAACATGGTGAAACAACTTCATGACATCATCAAGATGTATTTTCACTTAATGGATTTCTTTAGACGCTCCTTTTTTTCTGAGAGAAAAAAATGTTGAAAATGGGTGGAATTCCCTTTTTAAGGTTTAAAAGAATTGTGTGCATGTTGCACACTTAACTATAACTGCTTTGTTTGTCGAAATCTTTTGTTTTTCTTCTGAAAATAAGAGTGAACAAGTCAAGACGCTAGTGAGGACTGAACAGGGTTGTTTCGCTGACCGCAACTCACCCCCCAGGCTTTCAGTTTTGAAAACACCAGGGAGTCGAGGCCAGCTAGTGTGCACATGAGTTAATTGTGTTTTTTAATCCGATTAATCAAAAATTTAACGAATAACTTGTTATTTTCGAACAAGTCTATACCTCATTGTATATCCTATGCAATGAGGTTGAAGTGATGTGACTGCATGCACAAATAATAAGCTTTGGAATTGTAATATCTTTCCATCTCACAACCCGTGAGATTGGGTGGAGGGGGGGTCTTGTATGTAGACCCCTGAGGCGGCTGGGAGCATGCAGGGTCTCTCATTAAAGCCTGGGTGAGACCATCACTCACGTCTGTAATGTACATATTACTATACCTCAGGGTCCATAATAATGTACTGTATATAATGAACTCAGCTGCAGGGAAGAACCTGGTGAAAGTTATCTGTGTCACAATGCAACCGCTGTCCCATGTATATATACAGTACATATTGTATACTGTATCTTCTGTATATTGTATGGAGCCCAACAGCCCAACACAAGATACCAGATGCATGCTTTAGAGCAGTGGTCCAGGGACCACCATGCAGTGGTCCTTGAGAGGGTTCCAGGTGGTCCCCCAGCTAAGTTGGTTAACCAGAGGGAAAAGTTGGATAGCCAGATGTAACTCTTTGAGAGTGTGAAAATGAAACCAAATGGACCCTTGGTGAAAAACAAGGGTTTTATCTCTGGCAGCTGTCATCCAATTTCACTCCAACTCACCAGTAAAAAAGCACCAGATTTTCTGCCAGGAGTTTTTCTCTAATTTTGGCGCTAGGGGGTCTGGAAAAGAGCTAAATATAGCAACAAATGCGTCAAGTTGGCAAGGGAGCGAGTTAGATCGGGGGTCGGGAGAGATAGAGAATGCGACTGCCTCCTTCGAGAGTCAGGGAAGATGCTTCTTAATTAAGTGGAAGATAAACCACTTAATTAAGAAGTCTACACAGTTAGAAAATCTAGAAGATTAATGGTCATTTTGATCTGTATGTTTGACTGTTTCTGTTAGTGAGAATCCAGCCTGGAATTGTGGACAGAAGCAAAAGAAATCTTTAGTTGTGGGTCTGTGGAGTGAAAATGCTGAATAAATAGTGGGCCCTGCTATCAACAAGATGGTTTAGAGAGATCATGGTTTTTGCAAAACTGTCTATGACAATTTGTGGAAAAACTGTCACACAGGGGTGGCAATGGGCTCAACGTTCATCTTCAGTTCTACATAATGAGTCACAGCAGCGAGCCCAGTGTTCCACTGAGTCCTCTCTCCGCCTCGGGTCGAAGTAGAACTTCACATTTATTTGGTGATTTAGAAGTTGCAGTCCTCTTGTATTTTTACTGTAGATTATTTGGATGTGTTTGCTGTCTCTCCTCGATGTCCTCAAGCGTGCGTGGCTGTGTCAATGGCGGATCTAGGCATGGGCTTGGGGGGGGGGGGGGGGGGTGCCCCCCTAAATGCCCAGTCTGGCCGCCACCAAACATGATGGCATGTAAAACAACCCAAGATATTTCAAATGCAATATTTAAAATGATGTGAAACACTACTACTGCTACTAATTAACTACAGCTGTGTCACCACTAAACCAACAGCATTTCATCATTGAAAACAGAAAACTCTCTGAGTCAGACCTTTAGCTTTATGCATGCTGCGTGTCTGTTGCAACTTCAACAACAACTGATGTTATTATTGATGCTTTACTTGACTAATCAAAGTCCTGTAACTGAAAATGGTATGGGTGCGGCTTCATTTCGCGCCACGGGCGATGAAGCCGCCCCCATACCATTTTGTCCTGCCCGCCCCCCAATTGGGAAATGTTACATCCGCCCCTGGGCTGCGTGTTTGCATAGTGTACATGCGTGTGGGCAGAAAGAAGCTTATTAAGGGACAGAACACATTCTTATCTTGGCAGTGAAGTTGTGTTTCGCTGTGGGTTGGAGTGATGGAGGGTCAATCTGTCAGAGATGTTCCAAGGATTTGATGACGGCTCAACATTTCAATGATTTGAATTAATGAAAGGCACCGGCCAAGTCATGTCCTGGTATGCATTGTGTTTTACTGGCTCTTTGCCTGCTCAAAGTATGTTTTTTGTCCCATGAAGGGCTTCCAAATGATGTTTCCCCCATTTTTGGGGGGTTGGGGGAATCTCGGGTGGTTAACGAATCAAATTGATCACTTTCCCACTCATAGAATTAAATTAAACAAGGATTCATGTGTAGTCGTTTCTCTTTTTTTTTGTCATTTTTTGACTTTTTTTTCGTCTCTAAATTTATCCACTTTCAAAGTCAAAGTCACATTATTTGTCACCGCAGCGAAATTGGTTCTCCACTTTTGACCCATCACTTGGAGCGGTGAGCTCCAAGGAGCGGTGAGCTGCGGCTTCCCGCGCTCAGGAATCATTAGCTGATTTTGACCCCCAATCCATCCCTTTAATGCTGAGTGCCAAGCAGGAGGGCATTGGGTCCCATTTTTAGAGTCTTTGGTATGACCCGACCGGGAATCGAACCCCGACCTCCCAGTTCCAGGGCGGACACTCTAACCACAAGGTCACTGTTCAGGTTCAACCTGTTGTGTCCCTGTTTAAACCCCATCACCAGAGAGCCACAACATCCTCAAATGCTGCATTTCAGTGTTTAGCATTATGGTTGGTTTAGTGGGTTATGATTAAAATGTGAGGTTATAGGTTTAGGAATTGTCAGAACCAGAATCGTTTTTATTGTTACACCACAGTTTGAGTAAAAAAAAAAAAAAAAAAGTGAGAATTAAATTTTGTGCACAATATTGTGTAATTTTGTCAAGGACAACAAAGAAAAGGAAGCTTTTGCTGCAAAACCGTATGTTTTACATTCCCTAACTCCTGGTGTGCTTTCATCACAACGGATATTGTTTTTGTGATATCAAGTTAGGTGTAGGCGTACATCAGTGATGGGCAGTAACTTGTTACAAGTAGCTAAGCTACATAGCTTAACTACATTTTCCCGTAACTTGTTGTGCAGCTTACTACAATTTACTGGGGATAGCTTGTATATAGCTTACTACACTACAATACATATCACAGATAAGCTTTTGGATGTCTCTGTCGTACAACAAAGTGGTGCGGCATGGCTGCATGGTAACCACAAGGTTGTCAGTTCAAACTCGGGCTAGTGTCGATGTGCCCCTGAGCAAGGCACTTAACCCCTAATTGCTCCATTAGTGTGTGAATGGGATCCACAATCTATGTAAAGTGCCTTGGATAAAGGGACTATATATAAATGCACTATTTAGCATTTGATTAATCAATGACATGTTTTAGTATATGTTGGGATTCTGTCAGTCCCTTGTCACATATTGCACAGCTCAAATAATGTGTGAAAATGCCGAGTCCATATTTCTCCATCCTGGATGAGCTCTGCTCGCAGAACAAGTTCAATTTTATACTCAAGATATTCAGATGTACAGTAGGCGTCATCTTTTTTTTCTCCTTTGGTTTTAATTGTAGTTTGTTGTTATGTAATGCTTGTGTTGTGTGTGTGAGGTTTTTTTTTTTGACAACAGAGCTTTGGTAAAGACACTAGCAATTGTATTCAGTGGCTTTTGTTTTGTTTGCCCATAGCATTCACTTACGCGCTCACTAACGTTATTTGGTGTTCTGTTGATGATAGGCTATGGTATATACATTATTTTGAACAGCCATGCATTATGTCTTCAGTTGAGAGGGGGAGAGGGAGGGAGAGGGAGAGGGAGAGAGGGAGAGAGACACACACACACACAGAGGGAGAGAGAGAGAAAATGTGAAAAGTTCAGGCTTTTTGTTTGTACTGGTAATTGGGCCCGGAAAACCGAAACAAAAAAGATAAATTAAAAAGTTGTTCTTTTCTTTTTTTTTTTTAGTAAATACTATATTTATTTTCTCTCTCAAAGCTATTTCTAATGGTTTGAGCCAGTCCTTGTAATTTCCGTATGGAAATAGTCATTATAATAGTGATGCTAGATAAAGCCCCTGATTCATGAGGATAGAAAACACACATGAGAGCACCAAAATACGAGACCATTGTTCCATTTAGGGCACTGCTGGCCAATGGGGAGTGACGTGGTTACATGGCGGCCATCTTGTGAGAGGATAGCATAACATTGCATTGATAGCATTGTGTCTATGAGCATATACTTTCTAAATGACGACAACTCGCTTATTTTTCAACCAATTTTCAAACGGATTGGTTTGTTGTAAACGTCAGAGACGTTCGCATAATATGAGACGTTATATGGTGTATTAGGGGGGAAAAAATAAAATTAGCAAAAATAATAGCCACATTGATAACGTTCATAACAATGCAATCCGTTTGGAAATCCAACAGGAAGTACGTCATCACTCCAATATGGCGGAGGCACCGGGGGCTGGTTGTTTCTATGGGGCTTCTATGGGACTGTCGCCTCTTCATATAGAATCTTTGTCGTCAGACTCACTGGGCCTACAGACTACAGGATTGCACATTCCAACTTTCGGCCGGAAGTGTGACGTCACGTCCTCCTTTTTTGAATGGGTTTCAATGGGCACTTCCCGCTACTTCCTGTCTGAATTTCGGCCGCGGGCGGGTCTTTCCTGCTGCCTGGCCGCTGTCCGAAATTCAGACAGGAAGTAGCAGGAAGTGCCCATTGAAACCCATTCAAAAAAGGAGGACGTGACGTCACATCCCGGGCCGAGACCTGGACTGTACAAAAACCCGTGTAGAGGCAGCCACAGAGGACAGATGGGATGGATAAGAAAGGGTATTAAATCATTAGAGTGCTGCCAGCTGCCATCAATGTGCGTGTGTGTGCGTGTGCGTGTGTGTGTGCGCGTGCGTGCGTGCGTGCGTGTGTGCGTGCGTGTGTGTGCGTGTGTGTGTGTCTGTCCATATGGCTTATTATGGCAGCATAATGTGTGTGCAGTATTGTGTGCATTTACACAGATTAAAGGCGACTATTTAACGTTTAAAGTGAGCTGCTCTGAGCTGTTGCTTTATGATAGAACCTGCTCATACCCATCGACACCACCGCCTGTAACTAATTTCACTGGATAACGATATACCATAGGTTAATTAATACACCATGAATACATAATTGCGCTCCTCTACTCAAATTTACGCTGTACAACAAGGGCCATGTGTTCCGCCTCTAAAGGTGCATTCAGACTCATAAAGTTAAAGGCTCAGTCATGAAAGTGAAATGAAGCGGCTTCACCATTTAAGGTGAATTGGGCTTTCACCTTACACAGTGAAAGCAGTGAGGACTTCATACTCCCTGTGGTGTCCTGACTCCGCCCACCTGTGGTTTAGAGGTGATGTGTATGTCTGGGCATCCAGACTACAGGATTGCACATTCCAACTTTTGGCCGGAAGTGTGACGTCACGTCCTCCTTTTTTTGAATGGGTTTCAATGGGCACTTCCTGCTACTTCCTGTCTGAATTTCGGCCACGGGCGGGTCTTTCCTGCTGCCTGGCCACGGTCCAAAATTCTGACCGGAAGTAGCAGGAAGTGCCCATTGAAACTCAATCAAAAAAGGAGGACGTGACGTCACAGCCCGGTCCGAGACTTGGACTTTGCACAACCCCGTGTAGTTGCAGCCTGTGAGGTTCTACCACTGAAGCAGGAGGAACAGCGGAGGAGGGACCTAGTTTTTATTTCCTCGTCCAGAATCGCCACTTTTATCCTGTGTAAATCAATCTCTAATTTTGCCCCATGTTTATTTTTTTATTTTGTTTTTAACAAACATCTGCGTCTTCAATGTCTCAGCTATTTATTGCCATGAGTTGTAGCCCATCTGTTGGTAATCTGCCATTGAGGCGTTCTGAAGATGTTCTTATTGCCTGACCAACATCGACAATATCTCTTTTCTCCCTTCCTTCTGCTCCTCTTCTTTTTATTTTTCTCCCCTTTCACCGCGAGTCACTTCACCGTGGAGCATGATTGAGCCTTTAAAGCGTCGCAGTGTGTGTGTGTATACAGTCACTTCTGGATTTTGGTCACGCACGTCAAAGGGTTAAAACATTCATCAAAAATAAATCTTTAGTTTTGGGGGTCTGTGGGTTGAGAATGTCAAATGGTGGTACGTGGCTCAAATTCTGAATAAATAGTGGGCCCTGGGTGTAAAGCACTGGTCTATAGTCACGGCACTCAACTCGTCGTGACTCGTTGACAAACTGAACTCCACGTTAATTAGACGCAAACTGATGTTCCGCATGCTGTTCCCCCCAAATAAACAGACGCTATATACATGTGTGCATGTGATTGTGTGAGTGTGTGTATGTGTGTGCGCGTGTGCACGTGCGTGCTTGCCTGTGTACACGTGAGAGCGAGTAACAGTCCAGCCAAAACACATCTGGCTCATTATGTGTGTGTGTGTGCGTGTGCGTGTGCGCGTGCGCGTGCGCGTGCGCGTGTGTGTGTGTGCGTGTGCGTGTGTGTGTGTGTGTGTGTGTCCGTGTGTGTGTGTCCAACCCACACATAGCTATTGTATGGCATCATTTCAAGTGTTCACATGCAGCAAACACACCACATGCTGTTTTAGACCGTATACTTGATGGTGGGGAGCCATTTTGTAAAATGGCATATATACTGGCTATATATATAAATATTTTAACTCTTGAGAGCGTAAACATGAAACCAAATGGACCCGCAAGGGTCCATTTGGTTTCATGTTTACGCTCTCAAAGAGTTACATCTGGTTAACCAGCTTTCCATCATTTAGCCTGGGGATCACCTGAAATCCTCTCAGGGACCACTGGTGGTCCCCGGACCTCCTGTTGAAAACCACTGCTTTAGGAAAATTAATCCAATTGAACTTCATCTCGCACATCAATTAACTCTACACACATTCGTGTGGGGTTTGGAACAAACAAACCCCTAGCTGCCTCTCTTCTTCTGGTCTCTGTATGTAGACCCATGAACCCTGCATCCTGTCAGTTTGTGCAGATGCACCACCCTCCCAGGAGGCACTGAGCTGACAACCCAAACACACCTCATGTAAGTCAGCAGGAGGAGCGTTCTGGCTGCTGCTGAGGGGAAACATGACAGCTCCCTATGGATGCACCTGTGTGCACGCAGCGCACCGCCGCAATACACAGCATGCACACGCACTATGGTTGCCACATGTGTCCAGGGGCGGATTGGCCATCTGGAGTACAGGGAGTTTTCCGGTGGCCTGCGCCACCTAGTGGCCTGGACATTTTTTTTTTTTTTTTTTTTTTTCAGGGCAGGCCAGGGCGCCAGGCCCAGGCCAGGCAAACTAGTGTTTCTATCCTTCAAAAAAAAAAGAGGTGTCCTATACACCAGAGCCTTCAAGTAGGAGAGTTGCCATATTCCCGTTCACTCCTGTGCGCCAGGGCACTGCCTCGCGCTGCTGGAGGCAGTGTTACCAACTGCCAAGATCCAAAATGCACTAGTGGCACTTCCAAAATGCACTAGAATGCGCTAGATGCTCGCCTGGAACATACAGATCAAAATGACCATTAATCTTCTACATTCTCTAGTTGTGTAGACTAAGTTGGGCTAATTCACATGATGAATATTTTAACTCTTGAGGGTGTAAAAATGTAACTCAAAGAGTTACATTTGGTTAACCAGCTGCCCCCCCCCCCCCCCCCCCCCCCCCCAGGGTGGCCTGGCAAAGGCAAAATTGTGTGACAAAAACCCTGGACATTTTGACCATCCATGCAATCGGCGGCCTATTATCAGCGCCGATTATCGGCCTTTTGGTCGGAAGCAACGCACCTCTTTAAACATCTAACCCAGAAATATATCACACACTTTACACTGAAATGTTACTGCTCTCATTATTTTATTACTCTTCTACATATCAGATTAATAATTAGGCTACTTAACCATTAATTTCCCATAGACCCCCAAAACTAAAGATTTATTTTTGCTTTCGTCCACAATTCCAGGCTGCATTTCGGGGAAAACAAAATAGATGACCATTAATCTTCGACATTCTCTAGCTGTGTAGACTTGGAATTCAGATGATGAATATTTTTTACTCTTGAGAGTTACATCTGGTTAAACAACTTTCTACCATTTAGCTGGTGGTCCCCGGAACACTGATTAAAAAACAGATCCTACCATAACCTTAGTAAACATATGACTATGCTTAAACCTAACCTTAACCAGCTTGACTGATATGATACCAACCACGACTCGCAATCCAATATTTAAACTCGTGACACGAAAAAGTTTTAGAAGCAGAATTCACACAGCCACACACGTGCACACACGCGCGCACACACACACACACACACACACACACACACACACACACTAGCGAGGTACTCCTCGCTGACCTGACGTTAGTATATTAATCTAGAGGAGACGGACTCAGCACTGCATGTACTTCTTTGGTCCATGCCAAAAAAAATAATAATTGCACTAGCAATTATTCTAAACTTACTTTGGCCAAGTCCCCTGCATGAAGATTTTAACTAGGTCATCTGCTCACAACTCATTATCAGCCAAGTGCCTACTTTTTCCCACAAGATTAATAATCAGTGTTTTCAGTATAATGCTTTATTGGCGAATGGCGATGCCCACTCACAGTTATCATTCCTGTATTGAGTTGTGCTTGAATCGTGCTGTAAATCTACTAGCTGTAAAATCATCCATCCATTCATTCATTCATTCATTCATCTCCTAATTCCTTTACACCAGGGGTTTTCAACCTTTTTGACACCAGGGACCACCATTTATTCAGCATTTGAGCCACGGACCACATTTGATGACATTTTAGCCCCAAAGACCTACATTCTCAAGAGTTACATCTGGTTAACCAACTTCCCATCATGGGGACCACCTGGAACGTTCTCAAGGACAACTGGTGGTCCCCGGACCACCGGTTGAAAACCCCTGCTTTAAACTTATTGGAGATATAGGACCTTTTTGGTCAACAGAACTTTTTGGCAGTTCATCACTAAATGACAGCTGTCAATAAATTATTGACAGCTGTTCAGTCAGGACAACTCAAGATGTTGGAGTAATATATTTATTGATCATAATTAGCAATATAAATAAATGCATATAACTGGTCTGGCGATGGATTGGATCAGCTTTTAAGGTACACGGATCAAGCGCAACAGTCCCGACCAGGGACTCCGAATCCCCCTGTACCTAAACAGCAGATCCAACACGACAGGTGGTAGCTGGGGTGGTGGTGGGAGCACAGCAAAAGTTAATAGACAGAGCATCAGCAGAAGCAGCAGCATGCAAGCAAGCAGGATGAGCAGTGTGACCATCCAGCTTAAATAGCCGGTAAGAAGATGAAGCGAGTGTGTGATTGGCTGAGTGAATTATGGGAAATAGAATGTGATGCTGCGTCGGGCCCTATAAGAGGGCCGGCAGTGACTGCACTGAGGTTTCCTGAATGAACTTGCTATGCGCTTGTCTATGACCAGCGCACCGCTCATTTTAGTGATGAACTGCCAAACTGTTGTGTTTGGCACCAAATCAATACATTAGTGATTTAGTGTCAATAAGGAGTAGTATTTTGTTTTAATGCCAGCATCTCTTTTGGAACAATGATGGGGATAATGACATAGTGTAGTGGGTTTTCTTTACTTTTTTGATATTAAGGCCCACTTCATTCAGCCATGGAGGAGGACGTGTGTGTGTGTGTGTGTGTGTGTGTGTGTGTGTGTGTGTGTGTGTGTGTGTGTGTGTGTGTGTGTGTGTGTGTGTGTGTGTGTGTGTGTGTGTGTGTGTGTGCTGTTTGCATTGCTGTGACTTACCAACCCAAGCATGGAGACATGTTTTGCATGACAAATGTTTGTCTCATGGCCCCTAAACCTCTTTCAGAGAGGGAAAACCACTCATCCTTCGAGTATAGTTATTAGACTTTCTAATGTATCATCACTAATTGGTTTCTCTATGAAACTAATTTCTTCTTCTTTTGTTTTGTTTTATTATTTATTCACTTGATCCTGATCTGCCTCTGGGTATTGATTATTATTGTTGTTAAAAAAAGGAGAAAAAAATTCAACTCAAAGGAGCTTCATGCATGAGAAAACAAACCTTTGCATGGCCAAAGCAAGTGTCACAAATACAATACAATAAAAAAAAAAAACATTTTAAAATGGAGAAAGAGAAAGTATATACAGTTGGAGGAGGCACAGCGTCACATTGCATAGCTTTATACATGTTATGGTGCCAACCCCCTTTCAAAAAGTAAGGAAATTATAGTCATAGTCGCATGATTTGTCACTACGTTACCGCAGCGAAATTGGTTCTCCACTTTCAACCCATTTTGACCCCCAATCCATCCCTTTGATGCTGAGTGTCAAGCAGGGAGGCATTGGGTCCCATTTTTACAGTCTTTGGTATGACCCGACCGGGAATCGAACCCCGACCTCCCAGTTCCAGGGCGGACACTCTAACCACAAGGCCACTGTTCTGGTCATAGTCATAGTTACCTCTCTGAAAGACTAACTGGTTACTTTACTCTAGAGTTCTCAACGGGCCTGAAAATTGAGGCCCGGCCCTAACTGGGCCCTAACTGATCAGGCCCAAAGCGCGGCCCGACCAGCATAGTTTTTAAGGCACGGCCCTACAATGTCGGGTCGGGCCTGGTCGGGTTTGGGTAGAATTTGAGCACGCTACACAGAGTAAAAGTGAAAATAGTCAATCAGCACTATCTTCATAAGAGGTAAATACACACACAGACAGACAGAACAGAATTATTATTTTTATCATAATAAAATAATTCAATATATATTACATTTTAGGCCGAGCCCGACCCTAAAATGTCGTTTGAGAACTCTACTCCATACTAAATTATGAAAGTAGGGGCGTTACTTTACCTTACTTTACTTTTTTTTAACATACAGAAAAGGGGTCCTAACGAGGGTCTTGTTGACATCTGGTGACCCTGAAGAACATCCTAATCTCTGCATTTGAATGACTTAAAGCCGAGCATGAAAATGGGACCACTTTGAATGCACCTGCTTTGAATGGAAGATGAGTCAAGTAAATGACAGCCAGTGTCGTCTTGGATTTGATCGCCTCGCTAAGAACAAATATGAATAATGTGGATTACAGGGAAAGAGCCCCATGCAAATACCAGTCTTCCGTTTTAGTCTATTTTATTGGTTTTTAACTAGTGGTCCAGGGACCACTGGCGGTCCTTGAGAGGGATCCAGGTGGTCCCCAGGCTAAATGAAGGAAAGTTGGTTAACCAGATGTACCTCTTTGAGTGCATAGGCATGATACCAAATGGACCCGAAAGGGTTTCATGTTTACACTCTCAAGAGTTAAAAAATTTATCATGTGAATTAGCCCCAAGTCTACACAACTAGAGAATGTAGAAGATTAATGGTCATTTTGATATGTATGTTTGACTGTCTTTTTTCCCCAAAGTTTTGACTTCTCTAGGTTATATGTTCTATAGGTTGTGTCTGTTAACCTTGCGCGCGCGTGCGCGTGTGTGTGTGTGTGTGTGTGTGTGTGTGTGTGTGTGTGTGCGCGCGTGCGTGTGTGTGTGTGTGTGTGCGTGCGAGCATGTGTGTCTGCGTGCGTGTTTATGCATGTGTGTGTGTGCAGTCTGTGCACGTGCGTGTGTTCAGGGGCGGATGTAACAATTGGGGGGGGGGGGGGGGGGCAGAAGAAAATGGTAAGGGGGCGGCTTCATCACCCGTGTCACTTCGCGCCACGGGCGATGAAGCCGCCCCCATACCATTTTCAGTAGTGTTTCAAATACTTTTAAATATAAGCACTGAAATATCTTGGGTTGTTTTGCATGTCAGATATCATGCCTATGCCTAGATCCTCCCGTGATTTGTGTGCACGCAGGTCCGTGTGTGTGTGTGTGTGTGCGTGTGCGTGTGCGTGCGTGCGTGCGTGCGTGCGTGCGTGCGTGCGTGTGTGTGTGTGTGTGTCCAGGTGTATGCGCTGTGTGTGGGTGTGTCCGTGCCGTCGTATAGATAATGCTCTGTGAGTCCAATCAGCTCACACAGAGGACTCAGCTACAGAGTGGACATTATGACAACAACTGAACTCTGCCCTGCACTCTTCTCTGCTTGAACTGAAGAAACAACTTGTGAAAAAATGGTGAAGAGGAGCTCATTCATGACCCCCCTCTCCCTCTCCCTCTTCCTCCTCCTCATCATCATTGCTGCTCTTCAACTGGAGGCGTCTGTCCCCATGAAAACATTTCACTATGTGGATGAGAAGAAAACCTGGTCTGATGCTCGACAGTACTGCAAGGAGAAGTTCACTGACTTGGCGTCTTATCCTGGGAAAGACCTGCTGGATTTCTTCAAGCATCACCACGGAGGTGAAAGAGCGTGGATCGGTCTGTACAGAGACCCCGTGGACCTTTTTGTCTGGAGGTGGACCGGAGAAAGGTCAGTGTTGTTTCTCAGCTCGTTTCGTCCAGGCATCGGCATACAGTTAACCTGACACCAGTCAGATTGCGGTAGTATTGTGTTCACGCTTCACAAGTTCCCTCCTCCTATACCTTGATCTGGGCACTATGTGGGACAACAGCAGAACAAAAATATGATCCAAAATAATTAGGAGTTGTAGTGTTGTTAGGTTGTTGTTTACATTAGAGCAGTGGCACAGCTTCGATATGACATCAGTCTCACGTTGATCCCGCCTCTAGCTGCATATATATCCGGATGCATATATATCCGGATGCATATATATCCGTCCAGATTTTGATCAGAGTGCATTGGGTCTGCCCAGTGTTGCCAGATAGGAAACACTGGGCAGAGAAGGAACGCACTGCTGCTGATGCTATTATTGATGCTTTACTTGCCTAATATACGTCCTGTAACTGAAAATTGTATGGATGTGGCTTCGCTTCATTTTCTCCATTTTCTCCCCCCCAAATTGGGACACCAGAAGCGGATAATATCCGGTTTTCGACCTTTTTCATACCAGGGCCCACTATATATATTCTGTATTTTAGACAAGGACCACCATTCGATTTTGAGTTTAGTCTCTCGGATCCAATACTGAGGATTTTCAAGTTTGTGTCCACAATTCGGGAGAGATAACTGGCAAAATGTTGGTCAAAATAACAATTTTTAAATGTGTAGATTCTTGAATAATTAAGTCACTCCGATGTCTAAATGTAATTTAACTCTCGAGTCACGAGTTACAGATCTATAAAGGGTCCATTTGGTTAAAAAACTGTCCATCATTTAGCTGGGGCACCACCTGAAACCAGGATTCCAAATGATTCACTGTTATATTTCGGACAGAAGAAGAGATGCCACCAGCGACACCAACTGGGCCCGGGGAGAACCTGAAATGAAGAACTGTACCTGCGTGATCCGCTCGGACGGGAAGTGGTACAACCGTAAATGTTCCGAGCGTCATCACTTCGACTGCTCCAAGGGCCAGCGCGTCGCACACACGCTGCGTGACGTGACCTGGTACGATGCCCAGAGGAGCTGCGAGAAGCAGTCCATGGTCCTAGCCATGGTGTGTATTATAGATTTTCTTCAGACCTTACACAAGAATGTAGAGAAATACATAAAGAAATACCACCCATTTTCAATGTTCTAATATGTCATTAATATACCTTAGAGGCGCTGGGTGGACATGATAAAAACGTTTCTTCATTCTGTGCTTCCTAGAAATGGAGGTCGGAAGAAAATCATTAACATGGTGAAACGCATCTTGATGACATCATCAAGATGTATTTTCACCATGTCAATGGATTTCTGAGAGCTGGTTCCATTTGTACGCCATTTTATTGTGCTTGTCATGTATGTATGACATCACAGGAGATTTTCCCTGGATCTTGCCTGGGGCTCCAAATTGCTTAGAAACGCCACTGCGCTAGCCTCCCTATAGTCTAGATTTCAAGGACGAACTGTTAATAAAGGGATTGCTTTACAGATATGAGCTGGCCAACTATTAGTCCCAGCGCATCGTCTGATAAAGGTCCCGTTGCTGACTTTCATTTGGAACAGAATTGGCGCGACAACTTTTTTTTTTTTGTCCCATTCGCGCCCATTCAATCCAATGCATTCTAAAGCCTCTCCTGAGAATCTGCCCCTGAATGTCGTTTGCGTATGGCTAAATGGTCTCAAACTGCCGGCCCGCGGGCCATTTCCGGCCCCCGAGATGATATTTTGTGGCCCCCACCTCAATATGAGCGTTTAATATTAATGCGGCCCGCGACGGCCGCGAGTTCCCCCGTCAAATTCCGACCAGGCAGCCCAAAGCATTTGCGGGAGAACAGTCTGTTACTATTGACTGCTCATTACTGAGATCCTGTTTAAAGCCCGCCTACTGGCTTTGCCATTTGCACAGAATAGCAAAGAGGAACCGGATCTGCACCCTGAAACACGCCCCTCCCCCCGTGCAGTTTAGTTCATTCTGTCGCTGAACTGTCAATCTGAGGAAATGCAATGACGCCATTGGCTGCAGTACGGGCGAGATCCTGTCATGGCGTCTCTCTATCCACCGCTCCGTGTTTACAAACACATGTAGGGAAAAGAAAACTTTGCCTTTTTACCAAGGACTGCGTTCGGTTTGGTAAATAATGACAGCGTAGCAGTTTTCTAAAGCCCGATACGGGCGGATGCATGGCTTATAAAGCAGCACGCTGAGCTAAGGTGAGTAGCCTAAAACGAGCTGTTGTGTCCCCCTTGCCCGTAGTGAACGGTGTTGTCGTTGCTCCAGGGCAGGCTTACATCTGCGCTGGATAGAATCATAGCCATCTAGTAGAAAAGTTGCGACATTGTGGGGTCAGAAACCGAAAGTGCTGAATTATTTTCAAAGCCCCATTGCGCGACCACTGCAGACAGCATTGCCAGCAAAGATGAGACGTCGCGCAACTGGGATATAGTTTTCAAAGAGGCTAGCGCAAATAAATAAAAGCCTATTTAGGCACGTGTAAAACATGACAACTATTGGGAAACCAATGCTGCTAGTTGGGCCTAAGTGGCGATTCTGATGGTCTACTCTAGCGTCATGTTTCTCAGTGACACTGACAAACTATATTTTTGATTTTATTTATTTTATGGCGCTGCTTTGTAGTGGCTGTATAAGTTCAAAAAAGCTGTAGTTGGCTTTGTTAGGAATATAAATTGATAGCTAAAGTAAAGATTTTGTTACTGCTTCCTTATTGGTTGTAATTCATGCCATCACAATCAAATCAGAGCCACTTTGTTGATGGGTTGGCTGGTCCGGTTATTTTGTATTGTTTGTAGGTTCTATTGTCCAGTAAATAGTTCATTTAATATTGTTCAGTTATAGTTATTATCATAATCCTATTATGTGCTACTGAATGAAACAGATAGCACAGTGGTATATCAAAGGAAGGAAGGAATAGAAATAGAAAGGAATAGAAATATTATTATAGAAATGTTATTTTTTGTTTTTTGTGCGACACAACACCACATATGCACACACTCTTTATCCCACATTGGTGAGTCTGAATATACTTAAATTTAAGTGAAATGAAGGCGAAAATGGCGAAAAAATAGGCTTGAAATGGCAAAAAAAACGTTTGTCCATGTGACGCGCTGTGGCTGCGGCCCGGCCTCAACCAGGCTCTGCTTCTAGTGGCCCCAAGGCAAATTGAGTTTGAGACCCCTGGCGTATGGGTAAATCAACTAGGGCTAGACGTCACTTCCTCACTTTTGACCCGGAACTTTTTGCTCAGATCGTCATAGGACAGGTTAATCAATACACCAGAAACAGCATGACGTCATCGCACATACTGTGAAGGAGATCTGGCGCTTCAAAATATATACAGTACAATATATATATATATATATATATATATATATATATATATATATATATATATATATATATATATATATATATATATATATATATATATATATATATATATATATATACTTACCGAATTCACTGGTTTGAGCCGTGGCATAGGGCAAAAAACGCACACGCGATCGCGGCCTATGGGCTCCATTTTCGTTACATGCTAAACCCCTTAAACCAAACCCCTTATCCCTTTTTTACTATTTTTTTAATAGTTTAAAAAGGCAAAGAAGTTAAGGGATAAGGGGTTTAGCGGTAACGAAAATGGAGCCCTATGTGTTAAAATACAGACAGGGAAATCATCAACAACTATTTTGCCATTCTAAAAATCCATTCCAGGTCACACGCAGTAACAAGAAGAGCTTCACCCACGGCTGGATCGGACTGCACATGCCCCAACCGACCGCTAACGCAGCTAGCGGCACGCCTCCTAACAGCACCTGGCAGTGGATGGGACAGGACTCCGACTTCAGAGACTGGGCTAAGGGACAGCCGGACCTCAACGGCTGTGGCTATCTGCACTTCAACACCAGGAAGTGGCACAGCTCCGCTTGCTCCGTAAAACGTCAGTTCGTCTGCGTAGCCGACAACGTGCTCCTGGTGAAGGAGAACAAGACCTGGGAGGAGGCTCTGGAGCACTGCAGGGCCATCGGCAGCGTCCACTCCAGACAACACAATCATTACCGTGAGCACCAGTATGACCTGGTGAGCCTGCAGTCTGAGGACGACCACCGCTACGCCAGGGACAAGGTCCAGGAGGCCTCCACCAATGAGGTCTGAGGTGTTTGGGCAGATGTAACATTGGGCGGATGTAACATTTCCGAATTGGGGGGGGGGGGGGTGGTATACCATTTTCGGTTACAGGACTTATTATTAGGAAATTAAGCATCAATAACATCAGTTGTTGTTGAAGTTACAACAGACACACAGCGAGAATTTTCTGTTTTCAATGATGAATACTGTTGGTTTAGTGGTGCCACAACTGTAGTTAGTTAGTAGTAGTAGTAGTGGTTCAAATCATTTTAAATGTAAGCACTTTAATGTTTATCCCAAACATTGGTTTAAATTAGTGCAGAGTAGCGACACGCTTTGATCTCTCATTTCGCGCTGGCTGGAGCTCTGCAAGTTCCAAACATCGGCCTACATAGTTAATCGCCGCGTCATAGTACGGCCTATTAATACACCTTATCTAAAACGGGTTATATAATTAACAAATCATTATTCACTAGCGTTACTAGTGCTGTGTTGATGTGTTAAAATGTTCTAAATTGCCGTATTTTCGGACGTGCGATCTGCTGTCAATGGAGCTGGATGGCCAGAGTGGTTTGTTTGGAACTTGAATCCTTCCTTATTAGGCAGAGTCCATGGGGACTGTCGATACTCTCTCCTATTACAGTACAACAACAGTACTATTACAGTATGAACAACTTAAGGGACTGTGTAACGAACACGCCTATGACCACACCTCCAGTCGCAAATAAAGGTGTCGAAGAAGAAAGGCGACGGAAATAGCGATAAGGGAATTCGTTACGGGCTGCGGGCGTATGTAACGGAAATCAAGCCTTTGACTCGCTAACCCAACAATATAAAAATATAGATCACGGCGTCCCGGCGATACATAATCATGCACAGCTGCTTGCAAGCAAACTGTCTTCATCTAAAACTTTATTTAAAAGTCCAGTCCATAAGTCCAGCGCTGTTTGATTACTGCTGCGCTCTGTGTGCTGTCGGCTGTCTGTCAGTCGTCTGGTCTGCCTCTGAAACGGCAGGCTAGCTGGTTGCACTGCATTCTGGGATATATAGTTCTTTTGACTATCCGACGCAAATCGAAATAGTGTTGGCTCACAGAAAGATGACTACAAATAATGTGTGCTCTGCTCTTTATATTGGAAACTCCAGCCAGCTGAAAATGATCATAGATCTAAGTCACTCCCGCTCCTGCACGCTCCCGTGGACTTTCATTCACGTCCCGTCCCGATCACGGGATTTATAAAATTATTAATCCTGTCCCGCGGGATTCCTGCGTGAATCACGTGTCACGACGGTAGTCCCGTCAAAATGTCATGCTCTACTTCCGGGTATGCAAATATCCTAACTCCCCCACTATAAGGCTTTGATTTAGCAGTAGTCTAACTATCAGGACATCATAGTTCTAATTAAAGCGCAGTAACACAGGATGTCTGACCTCGTCACTTCATGTTGTCTCCATCCAGGTGTGGACAGCTCTGCGTTTCCTGGCAGGCCAGTGGCTCTGGGTGGACGGGGAACCACAGCAGTACCAGAACCTGCCACTGTGTCCGGCCTGGGGGCGGCACTGTGGAACCCTACCCAAAGACCACAGCACCACCCAGTGGCAGATCAGGGACTGCATGGAGAGAAGGAACTTCCTCTGTGTCAAGAAACAGCCATGAGGAACGCTAGCAAGTGGTGGGAAATGTACTGTACATGTTTTTACTCTAATAAAAGTACAAACCAATACTGAAAAAAGTACCAACCAATAAAAAAACAGATTTTTGGAAGCCTTTTTTTTTTTTTTTTTTCAAAACAAGTACTGTGTGCTTTGATTCATAACCACCTGTTTATAAACTGTGTGTGCTTTCTGTGTGACTGTAGAACCCTATAGTAAATGAGCATACAAAATATCCTGTCTGGTCTTATTTTTGTTGTATTATGTGTTTATGCAATGCACTGCTAGCAATCGTGGAGAGCATTGCATCGCAGGGGCGGAGTGGGCTTGGCCAGGCCATCTGGACTTTGCCTTTTGCCAGGCCACAACCCCCAACCCCCAACCCCCAAACCTTTAAAGGCTACTCCTTTAAAGGTTTATTTTCAAACGGACCTGTGCATTACCATTGTTCGTCACTAAATGGCGATTCTAGATAAATATTACTTATCCTTTATAAGAGGCACAAAATAATCTTCTACATTGGACAACATTAGACCAAAGAAGCCCTGGACACCTGCCTAGACCTGCCTAAAGGCACTGGATATCTAAAAAAGGTACTGCATATCAGAGTCATGCAGAGTCAAGCAAAAAAACAAGTGGAAGTGCTTTGGTTAAATTGGACCTCCTTGTCTGGGTGCACACCACCAAAAATACACAGACAAGCAGATGGTGTGCAACAATAACAGTAATAGTAATAATATAATATCAAGAAAATAGCAATAGTGATGATAATAATACAAATAACAGACTGATCAGTTGCTCACACTGGCATCTGACTACAACATACTGTATATACCTGCCTATATACCTGCCTAAAGGCAGGTCTATGTCTAGGTACTGCATATCAGAGTCAGATTGAGGTTTCCCTTAGAAGCAAAAAAAAACAAGTGGAAGTGCTTTGGTTAAATTGGACCTCTTGCCTGGGTGCACACCACCAAAAGCATACAAAATGAAACCAAATGGACCCGCAAGGGTCCATTTGGTTTCATTTTTACACTCTCAAGAATAAAAAATATTCCTCATGTGAATTATCCCAAGTCTACACACCTTCCAGGCAAGCATCTAGCGCATTCTAATACATTCTGAAGTGCCACTAGTGCATTTTGGATTTTGGCAGTTGGCAACACTGGCCACCACACACACAAGAACATACAAAACATGCATTAAGATGCAATTCATTTTCGTAGGCCTACTATAGGCAGCCCATTTATCAAATCTGAAATGAGCACATATGTCCCCGAAAAAAACAATATTTTCCATTGGTTTTAATATAGTCTGTTATCCTCTCAGCTCTCACTTCGCAGCAGTGTGTGTTGTGATTACTACTACTACTTACTTGTTGATGGGGGTTGCACGTCTTTGTCAGATAACGACGGCTGGCTTTGGGGGAGAGGAGGGAGGCTTCAAGGGCCTTTCTCCTCTTGTCCCTCTCTCGTTCAGGCCCACCTTTCCTCTTTTTCTTATCCATTATCCGTTGTTTACTTTTTTGATTACTTTCTAGTCGTCAATCTGATCAATTGCCTCTCGCTCTCCTCCTCCTCCTCCTCCTCCTCACTCGACACGCGACAGTCATGCTTCTGCAGCAGAGGCAGAGCCATCTAATAGAACTGACATTGAGGGGTCAGAAACTGAGCGCTCGGGCGCTGATCATGCAGCCTGAATGACGACCTTGTCCCCTTTTTCAATAGAAGTCTATATAGAACAGCCTCCATTGGACTGGTCCCATGAAGTGAACCGAGTTTGCGTAACTATCTCTGTCTATGCTCTAAGCGACAGGCAGGGGTGTGTCCCCCACTGATCCCAGGCCAGCTGGGAGCTGCGTAGCGCAGTCTCTCACTGTCCTCGCTCTCTCCGGTCCGACGCATCATGCAGGTGCAAGATATCAGGTTACAGCCAGTCACTCACACTGCTCAACTAAACTCTGTTTTGGAAGGAGAAACACTAGTTTGCCTGGCCTGGGCTGGCCTGGGCCTGCCGCTCTGGCCTGCCCTGGACGTTTCAAAGAAAAACTTTTTTTTTTTTTTGTACCCCGTCCAGGCCACTAAGTGGCGCAGGCCACCGGGAAAAGTCCCGGTGCTCCCGATGTGTTGCATCGTGTTGTGCCTTTGCCTATAATATATAGGCAAAGGCTCAATGATGACGTAATGATGAATTGTTGACATCTGGTGATGAAGTATATTCTAATTACTGCATTTGAATTCACCCAAGCCAAGCATGGAGACAGGACGGGACGGATTTGAATGAATATGGTTTGAATGGCATTAAGTAGTTCTGGCGTAAGTAAATGATTGAATGCCTCACTGAGAGCAAATCACAGTGCAAGAAAAGAGCCAATGCAAATACCAGTCTGGTGGTACTTAGACAAGCAGCTCACACAGAGGACTCAGCTACAGAGTGGACATTATGACAACAACTGAACTCTGCCCTGCACTCTTCTCTGCTTGAACTGAAGAAACAACTTGTGAAAATGGTGAAGAGGAGCTCATTCATGACCCCCCTCTCCCTCTCCCTCTTCCTCCTCCTCATCATCATTGCTGCTCTTCAACTGGAGGCGTCTGTCCCCATGAAAACATTTCACTATGTGGATGAGAGCAAAACCTGGTCTGATGCTCGACAGTACAGCAAGGAGAAGTTCACTGACTTGGCTTCTGCTTCTCACAGAGAAGACCTGCTGAGTGAGATTAAAAAGAACGGAGGTGCACCATGGATCGGTCTGTACAGAGACCCTAAGGACCCCGCTATCTGGAGGTGGACTGGAGAAAGGTTAATCAAAAAATAATTGAATTGAATTAATAATCGAATGCGCAGTGACGTCACCAGCCCTGTTCCACTAGTGGATTCCTCATTCATTTTCCTCATAGACTTGACTCGAAAATGGTTAATAAAAACACGATTGCGCCGCGACCAAAGCCAACTCGGGTCGTGACAAATCATGACAAACACAATATCGTCATATAATATATAATTAGGAAGAAGTAGAAAACGGCATGATACAAGACTTTTTGTTTCGTTTTTCATCTTAGAAATTATTTTATTGTCCCAAAAGTTTGTGTGTCATCATGATTCGTCACGACTCGAGTTGGCTTTGTCTGCGGCGTAATCGTCTTGATATAAATTATTTTCGAAAAGTCTATGAGAAAAATGAATGGGGAATCAACTAGTGGAACAGGGGCAGTGATGTCACTGCGCATCTCTATAATGTGAATATGATTAAAGCGGTTGCATTTTTATGAAAAGATCCATTAAAAAGTAGAGATGGGGGAATTTACTTGCCTTGCGGTTCAATACAATATCGATACTTGGGCCAAATCGATATTGCAATTCAAATCGATATTGTGATTTGAATTGCATTATCGATTGTAATTGTAACCAAGTTACTTTAGTTATATATATTATATTAGAACATTTTAAAACAATTCTACACATATAGACCATGAAAAGTTCAATCATACACTTCAATCAAATTAAGGTATTTGTTACTGTAGAAACAGTCATGGAAGTCAGTCGTGTAAAATTGATTATTCTAATTTGACAGAGGAGATGCTTCAACTGACACAAACTGGAGCCCTGGAGAGCCTGAAAACCATGAGGACTGTGGCGTCATTTCCCTCGCTGGCAAGTGGCGTGGTGCTGTTTGCACCCGTCTCCAACCATCCATCTGCTTCACTGACCACCTGATCCTGGTGAAGGAGAACAAGACCTGGGAGGAGGCTCTGGAGCACTGCAGGGCCATCGGCAGCGTCCACTCCAGACAACACAATCATTACCGTGAGCACCAGTATGACCTGGTGAGCCTGCAGTCTGAGGACGACCACCGCTACGCCAGGGACAAGATCCAGGAGGCCTCCACCAATGAGGTTTGAGGGTTTGGGCTTGATTTTAGGGTTGATTTTGCAAACGCGTTTGTTGAAAAGAGTGATGGACTGTTCCTGTCGCAAGGTGATGATGTCATATATCCATGTGTAGTCCATCTTATGCATATGCTAATCCAAATGTAACCCTATAACTATAAATCAGTCAGTTTCATTCAGAATCTAAAATGAGGTCTAATTAAATAACATTAACACAAACAGCTTGGGGAATAGAAGTTAAGGTTTGAATAGAACTAACTTGAGTCCTAATTAAATCACAGTAACAGCTGAGGGAAGATGTTTGAGCTCTGTTTATCTACGTTAGGAACAAACCGCTTGGAAAATAAATGTTAAAAGTGCAGCAAACAGGAAAACAGTGTGTTCACACCTTATTATCTGGCGCAGAGGGTTTCTGAATCAATCAGAGCATGCACTACACGCGACACACGATTAGGCGCTCAACTCGGCCATTTTACTGCTATGTGGTATATTTCTACAATGTAACGCGTTCAGATATACTGTATATTCTAACGTGATAAGAGTTGGTTAATGTGAATAAAATCAGTATTTCTGAATGCAATCAAGGCACACAATTGCAAGCAGAGTCAAGCTCCTTCTCTCCCCATGTTGTCTCCATCCAGGTGTGGACAGCTCTGCGTTTCCTGGCAGGCCAGTGGCTCTGGGTGGACGGGGAACCACAGCAGTACCAGAACCTGCCACTGTGTCCGGCCTGGGGGCGGCACTGTGGAACCCTACCCAAAGACCACAGCACCACCCAGTGGCAGATCAGGGACTGCATGGAGAGAAGGAACTTCCTCTGTGTCAAGAAACAGCCATGAGGAACGCTAGCCAGTGGTGGAAAATGTACTGTACGTGTTTTGCTTGAATAAAAGTACCAACCAATACTGCAGTACAAATAGCTCTGTTACAAGGACACATCCCATATTAAAAAAAAGCACTTGACTAAAAGCACAAAAGTCCCCCCCCCCCCCCCCCTCTTTTCTGCTTATACAAAAGGGGGTTGTGTGGCAGCGTTTTATCACAGCACAGCAGTCTCCAGCAGATTCATAATGAGCCAATAGAGTGGAGGTGAGGTGGAGTTAGATTCTGGTTTTAAACAAATCTGTTTACAAACACAATGTTTGTACACACTGAAGTTGCCTCTATTACCTTTAAAGTTACAAAAGTACTTTGAAAGTCTGGTTCCAAAAATGAACCAGTATTTAATGTGCTCAAAGTCCATCCATGACATTTACATTGGAATGAATGATCCCGGCTGGAAAGTTTCCCAGGGTGGACAAGAGGGCGAGGCTTACCTAAAGGTCTATTGAGTGAAGGAAAAACAATTGGAAATACTGCAACAGTACATCAAAACTGTACTCCAGTGTAGTACTTAAGTAAAAAAACTATATTATTATTGTGATCATATTCCCAATCTTCCAAAAGGGGACGCCTCTTTGCGTGCACCCGCATGAAGCCCGCGTGCGCGTGGAAAAATAGCTTTTTAAAATTATTTTTAATGAACAGATGAGATCAGTCACGTACAAATATGCTTGTATGTTCTGCATGAACATTTATAACATTTTAACAACAGAATCACTCTCTTGAGTCTCATGGTAGACCATTCTTCAAAATAACTTCTCTGGTATACTGTATATGGAAAAGAAATCATACCTCAAGATAAATGTTTTGAGGCATTATTTATTTTTTCCATACAGTAGCCTATAATACAAGAGAAATTATTTTTGAAGAATGATCTACCTCACTTTTTGTTAGATACAATATAAGACTCATGATTCTAGTTATTTATATTCATTATTTATATTTTTTACATTACCCTAATGCATACCTGGGCATTATGCGGCCCCGGGGCCAAATGCGGCCCTTTGGCTGACTCTGACCGGCCCATGAAAGGGTACCGTGGTTTTAAACCAGTGGACCAGGGACCACCAGTGGTCCTTGAGAGAGTTCCAGTTAAATATGGAAAGTTGGTTAACCATATGTAACTCTTTGAGAGTGTAAACATGAAAATGATGAATATTTTAACTCTTGAGAGTTAAAACTCTTGAGAGTTAAAACATGGTCAACGGGTCTGAACCAGGCTAGCCTGGCCTAACCCGAAATGATTTTGGCCTTGGGGAGGCGGGGTGCCGTGGGATCCACACGGCAGATCGAGCTGATCTGATTTGATCTCACCAACGTGTCGTCATCCCCGGTCCCTCCCCCTTACCGCCCGTCCACTGCTGTTCTACGTCACATCATTTAGAGCCACGCCCACCCCGAAAGGTTGACTCCCCCCTCAAGGCCACTGTGTGTAACACGTTAGTCCAGGCTTTCCGTTTTCGCGCAACGCGAACAAAAATGAAAGCCCGGGCGTCGAGACTAGAACCAGGCCAGACAACCACTGTCCTAAAGTCCTATAGATACTGAGACTTAAAGGACCACTTCACCACTTTTCAATATATCTTCAAATAATAGGTCCACATTATGTACATGATAAAATACCACTATTTTTTTTTTTATTCGGTCTGTGTCTCACAGGAGGGCTGTGGTCAGTTCAGAAACCCGTCCTCCAATGACATCATTGATGGGGAATCCAAGCTAATAGATGCCTTTACAGACGACGTCACACGAGTAAACACCAGTATGCGCGTGCAAACTGGCTGCAGAAGAACCTGCCTCTCATAACATGCAATAGAAAAGTTCCAACTTCACCCACTTGTTAAAAACGCACCATCAAACTTTCAAATGCTGTTTTTATCCCAATATGGAAGAAAAAAAATATTAGGATTGTTATTGTGTTCTCTCGCCCTTGAAATATATAATCCTCGGGTTCTGTTGTGCTTCAACAATAATAGCAATTCAAAACAGTTTTCCTCAAAACCACTCCTCCAGTCGCTGTCATAAGAACGAGAGGTGCGCTCAACATGATCACGGCAGCTCAGCCTGTTTGTGTCATAACCTATAGACAGAGTATAGACAGAGTTACGCAAACTCCATTCACTTCATGAGGCTAGTCTAATGGCGGCTCCTCTAGGCATACAGTCATAGATAATGGGGACAAGGACAACAAATAGGGCCACATCTTTTTTTATTTTACTGTAGATCGTTTTGCAGTAATTTAGTTGTTACTTGTTACTGTAATACTTTGAAACAGCTGACATGTTTTGCGCAATATAGGCTATTTCAAGTCCAGCTTGTCCCTCTTTCAGGCTGCATGGGGCATGAACAGTGTTGGGTATCGTTACTTTATAAACTAACGACGTTAGGTTATTGGACTACTGCCCCCTAAAACTAATCTCGTTAAGTTACAAGTTACTTTCTATAAAAAGTAACGTAATAGATTATTTTCCGTTATTTTCCGTTCCTGAACACAATTAAAATACTCCTTTTCTCTTTGTTTTTAATGTATGCACAATTTAGTTGCATTGTATTATGAGTCGCACTCCATGTTGCACACATGAACCACCACCACCAACAACTGTACACAACAGTGACACCATGTCACCCACTATGAACTAGGTTGCTACAAAGTAGGCTATGTCAGATTACAGTAGGCCTACAGACAATATTATGCTGTACGCGATACAACCAGACAGAGAGCATGATGATGCCCTCTCCACGCTGCGCAATGACAACAACCTGCAGGCTTCTCTTCCCATTGTAACCCAGCCTATGAACTACACAGTAGTCTATATAAGACAAGGCACGGCGGCCAAACAATGAATTAAACATTACTCACCTAATAACGCAGCCAGAGTTTATAGCCGATTCCCAATCGAGAGTGCGCGTGTTAATCCAAAAGTTAATCCAAAGTGTACGGCGTCATTGTTTACAAGACTTTTAGCAAGTCGCGCCTACAGTAGCTGTGTCACTATGCAAGCAGCCAGCGGACTTCCTCTTCCTCTTCCTTTCAAAATAAAAGATTCATACTAGAGTATAACTAGACACTAGCTAGACATTAGGTTTACTTTTATTTCTTAGGCGGACTTACAGGATGTGCAGACAGAAAATGTAAACTACGCACATCACTCACAGAAGTAAGGACGCGCAGTCGGCTTATTCTACACTAACAGAAGGAGGAATATAGACTACAACACCGGGCAGTCTCAAGAAAATGAATTGCGACGAACTATAGTAACGAGTTACTTTTTTGGAAATGTAACTAAGTAACTAACTACTAAATTGCAAAAATAACTCGTTAGGTTACTACGTTACTAATAAAAGTAATCTGATTAGGTAACGTCGTTATTGATAACGCCGTTATCCCCATCACTGGGCATGAACAGCAGCTTTAGCCATTGACATACATACATATAGTACTCTAAGGCTTGAGCGCTCAGTTTCTTACCCCTCAATGTCGCAACTCTTTTAATAGATGGCTGCACCCCATGCGCACCTGCAACTCATCTGTGTAATTTATGCTTCGTCGTGTGACGGTATCGCATACGCAGACGTCTAAGCTCACAACAGTCACGTCCATGACGCGATGTGAGCTTGTATATCAGCGGTTCTCTGTGCGCACTGTTGCACAACGAAGTATAAACGTATCCTAAGGTGCAGCTCTCTAGCCAACACACAAGAGGAGGTTGAATGAAGAGAAACCAACGCTCCCCAAAACAACATGTTTGGAGATCTGTTGGGAATTGATTACATGAAACGGTCGCCTGTGCATCCAGTCCCAATGTTTGTAAACAAATAATTGGTCTATAGAAACTGCAGGCTTTCTATTCCTGGAAAATTGCAATGCAAAAATGGCTGCCAAAAAACACATTTTTGGCAGCCTTTTTTTTCCCCAAAACAAGTACTGTGTGTCATAACCACCTGTTCATAAACTGTGTGTGCTTTCTGTGTGACTGTAGAACCCTATAGTAAATGAGCATACAAAATATCCTGTCTGGTCTTATTTTTGTTGTATTATGTGTTTATGCAATGCACTGCTAGCAATCGTGGAGAGCAACCTACTACTGTACAACAAAAGCCTTTTTCCACAAATTGTACAAGTAAAGGTTTTTTCCCTGTATGGGTCCACATGTGGTGAAGTGGAGGGATACCGATACATCACAATCACTTTGAACTGGAGCAAAGATACTGAGGCGACAGAACACTTTGTTCGTGTTGGCCAGTTCGCCTCATTCTTGATGTAATATTGCATCGTGTTGTGCCTTTGCCTATACTATATCTTGAATATATCTGAACTCAATCATGACATAATGATGAATTGTTGACATCTGGTGATGAAGTACATTCTAATCACTGCATTTGAATTTACCCAAGCCACGCATGGAGACGGGACGGATTTGAATGAATATGTTTTGAATGGCATTAAGTAGTACTGGTGTACAGTAAGTAAATGATTGAATGCCTCACTGAGAGCAAATCACAGTGCAAGAAAAGAGCCAATGCAAATACCAGTCTGCCTTTTTGGTGGTACTTAGACAAGCAGCTCACACAGAGGACTCAGCTACAGAGTGGACATTATGACAACAACTGAACTCTGCCCTGCACTCTTCTCTGCTTGAACTGAAGAAACAACTTGTGAAAATGGTGAAGAGGAGCTCATTCATGACCCCCTTCTCCCTCTCCCTCTTCCTCCTCCTCATCATCATTGCTGCTCTTCAACTGGAGGCATCTGTCCCCATGAAAACATTTCACTTTGTGAGGGAGAAGAAAAGCTGGTCTGATGCTCGACAGTACTGCAAGGAGAAGTTCACTGACTTGGCTTCTGCTGCTTCTCACAGAGAAGAGATGCTGGATGAGTTATCGAAGAACGCACGTCGTGGATGGCCATATATCGGCCTGTACGAAGACCCTGAGAATGCTTCTGTCTGGAGGTGGATTGGAGAGAGGTTAGTGTTGTTCTTAAACCTGTGGTGTCTCACATTAGACAGGGTCGCATGCATGCAAAATCTGATTGCCGCTGAAAAGGTCCATTAAAAAGCAGGGATGATTCACCTGCCTCCTGATTCAATATGACATCGATACCTCGGTACTAGAGACCAGCAGATGACAGTCTTTTCTAGCAACGCTTTCTCCAGCGCTCACATCGAGTCCTATGCTAAACTTACAGTATAATCCGTTTTAGTTAGTTTTAAGCTTTTTCAACCTTCATAGTCTCAGCTGCACTCAGTTGTTAACATAGCACAGAGGCTAACTGCGCAGCTAGACTCTTGTGGGTCCATTATGCGTCCATTGTGCCTGATGGAAAATAATATTATAGTAGGCCTACGTTGAGATAGGCAATAAGCCACTATTTTTTTTCTGTTTTAAAAGTTGTAATAAGCCTATAGATCATTTATAGATCATCAGTTCCAGCATCATTTCATCTGCGGATAATCCAATAATAATGAATTATAAATGGACATTGATCGTAATTGATCGGATTATTGAATACATTGCTATTCGACATTTCAGCACTTTATTGTGATTATTCTCCCACGTTAGTCTGCTTAAATTATACCTTTTTAGAACATTTTTACACAATATGGTTCATGAAAAGTTCAATCAGAATCGATTTTTTAAAAGAAATTCCAAACAATAGTCAGTCAGTCTGATATGAACACATTAATACAGTAAGACAACATCGATGTTACAGCAGTCGTGCAATATTGATTATTTTGATTTGACAGAGGAGACGCTTCAACTGATGCCAACTGGAGACCTGGGGAGCCTGAGAAGGGTGATGGCTGTGGCATCCTTTCTCCCCCTGGTCAGTGGCGCGGTGTTCCTTGCTCCCGTCGCGGTTCATTCATCTGTGTTTCTGACCCCGTGATCCTGGTGAAGGAGAACAAGACCTGGGAGGAGGCTCTGGAGCACTGCAGGGCCATCGGCAGCGTCCACTCCAGACAACACAATCATTACCGTGAGCACCAGTATGACCTGGTGAGCCTGCAGTCTGAGGACGACCACCGCTACGCCAGGGACAAGATCCAGGAGGCCTCCACCAATGAGGTTTGAGGGGTTTGGGGGGTTGATTTTGGGATTCGTGAATCAATATTGCCAATAAAGTTTAAAAAAGAGTCTAAAATGAGGTCTAACTAAATAACGTTAACATATAACAGGAACAAAAAGCTTGGAAAATAAAACTAAAGGTGTGGTGGACCGAAAACAGTTTTTTTTTTTATTATGGATCCCACCGTATTATCTCGCAGAGAGTTTCTGAACCAATCAAGCATGCATTCCTTCCAGCACTACACGTGACGCTTGGAATGTTTGTTTACATTACATTACATCAGAAGCTCAACTATATATATATATATATATATATATATATATATATATATATATATATATATATATATATATATATATATTTATATTTTTGTTGAGTGTATATATATATAATGTGGAATGCTCTACCAACAGTCATAAAGGCATTTGAATCCCTTGACTCCTTCAAAACCGCTCTCAAAGGGCACCTACAGATGGCTGCAATTTGGAACTGGCCTCGGTAAAACAAAAATGTATACAAAATCCCCCCACCCACCCTGCCTCTCCTCTTTGTACATTTCTCTTTTCCCTTTTTACCCCCACTATGATTTTACCTCCATGATTTGCTGAAGTACTGAAGTAGTTGTTTTCTGTGTACGCTACGGTATTTGAATGCCTTAATGAACAAGTTGGCCACTATTGTAAACAAGTGTATGCTTGTATGAGTTGGTTAATGTAATTCTGACTGGAATCAAAGCACGCAATTGCAAGCAGAGTCAAGCTCCTACTCACTCCATGTTGTCTCCATCCAGGTGTGGACAGCTCTGCGTTTCCTGGCAGGCCAGTGGCTCTGGGTGGACGGGGAACCACAGCAGTACCAGAACCTGCCACTGTGTCCGGCCTGGGGGCGGCACTGTGGACCCCTACCCAAAGACCACAGCACCACCCAGTGGCAGATCAGGGACTGCATGGAGAGAAGGAACTTCCTCTGCGTCAAATCCACAGGAGGATAGACAGAGGAGGGAGCAGGAATTGGCAGGAATTTATGTGTTCATTTATATAAAATACTAGTGTTGTAGTCGAGACCACCTAAACCGAGACCAAGACAAGACCAAGACACCCACGGACTTGATCGAGACGAGACCGAGACGAGACTAGCACCTAGAGGGTCGAGACCAAGACGAGACCAAGACACCCACAGACTTGATCGAGACGAGATCGAGACGAGACTAGCACCTAGAGGGTCGAGACCAAGACAAGACCAAGACCTAGAGGGGTCGAGACCAAGACAAGACCAAGACCAAGAGTGGTCAAGGCCAAGGCCAAGACCTAGAGAGGTCGAGACCAAGACCAAAACCAAGACATCTTTTTTTTCCTTATTTGTACAGAAGACAATCTAACTTTGTAGGCTAGGCCACGATGTTTTTAACTGAATTAGCAACTAATTACACCTCAAGGGTAAAACTAGACAAAACAAAAATGAATGAGTAGGCATAATGAACCATCGCCTTACAGACAAGAACAATGAACCTACTCTCCCTTATAATGACCCACTATTATTCTATTGTAATGTGCTACTTTAATGACTGAAACAATTGCTTATGATGATTCAATTGCACATAACCTTCTCCCACACAACTTTAGTGTTAATGCACATTTAACATCATTATTACAATATCAGTAGTACTGTAGGTATAGGCTACAGTAGCCTATAATTAGTAGGCTTAACCATTATAATACATTTACAAAATGAAACAACTATATGTTAGCAGTGTGGTTCCAAATCCTCCTGGATCCCACTTTGAGATGAAATGGACTCTTATATAGGCCCATGTATGTCTGCAAATCCTAGTGTACAAATGGAATCAAATGGACCAGGCAATTAGTAGCCTACGCTTTGATTTAAATTAATATTTTGGGGTCTCACAGATAGAGGAATGCCATGGTCACAGGGGTCCTCGAAATTAAACTAGTTGAGGATTTACTATTTATTTGCCACACACGATTAACCTAGCCTACCATAGATTACATAGTTGCAGTAGGCTGTTATTTCAGTCAGTGGATTGTTATTTGGTTACAGTTCTGTCTGTCAACTATGTTTTAATGCAAAATTAAAATGTATGATAAACATACATAAGCATAAGATCTTTTTGATTTAATATTGAGTATATGAGGGCTTATAGCTCTAGTGGATTAATTGATGATAGGCATCACGTAGCCTAATTAGTTCAGAACAGAACAGCTGTGTATGAAATCCCCTGACAGACAGCGCATCCCCGACAGGCCTGGAGTGTGGACATTTAGCCCTTCTATGTGTGATAAACGCATATTATAAACGCAAGACTTATATGGCAAATGAAAATATCCTTGGATATACTTGGACCACAGTTGGAATTATTGCAATCGGGTGAGCATGGCCTGAGAGTTTTTCGATTCAAATCTCAACAAAAAGAATCACCGGAGTTTCTTGGTAAGTGCATCGCAGAGCATTAGCGCCAACTCCGTTCTCTTTAAGTGGCTAGTCCAAGCGCGGCTCTTCTACATAGACTTCTATTGAGGATCGGGACAATAGGGACAACATGCTGCACAAACCGCTCTCAAGCGCTACTTTTCTGACGCCTCAATGTCGCAGCTTTGACACTAGATGTCTTTGTACGTCTGCCTAATAAAAGTCTACGCTGCGCTCTTTTTTTTCTCCGATCAAACTAAATCTCCCTTCACCAACGCAATACTGTTGGACGCAGCAGCATGACAAAGGTAACTAAGTAATATTAGTAGAACATATTAATAATAACACAATAGGCGAATAGGGTGGACGTTTGGACCATTTTCTTTTTGCTCAATGCTCATTCAAAGTTAAATGCACGATCATAGCCTTTTCTTCGAGTCTACACAACTAGAAGATGGACAAAAGCAAAAGAAATATTTAGTTTTGGGGTCTGTGGGGCTAAAATGACCTCAAATGGTGGTCCGTGGCTCAAATAGTGAATAGCCTAAATAGTGGTCCCTGGTATCAGAAAGGTTGAAAACCCCTGGAACAGACGTTTGCCTCATTGTCTCATCCATGCCTATATTCTCTCTGTAGTTGTGTTCTGTGTTCTGCCAGTGAGCAGCAGCAACACGTAGGCTTCTCCAGAGCCATCTAGAAGAGTTGCGACATAGAGTGGGACAGAAAACAGAGCACTTTGAAGTTGCAAATACATTGTTTTCAACGAGGGCAGCCGCCATTAGACCTTTCCATGGGGGTGAACGGAGATGTCGTAACTCTGTCTATACTCTAAGGCTCTGAGCTCTGCGCAGCAGCATGTCTTTATGAATGCGTCCTCTCCTCGCTCCACACAATTAACTTTTCCTTCGCATTGTCTCGTCTCGGGAGGTCTCGTTGGCGAAGGAGACCCGAGACATAGACTCCGAGGTCGGGACAAGATCGAGACAAAATTATTCGAGACCAAGACGAGACCACGAGACCAATGAAGTGTAGAGCCGCGAGGTCGAGGCAAGATCAAGACAATTGATTGGCGAGAACGAGACAAGACGAAAATGACGAAAAACGTTCTCGAGATCGACCTCGAGACGAGACAATGTCTCGAGAACTAATGTGTTCATTTATATAAAATACTATACAGTAGGCTACTAGGCAGATATACAGGTTGATTTATTCTCATATATGTTAGGTTTGTTAGAGTGATACTGGTTTACCAATACTGCAATACAGATAGCTCTGTTAGAAAGAGACGTCTCATATTCAAAAATGTACTTGAAAAAAAATGTCCAAAAGTATCAACATTAAAATACAAAAGTAAGTACAAAAGTCGTTATTGCGCAGAATGTCCCATTCCACAAGTTCAAAATGCATTTAAAAACTTTAAAAATCTCAAAGCATGGACTATAATATGCCTTAGTTTTGTGTCTGCGAGGATTAATCTCATCAAATCACGTTCTGTGACTTAAATGATGAATAAATAATGGAACTGGTTGACAACCACTGTCACACAGATACTGTGTGAGACTTAATGTTTAGGTGACGCTATTTACTCTGCTGTTTTTTTGACTCCTTAGACCCCAAAAATGGATTGAGAAGTTATAAACAAGGTTCAAAAAAAGAAAAGCTAACCAGGTGCTCAAATGGAGGTAGTAAATAGTAAAAATAGTAAAAAGGTGCTCTCACGGATCATTGGGAAACAAACCATATGGAAGAAAAAAATCGACGATCCGGGCACACAAAAGTAAAATCAAAGCCTTTATTAAGGTTAAAAAGGCACAAACGCCAACATGTTTCGACCACAAGTGGTCTTCATCAGGGCATGGACTAAAGGAAGAAGCATCACAGAGACTCATTAAGTAGTGGTGGCCCAGCACAGCATGGAGTCATTCAGACAATCAACAGGTATTAGCGGTAATGGGTAATTAAATGGTAATAGAGAGAGTGTGACAAAGTGTTGATTGTTATGTTATTGAAAGGCAGGCAAAGCATTTGCTGAAAGTGGACAAAGAAACTGGGCATAGAAAAAAACAAAACAAAACAAATCAGGCAAACAGGAAGGACAATCATGTGTAGACAATCAACAATAATAGTAAGAAACCAAAACAACGTAAACGCAACAACTAAAGAAAACACATAAAATCAATGTCTTCATTAAGACCTGGAAACGTTAGGGCATTTAAGCCATGGATCCAAAAGGTTTCCCTCTGGTTCAACCTTTTTAGTCGATCGCCACCTCTTGGCGACGGTCTGATATGTTCAATGCCGGTAATGCGTAACAGAGAATCATTGTTGTTATGGTGTTGGTGAAAGTGCCTCGCAATAGGGTAATTAGAATTATTAGTTCGAATAGCATATTTATGTTCGCTCAGTCTATCGCGGAGACGGCGCTTAGTTCTCCCAATATAGAATACATCCGGGCAGGTACAAGTAAGCCTGTAAATGACATAGGTAGTGTTACAGTTAATAAAGTCGTTAATTTTGTAAGTTTTATTTGTTTTAAAATCAATAAATGTCTTAGTTTGTAAAACATTAGAGCAGTGGGGACAGTTCATGCATTTAAACATTCCTGTGGGTCAGGTCTGTTTATTAATGGGTGGAAGGTAACTGTGTAACTGTGGACCAATTTATCTCTGAGGGTGGGGGCTCTCCTAAAAGAAAAAATGGGGGGTAAAGGAAACAAAGCTCTAAGGGAGGGGTCGCTCTCAATAATCGGCCAGTTTTCCCTGATGATGCGCTGTATGCTGGATGTCATATTACTGTATTGTGTGACAAAGTAGGGACGGTTCCGGGAGCTAGGCTTCCGTTTGTTTTTGGTTAGCAGATCAGGTCTGTTTATGCTAAGAGCTCTGTTTCGTGCGCGCTCGATGTTTGCTGACTTATAACCCCTCTCCTTAAACCTGGAGACCATATCCGTAGCTTTATCATTATAGTCAATATCACAAATGCGACGTAATCGCTGGAACTGTCCGAAAGGGATGTTTTTAATAAGATGAGGTGGGTGAAAAGAGTCAGCCCGTAGCAAACTATTCTTTGAAGTTTGCTTCCTGAATAGAGTGGTGTGAAGTTTGCCGTTCTCATCCTTGAATATGGTGAGATCTAGGAAGTTAATGCTTTGTTTAGAATACTCGATCGTCAATTTGATATTGTTATTAATAGAGTTTAAATAGCGGTGAAAATCGAGGAGGTGTTTTTCAGACGAATCAAATATTAAAAGCAAATCGTCGATGTAGCGGCCATAAAAAGTAATATACTTGAACCAGGGATTAATAGGAGTAAGAACAAAAAGCGCTTCCCAATGACCCAGATACAGGCAAGCATAGTTTGGTGAAAAACAAGAACCCATAGGGACACCAATAAGTTGTTTATAAATCTCATCTGTAAACATAAATGCATTATTGTGGATGATCCAATCTGTAAGAGACATAATAAAATCCGTGGGGGGTAAAGCATCGGCAGGTCTGTCCTTCAAAAAGTAAGATAAAGCGTGTAAACCTTCTTTATGATCAATATTTGTGTATAAGGACTCAACATCCATAGTTACCAGGAATTGAGATTTACACTCTCCAAGAACAGATATTTTATTAAGGACGTCAGTGGTGTCTTCTATAAAGGACGGCAATTTTCTCACAAAAGGTTTAATAAAGAAATCAATAAACTTGGATGCAGGTTCAGTTAGAGTACCATTACCCGAAATAATGGGTCGACCAGGAGGATTATCAAAGGGCTGCTTGTGTATCTTGGGCAGTAAATAAAATGAGGCCAACATAGGGGATTCCACATGAAGAAATTTAAATTCATTTTCCGAAATCCAACCCGAGTCTTTAGCATAAGTTAAGATGCCATGAAACTCTTTTTTCATGGTAGTCAAGGGGTTGTTGAGGAGTTTTGCATAGTGTTTGGAATCAAGTTGTCGTTTAGCCTCTGTTATATACATGTCTCTCGACAACACAACGACAGCACCCCCTTTGTCAGCTGGTCTTACAATGATATCCTCATTTTTAGACAAATCATCCAGTGCCATACGTTCTTTAAAAGTCAAGTTCGGTTTTTTCTCCATAGTGGAAACACCATTGAACAGTTTCTCAATGTCATGATCAACCTTTTTAGTGAAAACGATCAAGGCAGGATTAGAAACCATAGGTGCAAAATGTGACTTAGGTCTAAACAACAAAGAAGGATCAGGAGGTAAGTCAGAATCAACCGCGGCCATAGTGTCCGAATTGGGGCCCACAGACTGAGATTGATTCAGGCCATTATGTGAATGGCCATGATGGTGATACCAGGTTTTTAAATGTAAACTGCGATAAAAGCGGAATAAATCAATTCTGGTGTTGAAAAGGTTAGTTCTAAAAGTCGGTGCAAATGACATACCTTTGGCTAGTACATTCAACTGTGCCTTACTGAGAACGCTCTTAGAGAGATTAACTACCGTCGAGGATAGTACTGTTTCTTCGGCTGGTCCCTCAGGGTTGTGCGCCGTGCCGTGGGTTGTGAAGCCGTGCCCCGCTGCTGCTGCTGCTGCTGCCGCTGCGGTCTCTGCTGTTGGCTCTGTGGCTGGCCGCCGTCGGCGCCTCCCACGGCGTGTCTTCGGCCGGTTGCACTGTTGCTTGCGGACTGGGGTAGGGGCCAGTCCTGATCTAAAAAAACATCACGTTCACTCGACGCGTAGGTAGTCATCTCATCGTCGGTGCTGGTGTTGGTCAAGTTGAATGAGACGTTCCTGGAGCTGGAGGCTGGGCGTCGCTGCTGATGTCTGGATGTCGGTCTGGAGAGGCGTGGGGTGCGTGGAGGTCTGTCCCACTTGTATACACGGCCCAGGTGGTAGTCCTCAGTATCTCTCCGGAATTTGTCAGCCTTTCTCGCCTTCAGTTCCTCCTCAGCTCGGTGGATGTCCTCAGTGATTTTGTTGAAAAAATTAGCATTTTGCTCGGGGGATAAAGTCAGTGAGGATTCAATCTGTGCGATTTGAACTTGTAGTTCCTCCCTTTGTCGCTTGCCTTCCTCAATGATGAGTAGCATAAGGTCACTAGAGCACTTGTTGAGAATAGCTTCCCATTTTTCTTTAAAAGAAGCATCGCCTTTTGTAGTGGGGAACGTATTCATACGCAAACCCCTGGGGATGCGTCCCTCTCTCCAGTAGGTAGATAGTGAAATAATGTTCCACTTATGCTCCATGTCCTTTTTCTTAAGTTTGCGTAATTCATATTGAGTCTTTTTCAGATCGAACAAATCCCCATCAGTTTCGGGGGGCATAAGAGAGTCTGTGACAATGATGTTTTTTCCATCCTCATAAGAGTATGAATGATATTGCATGGTAGAAAAAAGGGGTAAAAAATCCAAACACTAAAAGAAGTGGAGCAGCAAAACTGGTTAAAGGACAGGTCCCAAAACTATCCAACGAGATGAGAATCAAAAAAAGAAAAGCTAACCAGGTGCTCAAATGGAGGTAGTAAATAGTAAAAATAGTAAAAAGGTGCTCTCACGGATCATTGGGAAACAAACCATATGGAAGAAAAAAATCGACGATCCGGGCACACAAAAGTAAAATCAAAGCCTTTATTAAGGTTAAAAAGGCACAAACGCCAACATGTTTCGACCACAAGTGGTCTTCATCAGGGCATGGACTAAAGGAAGAAGCATCACAGAGACTCATTAAGTAGGGGTGGCCCAGCACAGCATGGAGTCATTCAGACAATCAACAGGTATTAGCGGTAATGGGTAATTAAATGGTAATAGAGAGAGTGTGACAAAGTGTTGATTGTTATGTTATTGAAAGGCAGGCAAAGCATTTGCTGAAAGTGGACAAAGAAACTGGGCATAGAAAAAAACAAAACAAATCAGGCAAACAGGAAGGACAATCATGTGTAGACAATCAACAATAATAGTAAGAAACCAAAACAACGTAAACGCAACAACTAAAGAAAACACATAAAATCAATGTCTTCATTAAGACCTGGAAACGTTAGGGCATTTAAGCCATGGATCCAAAAGGTTTCCCTCTGGTTCAACCTTTTTAGTCAATCGCCACCTCTTGGCGACGGTCTGATATGTTCAATGCCGGTAATGCGTAACAGAGAATCATTGTTATTATGGTGTTGGTGAAAGTGCCTCGCAATAGGGTAATTAGAATTATTAGTTCGAAAAGCATATTTATGTTCGCTCAGTCTATCGCGGAGACGGCGCTTAGTTCTCCCAATATAGAATACATCCGGGCAGGTACAAGTAAGCCTGTAAATGACATAGGTAGTGTTACAGTTAATAAAGTCGTTAATTTTGTAAGTTTTATTTGTTTTAAAATCAATAAATGTCTTAGTTTGTAAAACATTAGAGCAGTAACCTTATAAACAAGGTTGTTTGCATGCATCAAGGACGATAAGACGTAACTTGTTTACTCCATTGATCCTCTTTTATCCCGGTCAATGCTAACTCAATTAGCATGTTCAGCTAACGTTATCGTTCTCTTGTAAATATTGGCCAAGATACGGGAGTGCACGCAACTGTGCACGCGCATTTGCACTGACACTTCATTCAGGTCCATATCTGAGCATATTGTGGCAATCGGCGGCCAGATTAAAGCTGATTTCACATCTCTATGATGAATCTTGGCATCTTGGCATCGGAGCATTCCTGTTCCTCTGTGTGAAAGGCAAATGGCAAAGGCATCTACCAGCCTGTGTATATCACACAGGCTGTGCAGATGCCTTCTACTGCGGAGCAAACTTCTGTGACGTCATCACTGTGAGACCTAGTGACAGGCAGTGTAAAATGGCGACCCCCTTGGGATAAAAACATTAACTATTTGTAAACTAAAGAGCTTATTCAATGTGTTTTAAATGTTCAATTCTAGTTATAGAGGGCAAGTATAATGTATTTATCCATATTTGCCTCATTAGACAGGGTTCCTTTTAAAAAATGCATATAACTGCTGTTTGTAAATTTTTGGTTTTGAGATCAATCAATAATGAATGAATGCATATAAATGGTAAATTTGATTCACTGATCATTGCCTATTCCACTTTTTAAAACCCACAACTACAGTATGTCCAGGAATTACAACTGCAGAACAGGTACTGTGCATTTTGATTCGTAACCACCTGTTCATAAACTGTACGTCCGACATGTCCGTCATGTCAGACTCGAATATTGATGAAGAAATGGAATCTGAGGAAAGACCGAAAGAGAAATGCAGAAAGCCAACGAAATAAAGAAAGAAGGTGGTGTAAAAAAGTGATGAGGAAAAGTATGTTGTTGGGGTGGTCACAGAAACAAAACGGAATGTGTTTTTAGCGATCCTAAAACCTAGGAGAGGGATGGTGATTGTGGAGGGTTTGAATGAGGATCAGATGAACAACTTGTTGGAAACTGATGCAATTGGCAAAGTTCAAGTTCTGTAATAGTCTGTAATATTACGTGCCAATATTTTTTTTGTTTTCATAATCAGTAAGCACCTTCCCATAGCCTTGCTATGTCTTTTGTATGACCACTGCGCATCATAGTGGCGCACGGACACGATGCATTGTGAGATTGACCGTGCATTTGAATGATAGTGACGGGTGAGAGAGATTAGTCAATCAATCACGTTCGCCCAAAATATGATTGTGTTTGTGAACAATCGGCTCGGCGGAATGTGAGTGCAATTCCAGTTTGATGAATCTAATCTAACTGATCTCCGTCTGAGGCTTACGGAACACGTGTCCTCTCTTACAGTATGTTCATTAAACAGCATGGGCCTCCTCTCCGGTCCTGGAACCTGGACGCTTATGTTAAGACTTGGCTGCAATCACACCGGGCCGCAGAAAGTATCCAAATATATATTCAGGTCCAAAGATATCTTAAGAAACACATGACAGCACACATAACATTATTCGTTGTTGACATCTGGTGATGAAGTATATTCTAATCACTGGATTTGAATGATGCTAATTTTACCCAAGCCAAGCATGGAGACAGGACGGATTTGAATGAAGCTGTTTTGAATGGCATTAAGTTGTCGTGGCGTAAGTAAATGATTGAATGCCTCACTGAGAGCAAATCACAATGCAAGAAAAGAGACAATGCAAATAGCACTCTGCCTTTTTGGTGGTACTTAGACAAGCAGCTCACACAGAGGACTCAGCTACAGAGTGGACATTAAGACAACAACTGAACTCTGCCCTGCACTCTTCTCTGCTTGAACTGAAGAAACAACTTGTGAAAATGGTGAAGAGGAGCTCATTCATGACCCCCCTCTCCCTCTCCCTCTTCCTCCTCCTCATCATCATTGCTGCTCTTCAACTGGAGGCGTCTGTCACCATGAAAACATTTCACTATGTGGATGAGAAGAAAACCTGGTCTGATGCTCGACAGTACTGCAAGGAGAAGTTCACTGACTTGGCTTCTGCTGCTTCTCACAGAGAAGACCTGCTGGATGAGATGAAGAAGTACGGACGTGGATGGCCATATATCGGTCTGTACAGAGACCCTGAGGACCCCGCTGTCTGGAGGTGGACTGGAGAAAGGTTAGTCTTGTTCTCTGGTTAATATAAGATTATTTGTAATACCAATTGTTTTGTGTGTGTGTGTGTGTGTGTGTGTGTGCGTGTGCGTGTGCGTGCGTGTTTGTGGACATCAGACATTTCTGGAATGAGTAACACTGATGAACATGTCGGTTGCACACTCAAAATATGTGCCAAAATAAAATGTTTCCTCTTGGCAATCACTCCTATTATGCTGGCAGATGTGACAGTCACAGGTGTGTGCCACTCAGTCACAGGTGTGTGCCACTCAGTCACAGGTGTGTGCCACTCAGTCACAGGTGTGTGCCACTCAGTCACAGGTGTGTGCCACTCAGTGACAGGTGTGTGCCACTCAGTCACAGGTGTGTGCCAGGCACGTAAGCATGGGTCCTGTCACATTCCTGACGTAGTTTATGCTGTTTGTGATCTCATATCTTCAGATTCTGCCTCAAAGCAAGGTGAATTTGCTGTTATTTTGGGGGGTGCAACCTATACACACAGACACACACGTACACTCATGCGCGCGCGCGCACACACACACACACACACACACACACACACACACACACACACACACACACACACACACACACACACGTACCTAGGCACACACTAATGTGGTTAAAGCTAGTGGTTACATTTTCACAGAAACAGTACAAACACATTTGTTTATTTGACAGAGGAGATGCTTCAACTGACACACACTGGAGACCTGGAGAGGTTGAACAACAGAGTGAGAGCTGTGGAATCCTCTACTATGGCAAGTGGCGCAGTGTCTATTGCTCCATTTCCCGTCCATTCATGTGCTTCACTGACCACGTGGTCCTGGTGAAGGAGAACAAGACCTGGGAGGAGGCTCTGGAGCACTGCAGGGCCATCGGCAGCGTCCACTCCAGACAACACAATCATTACCGTGAGCACCAGTATGACCTGGTGAGCCTGCAGTCTGAGGACGACCACCGCTACGCCAGGGACAAGATCCAGGAGGCCTCCACCAATGAGGTTTGAGGGTTTGGGCTGGATTTTAGGATTGACTTTGCAAACGCGTTTGTTGAAAAGAATGCAGGACTGTTCCTGTTGCAAGGTGATGATGTCCTATGTCCATGTGTAGTCCATCTTATGAAATGCATATGCTAATAGAGGGCTAGACCACAAATAATGACATGCAGTGCTTAGCACTTGAGATTGTCACTGGTGGTACCACTGTGGCAGGAAACTGGTAGCACCATAAAGAGTGGTAGCGCAAAGTTCAATGCTGTCACCTAGAGATGGCAGCAGAGAGATAATGTTCAAACGTAATGGTCACACAGTGGAGGCACTGGCAAGCCATCCATTGGGAGACTTGCTATTACAGTACACTATATTATGAACTTTTGTTTAATGTTAAAGCACAGCATTCAAAAAAATAACTAATTTGTTCTTGCTCATGTATTGTTATTGACATTACAAAGGGACTGGAGCATCAATGTGCAGCAGGAGCAGTCCATATAGTAGAGTGAAAGTTCTCTATTTATGAAACAAAAACATTTAAGGTGTTTTTATTTTAGTTATAGAGGTCAAATGTAAAGTTTTATGACATATATGTCTTATTAGCAGTGGAACCCTTTAACACTCACACTAACAGTCTAATATTGTCAGTAAAGTTGGCTTAATTCAAAAACTAAAAATGAATATCAAATAGCTAAATACTGAGTCAAGTAAGTGTTTGCGTTTCAAGTGAAATATCCCTTTAACACTAAATCCAATCAAACCCTAATCCAAATGTAACCCTATAACTATAAGTAATCAGTCAGTTTCATTCAGAATCTAAAATAAAGTCTAATTAAATAACATTAACACATAGTAGGAACAAACAGCTTGGGAAATAGAAGTTAAGGTTTGACTAGAACTAACTTGAGTCCTAATTAAATCACAGTAACAGCTGAGGGAAGATGTTTGAGCTCTGTTTCTCTACGTTAGGAACAAACCGCTTGGAAAATAAACGTTAAAAGTGCAGCAAACGGGAAAACAGTGGGTTCACACCTTATTATCTAGCGCAGAGGGTTTCTGAATCAATCAGAGCAGGCACTACACGCGACACTTGGAATGTTTGTTTACAATTAGGCGCTCAACTCTTCCATTTTACTGCTATGTGGTATATTTCTACCATGTAACGCGTTCAGATATACTGTATATTCTAGCGTGATTACAGTTGGTTAATGTGATTAAAAACAGTATTTCTGAATGCAATCAAGGCACGCAATTGCAAGCAGAGTCAAGCTCCTTCTCTCTCCATGTTGTCTCCATCCAGGTGTGGACAGCTCTGCGTTTCCTGGCAGGCCAGTGGCTCTGGGTGGACGGGGAACCACAGCAGTACCAGAACCTGCCACTGTGTCCGGCCTGGGGGCGGCACTGTGGAACCCTACCCAAAGACCACAGCACCACCCAGTGGCAGATCAGGGACTGCATGGAGAGAAGGAACTTCCTCTGTGTCAAATCCACAGCAGGACAGACAGAGGAGGGAGCAGGAATTGGAAGGAAATTGTAGTCATTTATATAAAATACTATACAGTACTATGCAGATAGTTGCTGGTTATTTCTCATATCTCTCTCATATATCTCATATCTGTTACAAGGAGACATCCCGTATTCAAAAATGCACTCGAATAAAAGTCCAAAAGTATCCACATTAAAATATTCAAAAGTAAGTAGTCATTGTGCCTGATGTCCCGTTTTACAAGTTGAACATGTATTTAAAAATATTTTGGAAATTTTGGAAAAAAGCATGGGATATTGTACAGCACATTCTTCAGTTTTGTGTCTGAGAGAATAAATCTCATCAAATAATGTTCTTTGGCTCAAATGATGAATAAATAATGGACCTCTGAAAAGGGTTGACAGCCACTGTCCTATAGATACTTTGAGACTTAATCACGCATTTACGCAATGTCTATGTGACACTATTCACTCTGCTGTCAATTAATATACCGTTTACTCTGAGTGTGTACAGCAGGGGTGCCCAATCTTTTTTTGACCCATGATCTACTTTTCAGCAGCCAACCCCTTCGGGATCTACCAGTCCAATATCAACATTTCAAACCACACGCATCGTTGCCAGCCTGCATTAATTCACAACAACACAACAAAGTAGTGTTGTAGTGTTTTACCACTTTACTTTATGTCCATATAAGCATAAAGTACAACAGACATGCCATAAATTGGCCTACAACAGTACAACATAAGTACAACAGACTTGGACAAACACTGCCATTGCAAATGCAATCATAACAACAGTCCAGAATAGTCCAATATAAGTTGCAGAATAGTCCATTACACGTTGCAGAACAATACTGTTGGCATAATTCACAGACAGACAGACAAATGAGCCGCTTCGTAGACAGACAGACAGAATGCAGACACACACACACACACACACACACACACACACACACACACACACACACACACACACACACACACACACACACACACACACACACACACACACACGAAAATCGCTCTTTTTTTCTTTTCCACCCCATATCTTTTTCTTCCCCCCACATCTCAGGCCGAGATCTACCGGTAGATCCTGATCTACTGGTTGGGCTCCCCTGGTGTACAGGGAAATGTGATCTGGTCTGATCTGAATTGATAGTGTCTGTTGAGAGAACGTTTTGGAGGAGGTTCTCTGATCATTAATAGTACTTTGCTATGTTTTGATTCATAACCACCTGTTCATAAACTGTATGTGCTTTCTGTGTGACTAGAACCCTATAGTAAATGAGCATACCAAAAAACTCCTGTCTTGTCTTGTCTCATTCATGTGATGTTTGCTCCCATCTCCACCCCAGCACCACCACTGGAGTGGTTATTATTGTAGATCAATCTCCCTGCTGTTAATGCTTAAAGATGGAGTGCCATGATTTTTTTCTATCCTAAAACATGATAACCGGGTATTATTGTTATATGAAGAGTACATTTTTTTCTAAAAAGTGTTTGTTAAACTGTCATTTTTATGATTCCACCCTACCAGTTCATTAAGTATGCCTGGTTTTCCTGGTGGGTGGTGATGGGTGGAGATCCACCTGAACTGAAGCCACACACACAGCTTTAGTTGCATGATGAAGGGGGAGGAGTTAGGGGAGGGGCTGAACAGGTGAGGTCACTATATTGCAGTTTTTTCATTTGCACGTTTGACTGGAAAGGTTCAGCCCCCGGGAAGAAACCCTAAATACAAAGGGACAAAGACATCATTGCACGTGAAACACACACACACACACACACACACACACACACACACACACACACACACACACACACACACACACACACACACACACACACACACCACCCACCCCCCCCCCCCCCCCCCCCCCCACACACACACACACACACACCAAGGGGTCTATTAAACTGTCACCTCGTACAACATGTACAAAATTGGAATAAAATACAAAAAAAATCATGGCACCCTCTCTTTAATGATGGTGTTTTATTGTGCTGAGCAGGGAGAAAAATGTAGCAGAGACGAATGTATTACACACATGTACTACACACTTGTATTCTGAGTCTATAATAAATATTGTTTAGGCCTACATAAATATTGGTTACATCTTTTCGTAAGTTATCTGACTGAAATATATACATCTTCAGGTCGAAAGATATCTCAATAAACACATGACAGCACAAATTTGTTGTTGACATCTGGTGATGAACTATAGTCTAATCACTGGATTTGAATGATGCTGATTTTACCCAAGCCAAGCATGGAGACGGGACGGATTTGAATGAAGCTGTTTTGAATGGCATTAAGTAAATGATCGGATGCCTCACTGAGAGCAAATCACAGTGCAAGAAAAGAGACAATGCAAATACCAGTCGTCTGTCTTTTTGGTGGTACTTAGACAAGCAGCTCACACAGAGGACTCAGCTACAGAGTGGACATTATGACAACAACTGAACTCTGCTCTGCACTCTTCTCTGCTTGAACTGAAGAAACAACTTGTGAAAATGGTGAAGAGGAGCTCATTCATGACCCCCCTCTCCCTCTCCCTCTTCCTCCTCATCATCATTGCTGCTCTTCAACTGGAGGCGTCTGTCCCCATGAAAACATTTCACTATGTGAATGAGTGGATAACCTGGTCTGACGCTCAACAGTACTGCAAGGAGAAGTTCACTGACTTGGCTTCTGCTGCTTCTCACAGAGAAGACCTGCTGAAAGAGTTCCTGGAAAACAGAGAGCATGGATTGCCATGGATCGGTCTGTACAGAGACCGTGAGAACACTTCTGTCTGGAGGTGGACTGGAGAGAGGTTAGTGTTGTTCTTAAACCTGTGCTGTCTCACATTAGACGGGTCGCATGCATGCAAAAGCTGATATCTGCAGTTGGATGAAAAGGTCCATTAAAAAGCAGGGATGATTCACGTACCTCCAGATTCAATATGATATCGATACCTCTGTACTAGAGCTCAGCGGAAGACTGTCTATTCTTGCTACGTCTTTTTCAGCGCTCACTCGTGTGCAGTCCCACATCGAGTCCTATATGCCAAACTTATATTCCATTTTAGTTAGTTTTACATTTTTCCCCTCAACTTTCATACTCTCAGCTGCACTCAGTTGTTAGTGTAGCGTAGTAGCTAGGTAGTTTAAAAAATCTACACAATATTGATCATGAAAAGTCAAATCCTGCTAGATTTTTTTAAATCCTTATATGAACAAATTCATGCATAGTATGAATAAAAAAAAATGATTCTGAAGTTGGCCATTCAATTTGACATTGTGGCATTAAAAATCATTTTGTCCACCCCTATTAGAAACTCAATAAAATACAGTGTTTGATACGTTAGAAATACTCCTGGATGTTACAGCAGTCGTGTAATATTGATTATTTTTATTTGACAGAGGAGACGCTTCAAGTGACACAAACTGGGCAAATGGAGAGCCTAAGAAGGGTGAGGGCTGTTGCGTCTACAATCGCGAGTTTCACGGTGCTCGTTGCTCCGGTCGCCGTCCATTCATGTGCTTCACTGACAACGTGGTCCTGGTGAAGGAGAACAAGACCTGGGAGGAGGCTCTGGAGCACTGCAGGGCCATCGGCAGCGTCCACTCCAGACAACACAATCATTACCGTGAGCACCAGTATGACCTGGTGAGCCTGCAGTCTGAGGACGACCACCGCTACGCCAGGGACAAGATCCAGGAGGCCTCCACCAATGAGGTTTGAGGGGTTGGGTTAAGAGAGAGAGAGAGAGAGAGAGAGAGAGAGAGAGAGAGAGAGAGAGAGAGAGAGAGAGAGAGAGAGAGAGAGAGAGAGGTCTGTGCTCCTTCTCTCTCCATGTTGTCTCCATCCAGGTGTGGACAGCTCTGCGTTTCCTGGCAGGCCAGTGGCTCTGGGTGGACGGGGAACCACAGCAGTACCAGAACCTGCCACTGTGTCCGGCCTGGGGGCGGCACTGTGGAACCCTACCCAAAGACCACAGCACCACCCAGTGGCAGATCAGGGACTGCATGGAGAGAAGGAACTTCCTCTGTGTCAAGAAACAGCCATGAGGAACGCTAGCCAGTGGTGGGAAATGTTCTGTATGTGTTTTTGCTAAAGTAAAAGTACCAATACTGCAATACAGATAGCTCTGTTACAAGTCCCATATTAAAAATGCACTTGACTAAAAGTGCAAAAGTATAAAAGCCCTGCAAGTGCTAGTTTTGAGTCTAAGAGAATACATCTCATGAAAAGGTGGTCTGTGGACTCAAATGACAAATAAATAATGGACCTTTGAAAAGGGTTGACAGCCACTGTCCTATAGATACTTTGAGACTTAATTATGTATTTACACAGCGCTTATGTGACACTATTTACTCTATTTATTAATGTACGGTTTACTGTGAGTGTACACTGAGAAATGTGATCTGGTCTGGCCAACAGTGTAATAGCCTACAGTGTAATACAGATATCTCTGTTAGTCCCATATTAAAAATGCACTTGACTACAGTATAAAAGCTCTGCAAGTGCTAGTTTTGAGAGGGGGTGGGGGTAAATTTGAGTCACTGATCATTGCCTACTGGACTTTTTAAAACACATACCTACGTATGTCCAGGAATTACAACTGCAGAACAAGTACTGTGTGTTTTGATTCACAACCACCTGTTCATAAACTGTATGTGCTTTCTGTGTGACTAGAACCCTATAGTAAATCAGCATACAAAATGTCCTGTCTTGGGTCAATTTGTTGTATTATGTGTTTATGGACTGTCAACGTTGGAAAGCAACTACTAATGTACAAGAAAAGCCTTTCTCCACAAATTGTACAAGCAAAGGTTTCTCCCTGCGTGGGTCCACATGCATTTTCTCACATCATATATTGACAAGCTGATTGGCTGTCTGGATGATACACCCATGAGTGAAGAGGAGGGATACCGATATATCAATTCAATTTTTAATTCAAAGGAGCTTTATTATGAGAAAACAAACGTTTACATTGCCAAACCAAATGTCACAAATGTGATACAATATAAACAGTTGAAAATGGGGGAAGATACATACAGTTGGAGGAAGTACAGACTTTTATAAACAGAGCTATGTCACATTGCATTATTTTATATATAACAGGGCATAGATTTTTTTTTCTTTTTTTCTATTTTTAAACAAACAGCGTCGATTATTTGCCTCTTCAGGACAAACGCAACAAATTTTCCTCGAGATTATGTAGAAAAAGAAACAGAAAAAACAGATTAACATCTGTTGTAGCAGCTCTGTTTACATGGGCAGCTCTAGATAGTACAGACAGTGTCACTGTCACTTTGAACTGGAGTAAAGATACTGAGGTGACGGAACACTTTGGTCATGTCGGCCAGTTCGCCTCATATCTTGATGTAATATTGCATCATGTTTTGCCTTCGTCTTGACTTTATATGTAAACTAAACTCACTGTTCAAAGAAAATATAGCTGAGACGTAGCTGGCGGAGTTAGTTCAGTCAGATATACTTACTGAAGGGGTTAATATACTGCACTTCATGTGGGTGTATTCAGTATTTGCAAGAACCAATGTCATGTGTGGCAGGCAGCTGACCAATTGGGCGGGGTATTTAAGGGTATTGAAGCTCTCTAGTCTGGTTGCTTCTTCCTGGGATGGTGCCTCCACACTGCCTTTTGCACAGTCCGTGTTTCAGCCGGGGTGTGATGTCACATCCTCCTTTTCTGAATGGGTTTTGTCATGTATTGGTTACTGAGGTCACATGTTCAGGTAACAGAAATATACGGGGACACAGTAGGTGATGCAACAGGTTGTTGGGGAGCAGGAGACCGCACGTCGTGGACGGGAGTTCAATATCAAATAAAGAAACCAGAAAGACATTCCCGTGTATATGATTTAATTCAGTGTGTTAGTTGAGAACACAACATTGGCGACGAGGTACGGACTTTAGCTCAGTTGATCGAGCGTAGACTGAGTTAAACGAACACCATGGAAAAGTCAGGTATCCAACCGTTCGCATGCTACACGGATCCAGCTACTCTCGGGCCGAGGTGGACGCGATGGCGGACTTCGTTCGAGTTGTATGCAGATGGAAAAGGACTGATTATTGTTGACGGAGGAGATGATGAAAATGCTGCCGCGGCCGCCGCCGCAGCTTTGGTAAAACAGCGGAGAAGGGCTCTTCTTCTGCACCTGGCTGGACCCGACGTCCAGGATATATTTTCAACACTACCAGACACCGGGGGAGCGACCGACTACGCGAAGGCAGTCACAGCGCTGGACAAGTACTTTGTGCCCCAAGTCAACTCAGCGTTTGCCCGCCAGACGTTCCACAAGTTGTGCCAGGAGCCGGGTGAGACTGTACAACAGTTTGCAACACGACTGAGACGGACGGCGAGGGACTGTGCTTTTGCTGATGACACCGACAACCAGATTCGAGACGCTATCCTGAATAAATGTACATCAACATATGTGCGCAGAAAACTACTGGAGGAAGGGCATACGTTGACGCTTGCCCGCACATTGGAGCTATCCTCGCAGTGTGAGAGGATCGAAGAACAGATGGCGGCCATGTCCATGACTGGAGACAAGAGGGACACCGAGACCGTGCATCGCGTCGCGCAAAAAGGAGGGAAACATCCAGCTTCGAGGGCGAAACCACCGGAAAGAGACCAAGAAGGCGCCACATCGGAGAGGAAGTGCTTCAGGTGTGGACGTGCTGATCACATGGCCAGAGATTCTAAATGCCCCGCGAGAGGACAGACATGTCACAAATGCACTGGGGGGGACCACTTTTCCAAGATGTGTCGTACAAGAGGATCACAGAACCAAAACGTGAACACAGTGGAGGTAGTACATGATGATGAGTTTGCATTTAATGTGAAAGAGGATGACATGTCAGAGAAACTTACATTCTGTGTGGGGGGAGTAAATGTTGAAATGTTGGTTGACTCAGGTGCCAAGAGCAATGTGATGGGAACCAATGTGTGGGAAAAACTCAAGGCAGAAAAGATCAAATGTAAGTCTTATGTGCCAAAAGAAAAGAGAAATTTGTACCCCTACTCTTCCAGTGAACCACTCCCAATTAAGGGGATCTTTGAATGTGAGATTACCATTGGTAATAAATCTGAACAGGCAGAATTTATTGTAATTGATGGTAATGGTGAACCCCTGCTGGGTAGAAAAACAGCCATGAAACTGGGGGTGCTGAAAATAGGTGAAAATGTTTCTGTGGTAACAGACATTAAAGACACACTCAAACAACAGTATCCAGATGTGTTCAAGGGTGTTGGTAAACTGAACACCAAGCAGATCAGCTTGTACATAGACCCACAGGTTAAACCTGTGGCCCAGCCACTTAGACGCATACCATATCACTTAAGGGAAGCGGTGGAAAACAAAATAAAAGAATTAATTGACTTAGACATTGTGGAAAGTGTCAAAGGCCCCACCCCCTGGGTAAACCCTGTAGTGATAATCCCAAAAGCTGACAAAGATATCAGAATGTGTCTAGATATGAGGCGGGCCAATGAAGCTATTGTGAGGGAACGGTACCCCATCCCTACTGTGGATGACATTTTGCAAGACATGAATGGTTCAACTGTATTCAGCAAGCTAGACCTTAAATGGGGCTACCATCAGTTAGAGCTGACCCCAGAGTCAAGGGAAATAACAACTTTTGCAGTACATAATGGGTGTACAGGTACAAAAGGTTGATTTTTGGTGTCTCATCAGCCAGTGAGCAATATCAGCATGAGATAGCCAATGCCTTGGCTGGCATCGAAGGTGTTGAAAACATTTCAGATGATGTAATTGTACATGCACGAGATCAGGAAACACATGACAAGAGTTTACATGCTGTGTTAAAGAGGCTCTCAGAGTGTGGTTTAACATTGAATCCAGAAAAGTGCCAGTTCAACATGGACAGGCTGGTTTTCATGGGGATACTGCTCTCACAGAAGGGCATAGGGCCAACTGAAGAAAGGGTGAGAGCTATTATGGAGGCCAGAGAACCAGAAAATGCCTCAGAGGTCAGAAGTTTCCTGGGTCTTGTGGGATTCAGCTCCAGGTTCATACCAGGGTTTGCAACACTGTCAGAGCCATTACGGCGCCTAACTAGAAAGGAGGTGCCATTTGAATTTGGTCCAGAGCAGAAAAAAGCGTTCCAGGTTCTAAAAGATGAACTAGCCAAAACTGTCACACTAGCATATTTTGACAAAGAAGCACCAACTAAGGTAATCGCAGATGCAAGCCCGGTAGGCTTAGGGGCAGTGCTAGTGCAGGACCAACAAGGAAAAATGGTACCTGTTTGCTATGTAAGCCGCAGCTTGACAGACTGCGAGCGTAGATACTCTCAGACAGAGCGTGAAGCTTTAGCTCTAGTGTGGGCTTGTGAGAGACTACATCCTTATGTGTATGGTAGAAGGTTTGATTTAATCACTGACCACAAACCATTAGAGGTCATATATGGTCCTCGGTCAAAACCATGTGCACGTATTGAGAGATGGGTTCTCAGGTTACAACCATATGATTTCAGAGTCATATATGTGCCGGGGAAACAAAACATAGCCGACCCATTGTCACGGCTGCTGGGGAAATCCGCAAAAAGGGAGGTGCACAAACATGACTCTGAGGAGTATGTTAGATTTGTGGCAATGAGCGCTACACCCAAAGCACTTACTACACGAGAGGTAGAGGAAGCCTCTGCTACCGACCCAGAATTGATTGAGGTTCGCAATGCAATAACAAGTGGGTGTTTTGATAATTGTAAGCAGTATGCACCAATTTCCAATGAGTTGTGTACAATAGGATACATTGTGCTACGAGGGACACGCATTGTGCTGCCAGAAAGACTGCAAGCACGAGCACTTACACTTGCCCATGAAGGACATTTGGGTATAGTGGGAACCAAACAACATCTCAGAACCAAGGTTTGGTGGCCTGGCATGGAGCGGGCAGCCGAGAAATATTGCAAGGCATGCCATGGATGTCAAATTGTAGCCAGACCTGACCCACCAGAACCGTTGAGATCTACAAGCCTACCGGATGGACCCTGGCAAGATGTCGCCATAGATTTGCTGGGGCCACTGCCAACCAATCACTCCATACTTGTGGTGGTAGACTACTACAGTCGCTACTATGAATATGACATTATGACCTCCACGACTGCAGAGAAGGTCATTGACAGCCTGGAATCCATTTTCAGCAGGCACGGCCTGCCGATTACTTGCAGATCGGATGGGGGCCCGCAGTTCAAGGCTGAGGCATTCAAGGAGTACTGTGAGACAAATGGAATCACACATGTGAAGACAACTCCAAAGTGGGCTCAGGCAAATGGAGAAGTTGAGCGCCAGAATGCATCACTGATGAAACGAATAAGAATTGCGCAAGCAGAAGGATTGGACTGGAAACGTGAACTGAGAAAGTATGTGACTGTGTATCGGAGCATAGAACACGCTACTACGGGGAAAAGTCCTGCTGAGCTTCTCTTCAACCGGAAAATGAGAGGAAAACTGCCAGATCTGTGTGGACCTCACACAGCAGCGCTGGAGGTACGTGACAGAGATGCTGAGCAAAAGGGCAAAGCAAAGCTGTACGCTGATGAACGACGGGGAGTTCAGCACTCGAGGGTGGACGTCGGAGACACAGTACTCATACAGCAGGATAAGGTGGACAAGTTCACTACACCATTCAATGCAACACCACACAAAGTGGTGAGCAAGACAGGAAATCAGGTTGTGGTTGAATCACCAACAGGAGCACGATATCAAAGAAACACCACACATGTGAAAAGATATCTGACAAACAGGCCTACGGAGAAAAACAACACACAGGAGGACTCACAGTGGACTGGGGACACTAGTGCACTTGATGTGGACACACAGGGACAGGAAAATGTCACACACACGCCACAACACATTGAGAGGTCAGAGGCGCCAAAGGCCAGGCCTCAAAGGGTTACAAAACCACCTGAAAGGCTCAGGGATTTTGTGATGTGAGCTGAAAAAAAAAAAAAAAAAGACAGGTGTGAAGACAAGTTTGCGTTTGAGGAGTTGTTTTGAAAAAAAAAAAAAAGGTTGTATATTGCATTGTGAATTGTGGAAAAAAAAGTTTTTTTTTGTTTTAAGGTTCTGTGCTGAAGTTGTTAATAGTTCAAGTTTGTTTCCAAGGAAAGGGGGGATGTCATGTATTGGTTACTGAGGTCACATGTTCAGGTAACAGAAATATACGGGGACACAGTAGGTGATGCAACAGGTTGTTGGGGAGCAGGAGACCGGCACGTCGTGGACGGGAGTTCAATATCAAATAAAGAAACCAGAAAGACATTCCCGTGTATATGATTTAATTCAGTGTGTTAGTTGAGAACACAACAGGTTTCAATGGGCATTTCCGGCTTGTTCCGGTCTGCATTTTGGACAGTGGACAGGCTGCAGGAAAGTTCCCATTGAAACCCATTCAAAAACCCATTCAAAAATGCAGGATGTGGCGTCACAGCTCGGCCGAAACACTGACTCTGCACTCTGCAGTCTGTAGTGGCTCAGAAATTTGTCTCTAAAACCACAACAAGCTTTTAGTTTGGGGCATTTGAATCGAGAGGATGTCAGACTCGGATATTGATGAAGAAATAGAATCTGAGGAAAGACAGAAAGAGAAATGCGGAAAGCCAAACTTCAGGTCCAAAGATATGTTAAGAAACAGTGGCAAGATCTCAACGGGCCTGAAAATTAAGGCCCGGCCCTAACAGTTCAGGCCCTAGGCCCTACCCGGCCCTACTAAATGAAATAGATTTTAGGCCCTACCCGGCCCTAAACTGTCGGGTTTGGGCAAAATTTGAGAATTCGCCACAGATTAAAAATGAAATGGCAATCAGCACCATCTTCATAATAGGTAAATACAGAAAATAACTATTATTCTTACTATATTAAAATAATTCAATATATATTATTTTTTCATGGGGCCCGAGGCCCTACCCGGCCCTATTGATTAGGATAGATTTTCGGCCCTACCCGGCCCTAAATGTCGGGTCGGGCCTGTTCGGGTTCAGTCCTGGTCGGGTTCGGGCAGAGTTTGAGAACTCTAGGTGAAACACATGACAGCACAAATGACGACACAAATTATTCGTTGTTGACATCTGGTGATGAAGTATATTCTAATCACTGCATTTGAATTCACCCAAGCCAAGCATGGAGACGGGACGGATTTGAATGAATATGTTTTGAATGGCATTAAGTAGTTCTGGCGTAAGTAAATGATTGAAAGACTCACTGAGAGCAAACCACAGTGCAAGAAAAGAGCCAATGCAAATACCCGTCTGCCTTATTAGTGGTACTTAGACAAGCAGCTCACACAGAGGACTCAGCTACAGAGTGGACATTATGACAACAACTGAACTCTTCCCTGCACTCTTCTCTGCTTGAACTGAAGAAACAACTTGTGAAAATGGTGAAGAGGAGCTCATTCATGACCTCCCTCTCCCTCTCCCTCTTCCTCCTCCTCATCATCATTGCTGCTCTTCAACTGGAGGCGTCTGTCCCCATGAAAACATTTCACTTTGTGGGGGAGAAGAGAAACTCGTCTGATGCTCAACAGTACTGCAAGGAGAAGTTCACTGACTTGGCGTCTGCTGCTTCTCACAGAGAAGACCTGCTGAAAGAGTATAAGAAGAACGGAGGTGGATGGCCATATATCGGTCTGTACAGAGACCCTGAGAACAGTTCTGTCTGGAGGTGGATTGGAGAGAGGTTAGTCTTCTTAGTCTCCTTAGTTTAAGAACTTCTTAGTTCTTAAACCTGTGCTGCCTCACATTAGATGGGGTCGCATGCACACAAAAGCTGATATTTGGAGTTGTATGAAAAGGTCCACTAAAAAGCAGGGATTTTCTTTCAACGTCTTTTTCAGCGCTCACTCCTGTGCAGTCCCACACCCACTCCTATGCCGAACTTATATTCTGTTTTAGTTTTTAGTTTTAGTTTTTATATTATCTCTGTTCTTTTATTAGAACATTTTTTATAAAATTTTCTCAACATGGATCATGAACATTTCAATCATGCTAGAATTTTACATGAACAAATAAATACATAGTATAAATTTAAAAAAAGATTCTGAAGATTAAATATTGATATTGTGGCATTAAAATCTTTTTTTGTCCACCCCTATTAGAAACTCAATCAAATAAAGTATTTGCACTCCTGGATATTATATAGCAGGCTGTTAATCTAGATTATTTGTATTTGACAGAGGAGACGCTTCAACTGATGCCAACTGGAGACCTGGAGAGCCTAGAAAGGGTCAGGACTGTGGGGTCATTATCCGCACTGGTGAGTGGTACGTTGCTTCTTGCTCCAATGCCCGTCCATTCATGTGCTTCACTGACAACGTGGTCCTGGTGAAGGAGAACAAGACCTGGGAGGAGGCTCTGGAGCACTGCAGGGCCATCGGCAGCGTCCACTCCAGACAACACAATCATTACCGTGAGCACCAGTATGACCTGGTGAGCCTGCAGTCTGAGGACGACCACCGCTACGCCAGGGACAAGATCCAGGAGGCCTCCACCAATGAGGTTTGAGGGTTCGGGGCTGATTTTAGGATTGATTTTAGGATTGTCCATGTAATCCAAATCTAACCCAATAACTATAAATCAATATTGCCAATAACTGTTGTTTTATTCAGAATTCTAAAATGAGGTCTAATTAAACAACATTAACATACAGTATAATATGAACAAACAGCTTGGGAAAAAAAAGTTAAGGTTTGACTAGAACTAACTTGAGTTCTAATTAAATCACAGTAACAGCTGAGGGAAGATATTTGAGCTCTGTTTCTTTACGTTAAGAACAAACAGCTTGGGAAACAAACATTAAAGGTGTGGCAAACCAGAAAACAGTGTTTTTTTTTTTTTTTGTTGTAATTATTATTATGGATCCCACCCTATTATCTGGGGTTTCTGAACCAATCACATCATGCATCCCTTCTGGCACTGCACGCAACACTTGGAATGTTTACAATTAGGTGCTCAACTCAACACTAACGTTTTCTGACTATTTCTGACTGTAATTAAGGCACACAATTGAAAGCCGAGTCAAGCTCCTTCTCTCTCCATGTTGTCTCCATCCAGGTGTGGACAGCTCTGCGTTTCCTGGCAGGCCAGTGGCTCTGGGTGGACGGGGAACCACAGCAGTACCAGAACCTGCCACTGTGTCCGGCCTGGGGGCGGCACTGTGGAACCCTACCCAAAGACCACAGCACCACCCAGTGGCAGATCAGGGACTGCATGGAGAGAAGGAACTTCCTCTGCATCAAATCCACTGAGAAAAAGCCATGAGGAACGGTAGCCATTGGTGGGAAATGTACTAGAGCTGTTTTAACTTCACTTTCACTATTTAGATATGTGATGATCATTTTAGCTGCCCCATTCCCTTCCTATACAAACTCATTATAACTTAACACAATTTTAACCATACTCTTTTTTTTGACTGATATTGGGTGCAATTCCCGATCGCTGTAGTGTAGCCAGGTATGGTGTAAGTCCTCTCATTGGCTGCATGGCAGCAAATCAGGTTTGGGGCTGTGCTCATTGGCTGCATGGCAGCGAATCAGGTCTGGGGCCTTGAGGTAGGCCTGAAAGCCTATACCACCAGGCCTGGGCCTGGCCCTACCAAATAATTATCCATAATAATTAAAACCAGTCATCAAGAGCTTCAACTCATGATGAACAAAGCCGGGGAGTACAGTAACATTTTTAATTGGGGGGGTCAGGTGATTTCGGGACCCTTTGACTTGCAGGTTTTAATTATTCTGGGTAATAATTTGGTAAGCTCAGGCCCAGGGCTGGTGGTATAGGCTTTCGGCCTACCCCAAGGCCCCAGACCTGATTTGCTGCAATGCAGCCAATAAAAAGACTTACACCATACCTGCTACACCACAGCAATTGAGAATTGCACCCATTGTCCTTGTAAGACGTGAGAGGGCCGTGGAATTTCATTTACAGAAAACCCACACATTTGGGTATACCCTACCCATCCTGGTTGTGGCCAAACAAATAAAACAATATTTTTAAAATAAATGAAAAAGATAAATGTGAAAGCAGAGCCCTCTCACATTTCAGGAGTATAATACCAGTCAACAGGAAAAAAGATTGATGTTTTTGATGAATCCATCATGGTTAAAATGGAGTTTGAAGTTACAATGGGTTTGTATAGGAAATGGGCGCGGCACCTAAAATGAACATCAAATATCTAAATACTGAATGTAGTAACTTGTAAACTGTCTGGTGTGTTCCTATGAGACTGAGTAGACCATAACATGACCAAAAGGTTTTTGAAAGTAAAATATACCTTTTAATACAAGATCCACCAATGGCATTCATCTTCACCATCTTTGACATGAAACAATAGTCGCATCTGCCTTCATTGCAGAGAATTGTAGGCAAACATAACCTTAATATTTTAACCGCTGCTACTTTCTGTCCCACTGTGCCGAAATCGTGGACCAGGAAGATGAATTGATTCCATTCTTTAATCTATGTTTTGATCTGAACGTATCATTTGCAGATTGTCATTTTGTCACATTTGTTCATTTGGGACAAAATGAGCGTGCCCATTTAAAAAACAAAAAACAAAAAAACATTATATGTCATACATACAAAAGCCAATATCTCAGATTCTACTGATCGTCCATTTCCTAAAAGAATTAAGTCCTTTGTTTGTGTCAAATCTGGGTTGCACATGGTTTGTGGACCGAGAAGACAGCTTTGCTTGGCACAGTGGATGATGGAAATTTTTTATTTGGAAAAACTCACTCATCGATACTCATATAAGTGTTTTAATTGACAAAATTATTGTGTGAAATATTCATATGTGATTAAAATATTATTAATTGAGATTGTTTAAAGGTAGGGGAAGTGATTTCACTTTTGTCAGATATCACCCAATTTCTTTTTTTCCTGTTAAAATACTCTATTATAAGGTGTGCAGACCATATGGAGTTTCCCCCTCCCCCACGTTAGCAGAGGAGCTAATAAAAGTTCCCCAGGTGGAGGGTGAATTCTCCTCCAATCAGGATCGAGCAACAGGTTCACATAGTGTAGCTACTCTTGGGGGCCCCTAGTGCACCAGGCTGGTACTACACCATGAATTTCAAATCACTTACCCTACCTTTAATTCCAAAGCCCTTATAATTAAGTAGATTTTTTCTAAAAAAAAACTTCTAAGACCATCTATCCACTCAATTTATAGATTATTATAGAATCCAGCTCTATGTCCAGGAATTACAACTGCAGAACCAGTACTGTACTGCGTGTTTTGATCCTAAATGCCTCATAAACTATATGAACTTTCTGTGTGACTAGAACCATATAGTAAATGAGCATACAAAATATTCTGGCTGTCTCGCCTCATTTGTATTGTGTGTTCACATGCACTGTACCGCTGTACCGAGCATGTGAGTGGACCAGAGCGGTCCACTCACTCTCGCAATCCACCTCCCACACCGCTCCCAGCTCACGTACATTTGCGCCGCTCAACGCTCCACTCTGCCCCGCCCGCTCAGAAGCACAATGTGACAGGGGGAAAAATACTGCTTCCCTGATCTAAACCACCAGTGGTCCTTGGGAGGGTTCCAGGTGGTCCCCAACTGAATCATGGACAATTGGTTAACCAGGTGTAACTCTCTAAGAGCGTAAAATTGAAACCTAATGGACCCTTGTGTAACGCCCGGGATTTTAACTCTGGTCTCCTGCGTGAAAGTCCAACATTTTTACCACTAGACCAAAGGGACATCCCCTGGGCCCAGGAGCAGATTTAGACTTTGGAGATCATCGTGACAGAGGCTGTAGCCACCTGCTACACTTGCGGGTCCATTTGGCTTCATGTTTACACTCTCAAGAGTTAAAATAGCAGCAGTGGTAGAAAGCAACTAGTACTGCACAACAGTACAGTACAGCAACTAGTACTGTACAACAGTACAGTACAGCAACTAGTACAACGTGCATTCATGACTCGGAAACCCAGTGCTTCTGAAGATTAACATTGGGCGCTTGTTCATGTGTGCGTTCATGAAGGAAACACTTCCGCATTTTCGTAACTTTGCCCACAAAAATTTGATGGGGGCGAAAGTGCAAAAATGCAGCAGTATACGGCACTTCCGGTGGTCTTCTGGTGGCAAGGGGATGGTTAACTCTATATTTTATTACTCTATGGTAGTGCCTAAACATGCTATACCAGTGCTTTTGTGGCCCGGGGACCACCAGTGTTCCTTGAGAGGTGTTCCAGGTGGTCCCCAGGCTCAATAATGGGAAGTCGGTTAACCAGGTGTAACTCTTTGAGAGCGTAAACATGAAACCCGCAATGTTTACACTCTCAAGAGTTAAAATATTCATCACGTGAATTAGCCCAAGTCTATACAACTAGAAAATGTAGAAGATTAATGGTCATTTTGATCTGTATGTGTGCCTGCTTTGTTTCTGAAATCCAGCCTGGAATTGTGGACAAAAGCAAACTAAATCTTTATTTTTAGGGTATGTGGGGCTAAAATGTCATCAAATTGTGTTCTGTTGTGTTTTCACCAGTAGCGATTAGGGTCTGGTTTAAGAGCCATTCATTATGACAGAATGACTTCCTGATTGATGGATGGATGGATGGATGGATGGATGGATGGATGGATGGATGGATGGATGGATGGATGGATGGATGGATGGATGGATGGATGGATGGATGGATGGATGGATTGATTGATTGATTGATTGATTGATTGATAACTGCAGCTTGGTAAAGACCAGCCCGGCTATTTATTGCTAATCAGCCGTCAGGTGTTGATAGTAGGGAATTTAAGTTCCTGTCTCTAGGCCTTGAACACAACGAGAATGAGGGTGTGGTCTGTCGCAGTCATCACAGAAGCTCAACATAGTTAAGAAATCAGGCGACGCAGACGGGATCCACCTCTTCCACTGGCGTCTCTGGTTTCCATGGTGACGCTCCTCTACAGCGTAGCTCTCGTCCACGTTGTTAACATGACGCCAAAAACTGCGTTCTGCCGTCCGAGGAGAGGGTCGTACGGCCGTGAGGCTTATATATCGAGTACAGAGCGATTCATTATCTGGCGTCGTAGGTCGGACGTCGGATCAATCTTAGCTATAGTGTCAGGCCAACAGTTTCCTCTGTGTTCAGGAGGGTTTCATTTTAAACTCTCAGGAGTTACAGTACAGATCTACACTGTAAAAGGCTCAATTTGGTTACCAACTGTCCATCATTTAGCTGGGGACTACCTGGAATCCTCGACCCACTGGTTGAAAACCAGTAAAACTTCCACCTACAGAAGTGCCTTTTAGTATAGGACTTTTACATTTCCTACATTTCCTTAGAAAACACGTGACAGCACAAATGACATAATATTGTTGTTGACATCTGGGCATGAAGTAAATGCTATTCAAAGCACTGCATTTGAATGCTGATTTTACTCAAGTCAAGCATGGAGACGATCGGGACGACGGATTTGAATGCACCTGTTTTGAATGGCATTAAGTAAATGATCGGATGCCTCACTGAGGAGCAAACCACAGTGCAAGAAAAGAGACAATGCAAATACCTGTCTGCCTTTTTGGTGGTACTTAGACAAGCAGCTCACACAGAGGACTCAGCTACAGAGTGGACATTATGACAACAACTGAACTCTGCCCTGCACTCTTCTCTGCTTGAACTGAAGAAACAACTTGTGAAAATGGTGAAGAGGAGCTCATTCATGACCCCCCTCTCCCTCTCCCTCTTCCTCCTCCTCATCATCATTGCTGCTCTTCAACTGGAGGCGTCTGTCACCATGAAAACATTTCACTATGTGGGGGAGAATAAAACCTGGTCTGATGCTCGACAGTACTGCAAGGAGAAGTTCACTGACTTGGCTTCTGCTGCTTCTCACAGAGAAGACCTGTTGAGGGAGATCAAGAAGAATGGAGACGGAATGCTGTGGATTTGGTTCGGTCTGTACAGAGACCCTGACAACGCATCTGTCTGGAGGTGGACTGGGGAGAGGTTAGTCTTGTTTTCTGGCATCTAATATTTTGATTTATAGTAGTAACTTCACCCTCAGACCCAAGACTAAAGGATGTTATTGTTGCTGTTAGATTTTGTCCAGAGTTCCATGCTGCAGCAAAGTGTCACCACTATGGAGAGATAAGGGCTGGTATTCTCAATTGCTGTGGTGTAGCCAGCTACGGTGTAAGTCTTCTCATTGGCTGCATGGCAGCAAATCAGGTCTCGGGCCTTGTGGTAGGCCGAAAGCTTATACCACCAGCCCTGGGCCTGAGCTTACCAAATAATTACCCAGAATAATTAAAACCTGCCATTCAAATTCGAAATCACCTGACTCCCCCAATTAAAAAATGTTACTGTACTCCCCGGCTTGTTCATCATGAGTTGAAGCTCTTGATGACTGTTTTTAATTATTATGGAGACCCAGACCCAGGCCTGGTGGTATAGGCTTTTGGCCTATACACAGAAGGGCAGACTTGATTTGCTGCCATGCAGCCAATGAGCATGGCCCCACACCGGATTGCTGCCCTGCAGCCAATGAGAAGACTTACACCATACCTGGCTACACCACAGCGATTGAGAATACCAGCCAAAGGCTTTCCAGACAGCAACGATAAACGCCCGCATAAACGTGGCGATTCTCGATTCTCTCTGCAAGGCCGACATAAAAAATCGCCCGCCGATTAACGCCAGGCGTTTTAAAAAGATCACTGGATTGCGCTTTCAAAAACACAAATCACTGGACGCCACGCGATAAACGACCGGCATTACACGCTCTCTTTATCGCAGTTTGTTTTCTGAGCACAAAACGCCCGTCCCATTGAAACTGAATTAGAATGCGTAATTTATTACTCGCCGTCTGTAAGCCCCCCAACACTGCTAAACCAGTGCCGATTCTGGCCTCCAAGGGGCAGGGCAGAACTTAATCAGTGTACACTTGTTTACACAGCAAGCACACACACACACACACACACACACACACACACACACACACACACACACACACACACACACACACACACACACACACACACACACACATGCACACAAATCATGGACTGTTACATTTTATTGAAAAAAAGTACACTTTTCGAAACTCAAAAACTTGGTATTTGCTACTGGAAAAAATAGAACAGTTGTGTAACATTGATTATGTTTTGTATCTTTACAGAGGAGACGTTTCAAATGACACACACTGGGATACTGGAGAGCCTCAAGAGGGTGATGACTGTGGCGACGTTGCCTTTCACGGGTTTAGGTGGCACGGTGGTCCTTGCTCCACTCACCTTCCATTCATCTGCTTCACTGACCACCTGATCCTGGTGAAGGAGAACAAGACCTGGGAGGAGGCTCTGGAGCACTGCAGGGCCATCGGCAGCGTCCACTCCAGACAACACAATCATTACCGCGAGCACCACTATGACGACCACCGCTACGCCAGGGACAAGATCCAGGAGGCCTCCACCAATGAGGTTTGAGGGTTTGGGTTTAAACTATATATATATATATATATATATATATATATATATATATATATATATATATATATATATATATATATATATATATATATATATATATATATGTATATGTATATATATATATATATATATATATATATATATATAATATATATATATATATATATATATATATAGGGGTGTTGAATGATTAAAATTTTCAATCAAATTAATCACACCTTCAAAATTAATTTCATCATGATTAATCACCATTCGGACTATGCCCAAAATATGCCATGTTTTTCTGTGTATTGTTGCGGAAATGGAAAGACAGCAGGGCTATTCAACTAAATTGTTCAGGAGTCATTACTAAAAACCCAAGGGGCCCGGGGCCAGACTGCCACAGAGACTACTCTCCACCATGACATGTGTACACACACAGACACATTTTTTTTAAATGCTCCATTCATAAGAAAAAAATAAATTAATAAATAAAGCAATCCGTTTGTAAATCCGTCAAGTTTTGAGTGAGTTACAGCTGTTTTTGTTTGGGCTGCCACAGAGCATACTTGAGTACTCTGGCAAGATGGCCGCCCTGAACGACGTCAGAGGCTCCGCCTCAAGCCATCTAGCTTTCTATATACGGTTTCTATATGGTTTAAACAATCAAAGTATTTTGTGAAGTCTTGGACTGTCTTGTGTTTGATTGTCACAACTAGCCTGGCTAACGCTTGACCAAATTAGCTGACGGAAAAAAACTGCCTGTCAGCAGCTAGATCAGAAGCAATGTAGAGGGAGAAGATGGAAAAATCTAGCTATATATCTATTTTGATTTTTGTCTCCATCCAGGTGTGGACAGCTCTGCGTTTCCTGGCAGGCCAGTGGCTCTGGGTGGACGGGGAACCACAGCAGTACCAGAACCTGCCACTGTGTCCGGCCTGGGGGCGGCACTGTGGAACCCTACCCAAAGACCACAGCACCACCCAGTGGCAGATCAGGGACTGCATGGAGAGAAGGAACTTCCTCTGTGTCAAATCCACAGAGAAAAAGCCATGAGAAAGGCTAGCCAGTGGTGGGAAATGTGCTAGAGCTGTTTTAACTTCACTTTCAAAAAAGAAAAAAAAGAAAAAAAAAAGCTTTTGGTCATTTTGTTGCATTTTAACCATGATAGATTCATCAAAATTCATTTATTTTAAAAAAATAAAACATATTATGTTTTATTTTTCTGTTTGCAACCAGGGTGGGCATACCAAAATATGGAGGGTATACATTTTCCAAAACAATATTTAAAAAATAATAATTGGACAATATCAGTCATCAGAAAAAAATATCGGGTCTTTTAGATTAATCTTTATGGTTAAAATTGAGTTTTAAGTTATAATGGGTGCGTATAGAAATGGGCAGGGCTTTATCATCAAATATCTAAATACTGAATGGAGTAACTTATAAACTGTCTGGGGTGTTCACTGAGTAGATGATAAACTGGTCAAAAGTTTTTTTTTTTTTTTTTTTTTTTTTTTTTTTAAGTGAAATATCTCTTTAAGTCTTCTGTTGCCTTCAAGGCAATTCTATGCAGCATGTTTGTATTTCTGTTTGTCTTAGAAAAGCTTTGTTGTGAAGGTGTGTACATGTACTTTTATTTTGAAGAACTCAGTATACAATGAGTCACTTCCTGTGAGTGCCATCTTTGATGCAGCAGCACAGAGAGAAAACACAGTGCTGTGAGCCTCAAAGAAAGAAAACATCCACTAACTTGGGAGCTTTTAAGAGGCGATGCCGTAAGTAAGTTGTATTTGACTTCAGGGGTTTTCTTTGATGTGCAATGTTTGGATTGATGTCAATTGTGGATTAAACCTTTGTGTCCTGAACACGTTTTGGTTTTCAACCATTATGTTACACTACAGCTATTTTAAAAATATCCGATCTACAAGCTCATATCGCGCCACCGAGTGGCGCGATATGAGCTTGTAGATCTGATTTTTTGTTACAAACTGTGAAAATGATGCACAAATCTCAGAATATATTCTATTTGACACCTGATTGTAGTTTCTGACTGATTTAGTTTGCTTTCAGTTTCTGCTTCTGATGCTAGATTCTGACAGATCCTAGTTTTTCTGAAAAATCTATGTTCCTGTGTCAGTGATGCTCAACATATTTCATGCCAAGGACCACCCGAATTATCTATATTTGGCTACGGACCCCCCATCTGAAAACATGTTGTTGTAGGGATCCCCCAGAAGCAACGATTTTAGTTCAAAATATTTGCTTTCCGAAAGAATATATATTCAAAGATTTGCACCACGTTTTCGCGATTTTTCAAAAATAACAGAGATACCAGCCACCGAGTGGCGCGCTATGGGCTTGTAGATCTGCTATTTTTCAATAGCTAAAACATAATGCTTAGAACACCAAAACGCGTTCAGTACACTAAGGATAAAGTTTGTATGTTTGCATTATTTCATTATTTCTGTAGTTTTCACCACCTTGGCAGTGACTGAAGTAAACTGTCAATTCCATCTTCATTGGCAGCGGTTTATCCAGCCACAATGAAACTCTTTTATAATTGGGCTGAATCTAGAGTTGCAATTCAGTACATTGACTCCCCCATAACAAGAATTTTCATCTGCCATTTAAAGACTTTAACTCACCAACATCGCAGCTTGATAAATATGCACCACAGACATGTTATGAGCTACTTTCTGTCAGTAAATAAAAGTGCAGGAGGCACTTTGTTTGTATTAATGGGTTGGGCTGGTAGCTCCTGCATTATGTGCAAATTCTAAACAAATTATATACAGGGCTGTTCAGTGACTAATGGTGAGCGCTTCCAAGAATCACCTGCAGAGAATGCATTGACAGAATTTTTATAGTTCAGCCTTCAAACAAGCAGAGTAAACTTTCAACCTGCATGACTTGTGAACATACATGTCTTGCAGGGCAGGGCCGGATGTAACCTTTCCCAATTGTGTGTGTGTGTGTGTGTGTGTGTGTGTGTGTGTGTGTGGGGGGGGGGGGGGGGGGGGGGGGGTCGGGGACTCACGAGAGATTTCTGTTTTCAACGATGAAATGCTGTTGGTTTAACTACTAACTAACTAACTACAGCACAGCTGTAGTTAGTTAGTAGAAGTAGTGGTTCAAATCATTTTAAATATATACACTTTAATGTGAAATATCTTGAGTTGTTTTGCATGCCATATTGTTTGGTGGGGCAGACTGGGCATTGCCCCCCCTAAATGCCCAGGAGCTCTCCTGGTATGCACTAAAATAATACTAATAATACAGGCCTGTATTGTACCATTCTAGCGAGAGCAACAAAGGGTTGTGTAGGTGTAGTCATTTTAGGTGTAAAAATGGTAAGTAAGTAAGTAGCCTTGCCAGGCCATGGTGTCAGGAGGCCCAGCTGAGCCATTGAGGCCCATATAGGTCAGGAGCCTATCTCCTGTTTCTGTAGCGTGAGGCAGCTTGATGTACAAGTACACCCCCTGGACATGACGCTAGTACATCGCAGGCACTTACCCCCAATCCAACCCTTGATGCGGAGTGCCAAGCAGGGAGGCATTGGGTCCCATTTTTAGAGTCTTTGGTATGACCCGGCCGGGAATCGAACCCCGACCTCCCAGTCTCAGGGCGGACACTCTAACCACAAGGCCACTGAGCTGGTATCACTGAGGTGGTATTGTAAAAATGGTGGTACAGTATTATGGCCTGTTTGTTTATGTGTGTGCTGACAGAGCAGGGATATCTGCACGCTGGTTGGGGTGGGCCGGTCTGGGCCAAATTTGTGCAAAAATGGACCAGTCTGTGGGAAATTCACACATAACATGACTGGGCCGAATTGTTGTCCCAGTCCAGCTCAGGGCTGGATCTAGAGTAGGGCAGGGGTGGGCAGAGCCCACCTAAACGTGCATCCTGCCCACCCAAAGAAAGGTAATACCAATGCTCTGGAGACCACCAGTAGTCCTTTGGAGAGTTCCAGGTGGTCTCCTTCTAAATGGTGGAAAGTTGGTTAAACAGATGTAACTCTTTGAGAGCGTAAAAAATGAAACCAAATGGACCCGCAATGTTTACACTCTCAAGAGTTAAAATATTCATCATGTGAATTAGCCCAAACATAACACAACTAGAGAATGTAGAAGATTAATGGTCATTTTGATCTTTATGTTTGACTGTTTTGTTTCACCAATCCTGCCTGGAATTGTGGACAAAAGCAAGCGAAGTCTTTAGTTTTGGCAGTCTGCGTGGCTAAAATGTGCTCAAATGATGGTCCGTGGCTCAAATGCTGAATAAATAGTGGACCCCATGGTGTCAAAAAGGTTGAAAACCACTGCTTCATAATTATGAAAAACTTTGGAGTTGCCCATACACCCTGCCATTCTTCCAGCCCACCCTAGTAGGGCTGACTAAAATCCGACACTGGTCCATCTCTAATGTCTTGTCCCCTCAGACCAGTCTGAGTCACCGCATCGACAGGCTGAAGCACCGCCGGCGGCAAATTGCTCTCCCCTGCATGATACAATCAGGGGAAAGGTTCCCCGGCCAGGGCTGGGGAAATCCCATGGATTTAGGCACACACATGAGAAGGGCCAGAGAGAGGGGCTTTCAGAGAGCTCAGAATCCCCATGCTGGGCTCTCTAGGGCAGAGGATTTCTTGTTCCGGAGATGCCGATTTAATGTGGAGGGATTATGGAATCTTCTACACAGCTCAGCATTCCAAACCCCTCTCATAGAAGCCAAGCCAATCAACGTCTATGTAAAACTATTGCCTACCAGTGATATTTCTTCTTTAAAAATGTAATACTCCCACGTCTCAGCCATGCATGGTTCCAGTGTTGCTGGAATGCTTTAGTGTTGGTCTAGTTTTTTTTGTCCAAATTTAAATCTACAGTTGATCTAGTTGACTTAAATGTATTTGGTCTGATTCTTTTTGTCACGCGGTAAGGTCCATACCATACCATTTTCAGTAGTGTTTCAAATACTTTTAAATATAAGCACTGAAATATCTTAGGTTGTTTTGCATGCCATCATGTGTGGTGGGGCAGACGGGGCATTGCCCCCCCATGCCTATGCCTAGATCTGCCCCTGTGAAGGAAGCCTTTCACCCCAAATCCCTTCCAAACCCCCCACAGAGCTTTATAATGCAGCAAACTGTGCCCAATGGTCAAATTTGTCAAGCCATGCAGCCACTCCTGGGTAGAAAATAAAAATCCTTACAAAATGCTTTTATTCATCAACTGCAGCTCAAAGCATGTGGTCTACATGCTTAAATGCACCTGCTGTGGCCTGGCCTACATTGGCCAAACCAGAAGACCGCTTAAAAAAGAAAACCGACATCCATTCCGCATGCACCCATACAGTATACACAAGAGGTTAAGCCAAGCATTTTAATACACCCTCTATATTACTCAAATGGCCTAAAGGAGAGGTCCTCTATACTAACTCCAATGGAACACATTGCATAATACTGCCATAGCAACAAAAAGCCCATCTACAAGCTCAAAGTGGATGTACTGTAATTGTATACGCACGACGTACCGAATTATTTTGTTATTTTCGAATTATAATCCTGAAAATAAAGTTTTATTTAATGTGACACTGTAGTTCTTACAAAACATGCACATTTTTGCCAGTTCTCTTTCCCAATTGTGTACAAAAACGTGAAAGTTATTAGCTTCTCGGTGCAAGAGACTAAATTCAACATCACGAACCGTCAACTCAAACCCCAAATACTGTTTTCAAACGTCAGTAGTAGCATATACAAGCCAACCAATTCTCCCCCTCCATTTTTCATTATAAGTGCATTATTCTTAAACACTATAACAGTAAGTAACACCATCACAACTATATTTCAAAGCTCAAACTTTCTAGAGGACCTTGAAATGGATTTTCAGTAATGGAACAATCACATTTTTGATGTGTAGATCTTGTTGAGCAGGTCATTTTGAAAGTAGCTCTCAAGTAAAAAAAAAAAAAAGTGTGGGCACTGCTGTCCTAGTGGCTGCTGCCAGTGTATGTGAGCGAGACACATCATCATCAGCATCCATCGACACGTAGAAGTCGATACCTCTATGACTGGAGAGCCAGATTTCAGCAGAGATTGACAAGTCAATCAATATTGTCGGTGCTTTAAAAAAAAACACCTTAGTTATTAACAGAGGCTTCAGGTTGTCAGAGATGCTCTGCTGTCCTATCTGCTTTACATAATGCGTAAATGCCTCGCCACACACACACAACACACACACACACACACGCGCACACACACACACACACACACACACACACACACACACACACACACACACACACACACACACACACACACACACACACACACACACACACACACACACACACACACACACAATCACGCACATAAACAATCATCCATCATTCTGTCAGTCTCTTCATTGATGTTGTGTGTGTGTGTGTGTGTGTGTGCGTGCACGTGACTATTCATTACCCCTGGCCCCTCGGCAGGCCTGACTGTTTAAGTGATTTTTGCTTTATTGCACATTTCATCTCAATAAACAGAGATATGGGATCTCCATTCTCTCCTCTTCATTGCGACTTGATGCCATTTTAACAGCTTCTTATGAAAGCAATTCATATCGCCGCCTGCCCTCCCGCTGGCTGTCCCTCGCCCCCATCACGACCAATCAGCAGCAGCATCTATTAAACCTAGCAGACCTAGCAGGCCAATCAGTATAGCCTCTATTAAACCTGCGCTCACCGTCGCAACCAATCAGCAGCTTCTATTACACCTGCCAGCTCGTCTTTGACATAACCACCTCCCACACCTGTGCTGGGACAACTAGGCTCCCATTATTGTCTTTATTGGACTAAATGACCGTATTCAGACCGCAAAAAATATCATCTGCACAGAAACTCTTGACAGGAAATAGCTCATATAATGAGCTTAAAGATGGATGTTTATGAAACAGAAACTTTACAGGTTGAAAGAGGATTGGAGATAGAACGATGATTCACTGTGGAAACGCTTGAAAGGGAAAAAAGTAGAGAACTCACGCAATACACACCAGCTTTTAACCCCCATGCTTCCAATTTTCCTGATGTTTACCTCCCTCAGACCCTAACGATGTAGCAATGCAGGCAGTCCAGAGTGAACAAAATATACATAATGCATTCATTGAAACAGCGGTCGGTATCGAAGGGCGAACTCGCTGAACTGTACCGTAATAGATTAGCCTTACATAATCTAGGGAAAAAAAGTGATTGTGATTTATGGGGTTTGTTTAATTTAGGGGTTTTTCAACAGGTGGTCCGGGGACCACCAGTGGTCCTTGAGAGGGTTCCAGGTGGTCCCCAGGCTAAATGATGGAAAGCTTATGTACCAGATGTAACTCTGAGAGTGTAAAAATGAAACCAAATGGACCCGCAAGGGTCCATTTGGTTTCATTTTTACAATATTAAAAATATTAAAATATTCATCATCTGAATTAGCACCACTTAATTCAGCCAGGAATTGTGGACAAAACCAAAAGAACTCTTTAGTTTTGGGTCCTTCGGGTGAAAATGTAATCACATGGTTGTCCGTGGCTCAAATGCTGAATAAATGGTGGTCTCTGGTATCAAAAAGGTTGAAAACCCCTGGTTTAATTGGGTTATAATGGTCCTGTGTGGCGATATTGCAGTATGTCCCCTTCTAGTTGGAAACTTGGCTCTTTAATATATGAGTTCTACGTTGATAAACACTGGCGGCAGCTAACTACCATTACAAACCGTTCTACAGAGTACTTCACACCGTGACAACCACCTCTCCACCTAGAAGTAAAAATAAGCAAAATTTAAATGCAAATCAAACACAATGTAATGCAAAGTACGTCATATTCAAGGTGTACTGTCCTCCATAATATTTTAATATGGAGCGTGAGCTCACATATGATGTGGTCATACGATAAATGATGCATTTACATAACAGCAGCTTTATCCAAGGCGCATATAGTACATTCTCACACACATTCACACCATGCAAGGCACCAACCTGCACATCGGCAATTAGGGGTTCAAAGTCTTGCTCAAGGACTCTTGGACACTATAACTCTGGGGGGGATAGCCCCGGCTTTGAACTTGCAACCTCGAGGTTCCCATCTATCTGGCCACCGTGAACCAACGCTGCCATATGCTTCCCCCACATCTAAAAATACTGTATACCCCATTGGCCACCCCCACCATATAGAACGCCAATCGCCTTCTGTCCAACACAGTGTTGCCAACTGCCGAAATCCAAAATGCACTAGTGGCACTTCCAAAATGCACTAGAATGTGCTAGAGCAGTGGGTTTTCAACCATTTTCATACCAGGGACCAATGTTTAATCTGCATTTTAGACACTGAGGACCACCATTTGATGTTGAGTCTCTGACTAATTTAGGAGCGATAACTGGCAAAATGTTGGTCAAAATATCAATTCTTCTACATTTTCTAAATGCGTAGATTTTTGAAAATTAGGTAATTCAGATGGTTAAATATGATTTAACTCTTGAGAGCGTAAAATGAAACCAAACGGACCCTTTAGGGTCTGAAAAAGCGCTAAATATAGCGACAAATGTGCCAAGTTGGCAACACTGGTCCAACAACCCTGGAAAGGGCAAGGACAACCTCCAAAGGAAAAAAGAATAACCTTCATAATGTGTGGAAGAAATGAGAAGAACAAAAGAACTGGGCTGGCAGAAGAACTGGGCTGGGTAGTGGATTCTGTACAGTATGTACAGTTTTCAAACATTGAATTTGGTTTATGCTGCCTGATACATATTATCTTGAAGTTTTTCAGAAAACTTAGGTTAGGCCTAAATAGTTAAATTACTTAGTTTAAGACAATGTCAAATGCATTTTTAAATAGTAACATATAATTTTCAAATCATTGTATGACCCAACATGGCCCATGCGTATCGTACCATACCGTTACATCAACCATAAATAAGAATCAAGAACCAGTGTTGCCAACTTGGCCCATTTTTTTTTGTCACTATATTTAACGATTTTTGGGGCCAAAACCCCCAGAACCTAGTAAAAAACTCCTGCGAAAATCTAGTACTTTTTTGCTGGAGAGTTGGGGTGAAATTGGTTGACGGCACCCTAATTTTTTTTCACCATTTTTTTCCAAGCCCTGTGATAGAGTCCCCCTTCCCTTACCTAAAAGGACCAAAGTAACCAAATGGCCCATTTTAGATTTGTAACAGCTTGAGAGCGTAAATGAATTTTTACCGCTCTCAAGAGTTACATTATATTTAAACACAGGAAATATCTAATTTTCAGAATCAACACATTTAAGAGCATGTAGAAGAATTGCCATTTTTTGCCACTTATTTCTCCTAAATTAGTTCGAGAGACTAAGCTCAACATCAAATGGTGGTTCTCTGTGGCTAAAATGCAGAATAAATAATGGGCCCTGGTATGACAATGGTCGGATACTCTAAAATGGTTGAATGCTCTAGCGCATTCTAGTGCATTTTGGAAGTGCCACTAGTGCATTTTGGATTTTGGCAGTTGGCAACACTGTCAAGAACACTTCACTTGAATAGAAGCACATACTCCTTGGTCTGATCCATTCATTCATTCATTCAATCTTCATTCATTCATTCATTCATTCATTCATTCATTCATTCATTCATTCATTCATTCATTCATTCATTCATTCATTCATTCATGTTGCTGTTGTTAAGATCTTAAAATGCCAGTGCTTGATATACAGCTAGTACAGGCCGAATACAGCCCTTTATGTGGTTGACAAGGTCTGTGATGGAGGGTAGTAGTATAATGGCTGTTCTATCTCTCTCTCTATATATATTCCTTTTCCTAATCTTTTGCTGCCTTTATTGATGGTGTCTGTCACCGTCTCTCCATCATGCTGCATGCGTCTATAGTACGCTATGCTGTTCCCCCACCGCCGTTCCCTGTAGTAATCTCTTCTTAACTGCTATAATACTGTCAGCTTTGGCACTGGAATGTCCCCGTCTGGATTAATAAATAGTCTACCTGCCAGCCCCATAGAGCCCACGCAGTTGTGTACCCAGACATGTTGAGTACACAGAGATTTTATGTTTGAAATGTTGAGTATGGGAACCCCAACATAAAGAAACTGCCAGATGCTATGTGACCCCAGCACTCCCGAAGTTGAGTCATTGAGGGATTTTTCATTTTTTGTTTTATCATGTCATGTGAGACAGGATATCATAGCTACAATTTGACATATTGGTTGTACAGTTTGACCCACCAGTCCTTGAGATATGGCTTATCTGCAAGTACTAGTGCCTTGCTGAAAAGAGAAGGTTGTGAAAACAAGCTTGAAAGGTTCACTTCTGGGGAGACTAACATTACACCTAGCGATATGTTTAAAGGGGTATTTCACTTAAAAAAAAAAAAAAAAAAAAAAAAACTTTTGGTCATTTTATGGTCTACTCAGTCTCATGTGAACACACCAGATTTGATGTTCATTTTAGCATATCCACCTCCTTCCTATACAAACCCATTATAAATTAAAACTCCATTTTACCCATGACACATTATTCGAAAACAACCCATATTTTTTTTTCTGATGACTGATATTGTCCTCCTAATACGTGAGAGGGCCGTGGAATTTCATTTACAGTTTTCATTTATTTTTAAAATATTGTAACATTTATTACATTTCCTATGTGTGTTTATGTTAAGTTACGTTAGGAACCAGATACAAATACACCGGCCATAAAGGAAAAGACAATGACATTGTAATACTACCAATTAACTGAAATCAATAATATATGAGCATTGTGATATTAACCCCAGGGACGCATTAAGTGAAGGCACACACGGGCCCCATGGATACTCTATCATTCACCTGCACAGCAGGCGCTGTACTGCGCAGCACGGCGCAGCACAGCACAGTGCAACGCAGCAGCTTTGACCTGAATGCAGATGTACTTAGGCAGACCCCCGAGGGGGGAAATATGAAAGACCGACCGGTGAGGGGGGTGGAGAGCATAGAGCATCATCCATCAAACGCAACAAGCTTTATTTCTTTCAATATAGCGTTGCTGTCGGGCAGGAGCCTTGCATCTCGCATAATTATTTTATCGTGTTATATATTGTTTTTTCTTTTCAGGAATGCATGCCCTATAATTCGTTGTACAGGAGTGTTTTGCGCAAAAGTGGCGACAAATGGCACTCAATGAGCTTGTGAATTCCACAAAAACGTTTTTTAATAGCAATTTTGAACATCCAAGGTTTTTCATGTGGTCGGTGTAGCAGTCGGTCCTTTTCAATAACAAGCTCCCTCAGGAAGTGACCCCAGGAAGTGACCTCTGTCAGATTAATTCATTCCAACCTGACTGTTCCCAGAATCATTAGGTCTACAGTAGAAGATACTCTTGATATTGTGGTATTCATAGCACACAAGCAGCGCACACTGTTCAGTAATACGTTCTAATACGCCTGATCCCATATATAATGGGAGCGGACCTGCAGTACAGCCACAGAGCTCTAACGCCGACCAATGAGAATCTTACCCTTAGTAGATGAATTTGCGTGTGTGTGTGTGTGTGTGTGTGTGTGTGTGTGTGTGTGTGTGTGTGTGTGTGTGTGTGTGTGTGTGTGTGTGTGTGTGTGTGTGTGTGTGTGTGTGTGCGCGTGCGCATCAGGGGCAGATCTAACATTTCCAAATGGGGGGGGGGGGTATGGAGGTATGGAGGTGGCTTCATACTTCATGAAGCCGCACCCATACCATTTACGGTTGCGGGACTTTCATTAGGCAAGTAAAACATCGATACTGTAATAACATCAGTTGAAGTTGCAACAGACACGCAGCATGCATAAAGCTAAAGGTCTGACTCAGAGAGTTTTCTGTTTTCAATTATGAAATGCTGTTGGTTGAATAGTGGTGAGACGATTGTAGTCAGTTAGTAGCAGTAGTAGTGTTTCAAATACTATTAAACATAAACACTAAAATATCTTGGGTTGTTTTGCATGCCATCGTGTTTGGTGGGGCAGTCTGGGCATTTAGGGGGGCATTGCCCCCCTCATGCCCATGCCTAGACCCGCCCCTGGCATGCATACTGTATATGCGTGCGTGAGTGTTCACACTACACAGTGACACGGTCGAACCCCCCCCCACCACCACTCCCTGTACGCGGATCAATAAGAGAGAATTGGTCCAGCTTGAGTGCCATCATCAATCCATGCTAGTGAGTGTCTGTCCCAATTCATGGATGCATAATTTCTAATTATTAATGCGCCTGCAACCCAAAAACCTCATTGTGCACAGCCAGCCAGCCAGGCAGAGGCCCAGAGGCATGCTGGGTGAATATTCCTCCCTGACCTTAAGTGGAACACTTACAGGCTCCTCCTCAGGGGGGGAGAGAGACAATAAAACAGAGGAAAAGCAATAAAAGATCCAAAGATCTCTCATATATATATATATATATATATATATATATTATATATTTATATAATATATATATATATATATATATATATATATATATATACACAGTATATGAGAGAGGTCTCCACAATTGGCCAATTGATGCTTTTTTAGATGATGGGCACTTCCGGCGTGTTACGGCCTGTATTTTCAGACACAGTAAGCTTTTCTTGGCAGCTGGTCGTTGCTGAAAATTTAAAGGGGAATTTCACCCATCTTCAATATTCTGGGGGGAGGTGGATATGGTGGATCATGGTAGAAAACCACTAAACATGGTGAAACATCTTGATGACATCATCAAGATGTATTTTCACCATGTTAATGGATTTATTTAGATGCTTCTTTTTTTTCTGAGAGCGTACAAATGGAACCAAATGAACATGTTAGGGTTCATCTGGTTGCATTTGTACGCTCTCAGAAAAAAATGTTGAAAATGGGTGGAATTCCCCTTTAAGCGGAAAGGGCGCGGTGGTAAGTGCTGTTTCCTCACAACTAGAAGGTCCTGGATTCGATTCCCACTACTCCACACGACTGTGAGTGCTTTTGTCAAGTCATCAGTGCCCATACCCAAGGCGGGGGTTGGTGAAAGGGCCTTTCTGTGTGGAGTTTGCAAATACCCTCCTCCTGGGCTCTAAACTGCCTCCCCCTGACCAGCCGGGGCGCCTGATGGAGGGGACAGGAACTGGTTGGAATAACGTGTTCCTTCCACAACGCTACGTCCAACCAGGGAAACTCCCCCCCTGTCAGGTGAAAAGAAGGCAGCTTGGACTCCTCATGCATTGAAGGAAGCATGAGGCCACTCCGCTTTCTCCCCAGGTTGGCGGAGGGTGTGTAGATCCCAGTGCACATTATGAATTGCCACTGGGTGGAAAAAATGGGTTACAAAATCATGGGTACAAAAAAGGCTTGAAAATTCAAATGGGAACAAGATCGCCTTAGACTAAAGAGAGAGACAGACAGGATGCAGTTATGCGGCGTTGATCTCTCGAGGTCAGCCCTGCATGTGCTTACTGACGGTCCGCTTGGTTAAATCAGTGGTTTTCAACCTTTTTCATCACAGGGCCCCACCATTTATTCAGAATTTGAGCCACGGACCACCATTTGAGGACACTTTAGCCCCACAGACCCCAAAACTAAAAAATTCTTTCGCTTCTCTCCATGACCATTAATCTTCTAATTGTGTAGACTTGGGGCTAATTCACATGATGAACATTTTAACTCTTGAGAACGTAAAAATGAAACCAAATGGACCCGCCAGGGTCCATTTGGTTTCATTTTTACACTCTCAAGAGTTACATCTATTTAAACAACTTAGCTGGGGACCACCTGGAACCCTCTCAGGGACCACTGGTGGTCCCCGGACCACCTGTTGAAAACCCCCTGGGTTAAATCATAAAATGGTGGTCCTTTCTTTGATCAAAGGCTGAATAAATAATGGTCCCTGGTTGAGAAAGCCACGGCTGTAGACATGAGACGTCATGAAAACGGCCTAGCTTAGTGTACTATATGTGTATTTAGCCTGGAGGTCTTTAATATTGATTGAAACATTGAGACAGTGTGCGGGCTGGAGTGTTTCTCTAGCAAATCTTGGACGGGAACACATATTATCATGTTTAACCGCTTTTAACCATTATTTTTAAACTTTTTAAAGCTCCTATATGTTGTTTAATGGTCAAAATAATAATTACAGCGTTTGTTTTTTAATTGTTTTTAAGTGACCAAGCAGTGACTTGGTCACTTAATTGATATTGCTGCTTTTCTCCTTCTTACTTCCGCCAGAAATAGCTGTTCTGGCTGAACCGTGCAGTCGGTTTTCGCGAAAATTGGTAATCTGGTAGAGGGTGATGCCAAACGGTGATGATGCGAAGCCTGTGACCACTGGTCAAATGGTGGCGCTATAGCACTCAACTGAAATTGCAAACTTTAAACACTTATAACTTATGAACTGCTTGACTCTCAGAAATGTAACTTATATTCACTTATGCGTCTGCTTATGCCGAACAACTTTTGTATTCTGACTTTTGACCTCTGACCTTTAGATGAACCGCCATCTTGAATTATATGTAAAACAGTTAAAATGTCTGTTCTCCTACAATCTTTGATCAAAATGCATAACAATGACCTACACATGAACTTTGGAGCCATACGAATATGAAAATAGGTGTGGATTTTGTTTTAAGTGAAAAAATTATGTTTTTACGAGCCAATGAAATTGCTCGTTTGTGAAAATGATTCTAATGCCCCTAATCTACACATGCAGCGTAATATGCTTCTGATATTTTACAGTTTTGTAGAGGGGGATGCCAAATAGCAGCAAAACCAGTCTTACTCAAATTGCTCAAATGGGGGCTGTTACGTGTATTATTATGGGGGAACAGACAGACAGACAGTGCAGGCAGCATGTGTTCCTCCCCTCTATATTCTGCTCTCCTCTCCTTCTCTCCAGTTTGTCAATCATACTCACAGGTCCAGCCCACTCATCTCCAGTACCAGCCCACTCCTCCACCTCTCACCACCGGTTGGGCCACCACGCATCTGTCTCCTCCAATCACCTCCATCATCAGACTATATAAGGCACCTGTTGTCTTCCACTCACTCCCTTTCCAGCCTGCCAGCAGACAGCAGCTCCAAACCATTCAGTGTCCTAAGCATACCAGTTTTGCCAGTTTGTCCAAATACAAGTCAAATAGTAGTCCTTAGAAGTTGTCCTAAACACAGCCATTTTGTAAAACCAGTCTTTGTTGTTAAAAACGAGGCTATTCGGTAAAGCCCTACTCTAGCCACAGTCTCACAGTAAAAGTACTGTTAAAGTACCGTACTGTACTGTTTATAATCAGAGTACTTTCTTTTGTTTGTAGTTCTAGTATTTAAGTTCAGCCTTCCCATTTTGAGTTAAGTTCTTCAGGGAAGGGACAGGGGAAGACAGGGTACCCTGTACATTTTGCAACACGTAGGTAACTCCCGTGTTTTTTACACCAGGTTAGAGGTGAGTGCCACATGTTGTAATTTCCTTTTTTTGAAGGTAGAGTAGGAATTGTTTGTTTGAGTAATTCCCGGTAGGTTAGAGGGTTGGGGTTCTAGGTAGGTGTGTTGTTGATTGTAACTTTTTCTGGCACCACCAGTCCCTTCCCTTAGCTTTTTGTATTTTCTGTTCAGTAACCTTACTACTTTAATTCAATAAATTGTAACCCTCAGTTTTCCATATTATATATATATATATATATATATATATATATATATATATATATATATATATATATATATATATATTATTATATATATATATATATATATATATTGTGTGTGTGTTGCATGTAGCAGGGAGACCTGTCTCCAGACAATCAGAGCCATCTAGTAGAAGAGTTGCGACATTGAGGGGTCAGAAAACCGCCTGGTCACGTGGTTCTCATACTCGAGCCCATAGGCTTCAATGCATTCAGTAACTTCCGGCTGTCACTATCCAACAGAAGTTTATGTAGACGGACTGGCCCCATGAAGTGAACAGAGTTGGCGTAACTGTCTATTTCCAGGGCTCTGCAGACAATGATCTGTGGCCACTCCCCAAACACTCACCCACTTGCAGGTGGCCACTGACAGCCCCTCCCCCACTATAAAGCCAGGGACTTAGTCATTCAGTCCTCCTATTGCTGTCAACATGCACTGAGTGAGCAAGGTAGGCATTAGGTGTTTTTTATGCTAAACCATCACTCACATTATTGTATGTAGTAAATGGTCCTGTTGTTCCTCAGGTGCTCTCCTCCTAGTTCTGGGCACTGAGGACAAGCTCCTGTTGGGTTGTTTGCACTTAACTGGAGGTATGTTTATGCACAAGGAGCTTGTAGATCAGCCATTTCTAATTGACACTTTACTATTTGTATAATTTTACACTGTGGTTCAGTATTCTTCAGGTGACCTCTGCATAAGCCTCAGTACTGCTCAAGAGCCTCTTTTGTTTGTTTTCTTGCACTTAACCAGAGGTATGTTTTAAAGGTAGGGGAAGTGATTTGAAATTCATGGTGTAGTACCAGCCTGGTGCACTAGGGGCCCCCAAAAGTAGCTACACTATGTGAACCTGCTGCTCTCTCCTGATTGGAGGAGAATTGTGGTGACCTGGGGAACGTTTATTAGCTCCTCTGCTAACGTGGGGGGGGGGGGGGGGGGGGGGAACTCCATATGTGGTTTCCACACCTTATAATAGAGCATTTTAACAGAAAAAAAAATATTTTTTGGGTGATATCTGACAAAAGTGAAATCACTTCTCCTACCTTTAAGCAAGGAGCTTGTAGATCGGCCATTTTTAAATGTTCATGTTTGAATGTTTTATGATATATTGTGATTTATGTACTCATATGGGTTTTTGTTACACTTCCAGTGTAGACGGGTGTAGCCTACATGACCTGTTGGTGGACCTGTTGCGTGTGGCCATGACAGCACACACACACACACACACACACACACACACACACACACACACACACACACACACACACACACACACACACACTCTGTCTGTCAATCAGTGTCTGTGCTTAACTCCCTCTGTCTCTCCCTCACTCAGTGTGGCACACCCAGCTGGCACCTGCAGCAAGTTCCCCAATCAGCCATGCTCCTCCTCCTGCATAAAAGCCAGCTCCTTCAGTCTGATGGCAGACAGACCAGACAACAGCTCAGCAGCCCAGCTCTGTTCTTGTTAGCCTTTGTTTTCAGTTCTCTTTAGTTAGTTTATTTCTGTTTGGCCTGGAGATGGCCGGCAGCCTTGGTTTTCGTTATGTTTTAGTTCTCGGTTTAGGATTCATTTGTTAAGTTAGGGCGAGGGGTGGGAACAGCTTCGACGTCCCTAGGGGTGGCCTGGGCCCCCCCTCCTGTTTGCGGCATCTCCAGGTCTTCCTTTGTTCTCCTTGTTTGGTAAAGTAATCATGTAAATAATTCATTACAAGTAATCAGATTACTTAAGTATCCCTACCAGTTCAACCAGCAATGCTGCCCTTGTACAAATGTAATCTAATACTTTTGGGAGTGGTTGTTAATAAAAACCGTTAAACCTTGCCATTCTCTTGATGTCCTTTTATGTTGGAGTTTCCATTTTAGCCACCTCACTGCTTTTACAATGGAACTTGCATGGCTCATCAATGAAATGTTTAAATTACTTTGAAAATAATTCATTTGACCATCAAATATATAATGCAGCCTGGCATTGGTCATTTTATGAATCACATTCACTGTTAACATTGATGTGTAGGCTCTTGTTTTGAAGCATTTTTATCATAGATAATCATTGATTAAGGGTAGTTGTTTGTTGAAAGGATACACTTCATAAAAACGTACTGCTGTAAACCAGTATACTTTTATATTGTATGTAGAGTTTCACATCAGAATGTGGCAGATTGTCACACCCCCATGTCCTATTGCTTCAGTTTTCTTTATAAACTGATTTGTCTTGTGTTTTGTTTATCCACTGCTGCGTGCTGATCTAAAATCCAATTTTAATGCAACGCTCCAGAGCCATTTAGAGACGGAGTTGCGCCAATGATGGGGTACACAGTTACATTTGGTTAGTCACGTGATCAGTGGTCACAGTGAGCCTAACGGTGACAAATCATAGTCTAGTGTCTGAAACACATTGAAGTGAGTAAGATGAGATGTAAAATGACAGCCGGTTTGAATTATTTTACAGTAACAATTAAAGTCTCTGCAATGTGTATGATTTGCTATTACTTAAAAAGACCTAACATAAAAGGATTCAAGCTGGGCTTTTACTATGAGTCCAATGCATTTCTGCCTACTTCTCAATAGCACTGAGTTACACTCGCATATCATGAAAGTGACATTCACGGAAATGTCACTTTGTGATTGAGATGATAAAACTCAATGTAATGGTAATGGCACCAATGCAGTGGCCTTATGGTTAGAGTGTCTACCCTGAGACTGGGAGACTGGGGTTCGATTCCCGGCCAGGTCATACCCTGACATTCTAGATTTCCAGTAGTAACCTACCCAACGAAAGCTTTGCATTGTACAAGCCTTGATCATTTCATGTAACAGTGTAGTGGTTAAAACATTGTGCCAGATTATGTTAGATTAACTTCTTGAACAAAGTGGCCATTAAAGGTAGGGGAAGTGATTTCACTTCTGTCAGATATCACCCAAAAAAAAAAAATTTCTGTTAAAATGCTCTATTATAAGGTGTGGAAACCATGTATGGAGTTTCCCCTCCCCCACGTTAGCAGAGGAGCTAATAAAAGTTCCCCAGTTGGTGGCAAATTCTCCTCCAATCAGGATCGAGCAGCAGGTTCACATAGTGTAGCTACTGTTAGGCGCCCCTAGTGCACCAGGCTGGTACTACACGATGAATTTCAAATCACTTACCCTACCTTTAAACAACTGTTGTTAACTAGTGTCCAATCACATTTATTTCACAATTTCTTCTAGTTGTACTTGAATTGTACTGTAATTGTCCAAGCTTTTATCAGTTTTGTTGTAGGAGGCCAGGTTGTAGGCTACTGTAGGAATTTTACATTTCATTTATTCATTCACTATTGTATGGACCCGGGGCAAAAGCACCCCCCTCAGATAATTTCTCAAAAATATGTTCCTTCTTCTGCATATTGTTCTGACTCCTTATTGCTGCTTGCTTGGTCACGTTTTATTGCTGCTTGCAGCTATATTTTATGTTTGTTTTTGTTTTGTTTTTTTGTTTTTTTTTCCGCGAAGTCTTCCTTTAATTACACCAGTGGTTTTCAACCGTTTTGATACCAAGGCCCCACTATTTATTCACCATTTGATGGCATTTTAGCCCCACAGTCCCAAAACCAAAAATATGTATTTTGCTTGTGTCCACAATACCAGGATGGATTTGGGAAAACCAAACAGTCAAACATACAGATCAAAATGACCATTAATCTTCTACATTCTCTAGTTGTGTAGACTTTTTGACGCCTCTCTCAGCTGCAGGAACCCTCCAAAGAAATCCCTATCAGCTTTGCCATTGGTTAACAAATACTTCCAGCGGGACTATTTGTTAGCCAATCAGGAGCTGAGCTGCCAGCGATTAAAGGGGAATTCCACCCATTAAAATGTTGAAAATGGGCGGGGTTCCCCTTTAAGGAAAAAGGGAGGACTGGTGGAGTCAAATGTGGAGTTGGTGGAAGACTGATTTTTAAAGGGCAGCTCCTATGGTTGTCATAGATACTAGATATATCCAGGAAGTGACCTAATGATGAAAACGGTCTAAGATGAAGACGAAAAATAAAGCCAGTACAATTCTGAGATGTATTGCTTATATTCACTTTAACTGTTGAACAATATCAGATCTACAAGCTCGTGAGATTGTTTGTCTCTGTTTTTTTTTTTTTTTTTTTTTTATGAAAAATCGCGAAAAATATATTTTTTCCCATTATCATTTAACAATCGCGACCGAATGGTCACGACCATTGGTGGTGCCAAATGTCACGGTGGCAAAAAACACAAATCAGTCACGAATGTTTGGTTAAAAAACCTTCGACCGATTCAAAGTGTGGAATGCAGTTCTCAGGTCTAAACAGTAACATACAGTAATGCACAACGTAACGTGGAGGAATAAATCTAAAGAATAATAGTGGGCATATTTATTTTACATCTGCATCAAAGCACAGCATATATATATAGATGTCCATGATCTGTGATTGCCTACTGGTGACCTACATACAATAGAGAGAACGAGAGAGAGAAGGGGGTACCCTTCTCCCCACACCCCTCTGCTCGCTCGCTCTCTCTCTCTCTCTCTCTCTCTCTCTCTCTCTCTCTCTCTCTCTCTCTCTCTCTCTCTCTCTCTCTCTCTCTCTCTCTCTCTCTCTCTCTCTCTCTCTCTCTCTCTCTCTCTCTCTGAGGAGTAAAGAAGATGAAACTAGTGTTGCCAACTGCCAAAATCCACTAGAGCACTAGTTGCACTTCCAAAATGCACAGATGGTCAAGAGAATGTATATATTATTCTACATTCTCTAGTTATGTAGGCCAGGGGTTTTCAACCTTTTTTCACACCAGGGCCCACCAATTATTCATAATTGAGCCACGGACCACCACTTGAGGACATTTTAGCCCCACAGACCCCAAAACTAAAGATTTCCTTTGCTTTTGTCCAAAATTCCAGGCTGGATTTAGGAAACAAAACAGTCAAACATACAGATCATATTGACCATTAATCTTCTACATTCTCTAGTTGTGTAGACTTGGGGCTAATTCACATGATATATTTTAACTCTTGAGAGTGTAAAAATGAAACCAAATGGACCCGCCAGCGTCCATTTGGTTTCATTTTTACGTTCTCAAGAGTTACATCTGGTTAAGCAACTTAGCTGGGGACCACCTGGAACCATCTCAAGGACCACTGGTGGTCCCCGGACCACCTGCTGAAAACCTCTGGTGTAGGCTAATTCACATGAATATGTTAACTCTTGAGAGCGTAAAAATGAAACCAAAATGGACTTTTTCTTGTTTCATTTGTTTCATGTTTACGCTCTCGAAGAGTTCCATCTGGTTAAAAAGTGTAACAGGTCTTTCAGTCTTCCTTGTGTTAACCAACTGTCCATCGTTTAGCCTGGTTGAAAACCACTGTCATAGGAGGAAAAGTGGTGAAACCAGGAGTTTTTCCCACTATTTTTTGGCGCTATCGCGGAGTCTGAAAAAAAAAAAAAATAATAATAATAATAAATAGATAAATAAATAAATAAATAAATAATAATAATAATAAATAGATAGATAGATAGATAAATAAATAAATATAGCAACAAATGCGTCAAGTTGGCAACACTGGATGAAACAGGGAGCAGCAGAGAGGACAGCCTGTCATTAATCTGTTCTTACAGTAATCATGTTGGCCTCACCAGAGCCATATATACTGTATAGAGCAGTGGTGGGCAATTATTCTTCCCAAGGGGCCAAATGAGATAGATAAAATATTGTGAAGGGCCAAGACTAAAGCCTGAACTGCATAATATTAACTTAGTTTCAAGATAATAGTAAGACCAACCATTTCAACACCAGGGCTCTCTATATATTTAGTATTTGAGCCACATGAGGACCCCCATTTGATGAACATTTTAGCTCCACAGACCCCAAAACTAAAGATTTCTTGTCCACATGCTTTTGTCCACAATACCAGGCTGGATTTCACAAACAAAACGGGTAAAAAAAAAAAAAAAAAAAAAATATATATATATATATATATATATATATATATATATATATATATATATATATATATATATATATATATATATATATATATATATATATATATATATATATATATATATCCCCAAGTGTTTGGCCTCAGAGCCAATTTAAAAATAAAATAAAAAAAATTAAATGTGCTCTGCAGGAAGAACGGGGTCCAAAAAGTGCAAGCTTTACGGATAAATAGGAATGTGTGTCTAAGCCACTTCGGTGGCACTTGATTTAAATCGACACGCGTGTGTCTGTGTGTGTGCTTTCTTCAAGCTCACACTGATTGTTGAATTTTGATTTAACAGGCAACCTGCGTGCAGTTTCAGGAGTCTCCTCTCCTGCTTTGGTTGACACATTTTTGCTTCATTGATTTTTTTGCTGTGTCTTTTTGTGGTGTTAGGACTCTTGTTTGGTCGTAATCAAAATGCACCATTCAGATGATGTGCACCACACATTAGGCATGGTGTGTGAAACTGAAAACAAGAAATTTCACTTTTTTTTCCCTTTCGTTCATGATTGAAGATGGTGTGCCATCATTTTTTTCTACCCTAAAACATGATCATGCAGGTATTGTTGTTTATATGTGGAGATTTTTTTTTCATAAAAGTGTATACAGTGTATGTTAACCTGTCTTTTTTTGATTGATTTTTATAATTCCACCCTACCAGTTCATTAAGTTTGACTGGTTTGCCTGTTGGGTGGTGATGGGTGGAGATCCACCTGAACTGAAGCCACACCCACAGCTTTAGTTGCATGATAAAGGGGGAGGAGTTAGGGGAGGGGCTGAGCATGTGATGTCACTATATTGAAGTTTTTTTCAATGGCATGTTTGACTGGAAAGGTTTGACCCCCAGGAAGAAACCCTTAATACAAAGGGAAGACATCATTGCACACAAAAAACACACCAAAGGATCTATTTACATACGGTCACCTCTTAAACATGTACAGAATTGGGGAAAAAATACAAAGAGGCATCCTCTCTTTAAGTGCATAGCAGTTTCATCCAAAGTTAACGATCGATAACAAATTGCACAACAGCACAGCTATCAGACCCATTAGTCCACTTCAGAGGAATAATAGCAGGGGAGGATCAGTTCATATGAATAATTCAAATACAAAAGTCTGAAGAAGTTACAACAATATATTTCCATTTGTGTAGAGTAAATATTTATAGTGTGTATGCATGCTGCGTGTGACGCATGCAAGCACGACTTCATACAAAGCGTAGAATATGGCTGCCAATACAGCAGGGGTTTTCAACAGGTGGTTGGGGGACCACCAGTGGTCCCTGAGAGGATTCCAGGTGGTCCCCAGGCTAAATGATGGAAAAAAAAACTTGGTTAACCAGTAACTCTTTGAGATCGTAAACATTAAACCAAATGGATCCGCAAGAGTCCACTTCATGGTTTAAAATATTCATCATGTGAATTAGCCCAAGTCTACACAACTATAGAGAATGTAGAAGATTAATGGTCATTCACTGTTTTGTTTCCTCTGAAATCCAGCCTGGTATTGTGGACAAAAGCAAAAAGAAATCTTTAGTTTTGGGTGTCTGTGGGGCCTCAAATCGTGGTCCGTGGATCAAATTCTGAATAATTATACTGGGCCCTGCTATGAAAAAAGGTTGAAAACCACTGCGATACAGCAAAACATGTGCTGCTTATACCCATTCTGGGCAACCAGACTAATATTACTGTATAACAACGTCAGAACAAAGAGTTCAAGTAGCAGCTCAGGAGTGAAAGATATAAGAGAAGAGATACCGAGGAGGAGACAGCGTTTTGTTTTTCGTCTGCCTCTAAACGAAAACAACGCTTTGATGATTTGTGCTTCCACTAACTCTGCGCCCCCCCTCCCTTGTCCCCCCGCAGTCCCACACCTTTGAAATAGATCAGGGGCGGATGGGTATAGGCATGGGTTTGGGGGGGGGGGCAATGCCCCCTAAATGCCCAGACTGCCCCACCAAACATGATGCAAAACAACCCAAGATATTTCAAATTAAAGTGCTTACATTTAACATGATTTGAAACACTACTGCTGCTAATAACTAACTAACTACAGCTGTGTCACCACTAAACCAACAGCATTTCATCATTGAAAACAGAAAACTCTCTGAGTCAGACCTTTAGCTTTATGCATGCTGCGTGTCTGTTGCAACTTCAACAACAACTGATGTTATTATTAATGCTTTAATTGCCTAATTTAAGTCCTGTAAGCAAATATGGCACAGGGGCGGCTTCATTCGCGCCACAGGCGATGAAGCCGCACCCATACCATTTTCTCCTGCCACCACCCCCCCCCCCCAATTGGGAAATGTTACATCCGCCCCTGAAATACAACTTCCACCCCATCAAACGCCACGCCGTCCCAGCCACTGTGGGTGCGCTTTATTTTCCCCCATAATCCTGTTTTTTAGGTCATGAAGTTTATCCTGGCACGGCGTGGTGCCACGGTTTTACCCTCTCCGTTTCACATCTCTGTCTCAAACAAACTCCTGCCAAATCCCATCCGAGTGGAAGTGAGGAATAAGTGACACTTCATCATCAGGAAGTATATATATATATATATATATATATATATATATATATATATATATATATATATATATATATATATATATATATATATATATATATATATATATATATATATACAGTGTGTATATATATATATATACAGTATATATATATATATATATATTTAGGCTGTCCGCGTTAACGCGTTAATCTCGCGTTAACTCAGCCGTGCGTTAACGGCGTCAAAAAAATTAATGCGAGATTAACGCACGGACCCCCCCCCCCCCCCCCCCCCCCCCCCCACGCAGGCCGATTAACATTGTGGAGGACGAGGGTTTGCGTGAAATAATACGGATTGCATCAAACGATTGCATCAAACGACTGGACCTACGAACCACTGTAGAACTACTACTGTGACGAACACAGGCACTATTTTGATGGGCACTTATGTCCCATGCATTAACTGTTATGAAGACTAATTTAGGGTGACCATATTCTCAAAGGAGAAAACCAGGACACCTTAGGGGGGCGACGGCGGCGACGGCAACGGCGACCTTTTTTCCCCTAAGTAAAAGTCACACACAAAAATAACTTCAATTACAAATTATTTCTAATATATCTAATTCACTGCATCATCTTTCCCTGGTTTCACGAAATATTCAGATATCGAACAGGTGCTACTATCGCCTCGAACAGCTTTTTTGTGTTTTTCTGTGTCAATGTGGGATTTTAGGTCCCTTGCACCACCACTGCAGAGCGAGACATACGTGCCTGCTTTGCAAACAGTGCACAGTGCTTCACTTTTGTCTCGCCCCGGTCTGAATACAGGGATTTTTTTCTGTAAACGTCTACTTGCGCTTGGGCATGGTGGTGGAGACTGACAACCACGCTGTCTAGCTGATTGACGAAGGCTGCCTGCACTGACTCTGCTCAGGGCTGAGGTCATTGTGCGCAGTGTCCTAGTGCCTGTCAATTTACTGGTCCGATGTAAGCAAAGACGTGTCGGAAAGGAACTGAATGAAAGTAATTTTACAAAAACCAGGACATTTCCTCATTTTCTAAAAATAAACCGGGACACCCAGGACAGGACGTGAAATACGGACATGTCCTGGGAAATACGGACGTATGGTCAGCCTAGACTAAAAAGAAAGGCACGTGCGCACAGAGCACTTTATCCAGCACACTAACCGCAGCGCGCACGGCCAAGGAAAGCGAGAGACAGACAGAGAGAGGGATGGGGAGAGAGGGAGGGGGAGAGAGAGGGACAGAGAGAGAGAGAGAGAGAGAGAGAGAGGGAGAGAGAGAAAGGGAGAGCGAGAGGGAGAGGGAGAGAGAGAGAGAGACTGTTCCTCCTTTCGATAGAATATATATGCTATACACGAGCAGCAAAGCAGCAGACAGGGAAAGGGAAAGAGAGAGAGAGAGGTGGCCTTACCCTTTCTCAAATTGATGATCAAAAGTATAATCCTTCGATTTTGCTTGTAAATCCAATGCATAATCCCAGCAGAAACGTTGCAAGATTATAGCCAGGCAGGAGCGATGCGATCTATAATCACGGCGGCATGGCCAGAAGTAGTGTTGCCAACTTGGCGCATTTGTAACTATATTTAGTTTTTTTCCAGACTCCCCTAGCGCCAAAATTATTGAGAAACTCCTGGTGGAAAATCTAGTGCTTTTCAGCTGGCTGAAAACCACTGCTCTAGCTACTTCTAGTGCATTTTGGAAGTGCCACTAGTGCATTTTGGATTTTGGCAGTTGGCAACACAATTAAGCCTGTTAAGCAGCTGTGCTTGAGGGGCAAACACAGCTCTCCTCTCCCACAGCCATAGTGTATTGTTGGCACAAAGATATAAGGTGTTTTTTCCCTTTTAAAATAATGAAAAGGCTGATATACTGTAATGTAGCAAGGGGAAAGCAATTTTTATTTTATTGCTAATTAACTAAAAATCACACCTGTGTGAAGTGATCATCTTACATCTTACATCGACCAACATAGTTCTTCTTTTTTTTAAGCAGTGTTTAAGGCAGGTGTTCTCAGTGGTCCTGAAATTATTTTGGGGGGTCCCCAGTACCCCCCCCCCCCCCCCCCCAAAAAAAAAAAAAAAAAAAAAAAAAAAAAAACTTAATAAATTGTATATATTTTTGCTGATATCGGATATCGGGAGTATATCGGGAAATATGAAAATATGCGATTAATTTGCGATTAATCGAAGATTAACTATGGGCCATCATGCGATTAATCGCGATTAAATATTTTAATCGACGGACAGCTCTAATATATATATATATATATATATATATATATATATATATATATATATATATATATATATATATATATATATATATATATATATATATATTACTGATGGATATATTTGCAAACTTTGCTTGCTGCCGTTGGCCGGTTACAGTGGATTACTACGGCATAGATGCATTCTGTAACATGCTGAACATGGGCATACTCAAGAAATGCTTCACCAATATGTTTCTAATTGTGTCTAATAACATGTACAGTATACTAAAATGTTGAAATTCAACACCTGAGGGAAACTCCATGAAAAAACAAGTCAAAGTCGGGGTACTATTTGCTATAATCTATAGGCAAAACATGCAAAATGTCATCATGCTTTATGTAGCTATGTTAACTAGGGCAGGGGTTTTCAACAGGTGGTCCGGGGACCACCAGTGGTCCCTGAGAGGGTTCCATGTGGTCCCCAGCTAAGTTGGTTGACAAGATGTAACTATTGAGAACGTAAAAACGAAACCAAATGTTTCGTTTTTACACTCTCAAGAGTTAAAATATTCATCATCTGAATTAGCCCCAAGTCTACACGACTAGAAGATGGACAAAAGTAATCTTTAGTTTTGGGGTCTGTGGGGCTAAAATGTCATCAAATGGTGGTCCGTGGCTCAAATGCTGAATACATGGTGGGCCCTGGTATCAAAAAGGTTGGAAACCCCTGAACTAGGGGGTTTTCATGATGCTGAATCCATGAAAAAACACTCATTGGGTGGCCATAGCACTTGCCCAAATTTATGAAGATGGGTATGTCTGCTTGTAGCTCAAGGAGTTGTTTTCGGAGGAAAAATAATGCTTGGAGAATGGACCCCCCCCAGTCTATAATCCCCTCTATAGTTCCCCCCTTATTCCTCACAGTGTGAGGAACTAATATGAATCCCTTTTATATTACTTGTCTCTTTGATGATGAAACAGAGCTCATATAAATCATCACATCACATCACATCACATCACATCACAGCTACTCAATTGGAGTAACACAGGCAAAACAGTTTTGACACCATCACAGAAGATCCGCAAGCTCATATTGCACCAAACTTCACAAGATAGTTGCTTACTACTACCGCAATGTTCTTAGCCACTAATTGCGCTCCTACTGTGTCCACATCGGCTAATATCAAAGAAAATAAAACGTACACATTTGGTCCGCTCTGGCTATCGTGACGTCAAATCTATACGGTTCAGACCTTGACACAACTAAGTGCAACTGGCTTTCTGTATGGTTCTGCTTAAACCGGAAGTGAACGGAGATGTTACGAAGTGAACGGAGATGTTCACGACATCTTCGTTCACTTCCATGGACAGATCTAATGGCGCCTTCTCTACATAGACTCTTATGGAGCATGGGGACAGCTAGCATATCTGTGACTTCAGGCAACAGCCCAGCTTTAACGATCTTAAACCACTTTACTTTAAATCGTTAATTTGTAGTGGGACTCATAGTATCTATGTTGCAAGAGCACGACCGCTGTAAATCACTCTTTAGATTAAATCGTTTTTATAGGACTATAGTTGGCCGCTGTTTTCTGCCCCCTCAATGTCGCAACTGCGCTCTACTACTGCCTCTGGACGTAACACCGACCCCTCCCCTCCCCTCCCCTCTCCTCTCCTCATTCATTGTCGCCTGTTCTGTTCTGCTGTTATGATCGCTTACAAGTTGACCACTCATTTGCCAGTAGGCTACTTCTCCGAGTTGGACAAGAAAGCAACCGTCACTTTCAATCGTCCAGGACGCGAGATTTATTTTCCGCGTGGCGATGTGCCAAGGATTTATTGCCGAGCGGTCAAATGCGTGTGGTTTGGAAAACGACGTGTTTGCATGTATCCATGCAGCAATTTGCATGCACGCTTTACTGTGTGCTACATGCATACCCATTTAAGCACGAGGGTCTCCCAGCAGTGGACGGTGGTCCCCGCACTGACGTGTGATTAATAATGTTTGCCGTCTACTGTCATCAAGTTGATAGATTGATTAGGTCGACAATACTAATATGACGTTTGTTGTGTAGGAATGAGGAGAGGAGGGCAGACCAGTTCAACTTAATAGCAGCCAAAACAGGGCTTTTCAAGGTCCGCTGGTCGGGGAACCACCAGTGCCCCCCTGAGAGGAGTATTGGTGGTCCGCAGGCTAAATGATGAAAAGTTGTTTAACCAGATGTTACTCTTTCAGAGCGTTTACACTCTCAACAGTTAAACTATTCATCATGAGAATTACATGCCGAGCGGTCAAATGCGTGTGGTTTGGAAAACGACGTGTTTGCATGTATCCATGCAGCAATTTGCATGCACGCTTTACTGTGTGCTACATGCATACCCATTTAAGCATGAGGGTCTCCCAGCAGTGGACGGTGGTCCCCGCACTGACGTGTGATTAATAATGTTTGCCGTCTACTGTCATCAAGTTGATAGATTGATTTGGTCGACAATACTAATATAAGACTTAATAGCAGCCAAAACAGGGCTTTTCAAGGTCCGCTGGTCGGGGGACCACCAGTGCCCCCCTGAGAGGATTCCTGGTGGTCCGCAGGCTAAATGATGAAAAGTTGTTTAACCAGATGTTACTCTTTCAGAGCGTTTACACTCTCAACAGTTAAACTATTCATCATGAGAATTACATGAAACCAAATGGACCCGCGGGTCCATTTGGTTTCATGTTTACACTCTCAACAGTTAAACTATTCATCATGAGAATTAGCCCAAGTCTACCAGAGATCGTGAGCGGAGTGGAGCGCGAGCGGAGCGGGGAGTGGAGTGGGTGGATTTTTAAGTGAGCGCTGAGCGCGTTTTCAAATGGGTCGGAGCGCGCTCTGGAGCGGGAATTATCCTCCGCTCCAGCCCGCTCCAAGCCGTTCAGTCCAGACAACGGCACACGTGTTCAGTAGCACAGCATAAACGTGTGGTTGTGGTTCAGATGGCGACTATAGGCCTACAGTGCCAGCAACACGATCAAGACATTTAAAATCCTCTCCGAGGTGCGGGAGGAAGGAGGAGATGATGATCATGATGGAAATTGGAAAAAAGAAAAAGTAAGCTGACTGTCTTGCTGTCTATCTTGCCTTAGATGCGTCACCTCGCTATTTATTTTGAAGCACTGCACATCATAACGGCAATTTGAGCGCAGCGACCCCCCCAATGATGTCCAATTCCCCCACAGTGTAACATCATCAATAACCTATTATCCCGTATGGCATTTTGGAAACGAAATAGCGCGGCATAAGATTATTCGCCGCACCTGTCTGGGTTAATATAGACAGTAGTGTAACTGCACATTTAACTCCTGTCTTAAATGTTTATGCTGTGAGGGGGCAAATGGATGTAATCGACACATTTGGAATGTCGACGAATCGCGGCCCAGTGTCAAAATGTTGTCGATTTTTTTATTTTATTTTTTAGCCCGCGGCGCCCACGGGACCCAACGCAAAATGTTGCCATACGGCTCACAACGCAGCCGTGTGCAGCATGTGTTCTGAGAGAATCAATGTCAACTTAGGCTACTGTCACTGTGTACCTTTTGCAGTGTTTTATCAAAGATATAATCCATAACGCGGAGGGGAAAGAATGTCCGAGGTCGCCTTCGTTCTTGCTTTCCTTTTTTCTTTTTTTCGGCGCATTTACAGAGCCGGATAAAAGGCTGCGCGCAGGGGGGGAATGCCCCCCTAAACGCCCTAAATGTAACTCTGTTCTCATATAAGGTTTTCGCCTGCCCCCCCCCGAATTATGAAACCTTATATCCGGGTCTGACAAAAGCCGGCGAAGAGAGAGAGAGAGAGAGAGAAAAGAAAATCTTCCGAGTTTGAGCGCACGCCCGCTTCAAAGACTAAAGCTTTGGAGGTCGCGATTTGACAAGAAAGCAGTGACATGTTCACAACGTCGGTGGTGAACTTTAGGTGTTTGTGATGTGCCGTGGTTCCAAAAAATAAGCAAATAAGCAATCATAGCCGTTTGTTTGAGACAGACTGCGGGGGGAAGGAGGAGGAGTAGGAGGACGCAGCACACAGACGCGCACAGCACAGACATTGATAGTAGCCTAATGCCCGAAAGCAGCCTAATACCCGACAAAGAAAAAGCAGCAGCCTTTTTTTTTCCAGCCGTCAAATTTTGCTCCTGAGCGGGCCGGGCTGAGCGGAGCGCGGAGCGCGGAGCTGCCCAAATGAATAAGAGCGCGGAGCGGAGCGAGAGCGGTCTGGGAGGGGGTCCACGGGAGCGGATTGCGAGCGGGACCAAATACGTCGAGAGCGATGAGCGGAATTCTCGGCCGCTCCGCTCCGCTCACGAACTCAGAAGTCTACACAACTACAGAATGTAAGATTAATGGTCATTTTGATCTGTATGTTTGACTGTTTTGTTTCTGAAATCCAGTCTGGAATTGTGGACAAAAGAAAAATAAATCTTTAGTTTTGCGGTCTGTGGGGCTAAAATGTCTTCTCAAATTCTGAATAAATAGTGGGCCCTGGGATGAAAAAGGTTGAAAACCACTGGCCTAAAGGAATTAAATAGTTGTGGAGGGCCAGGCTTGAAGGCCGAACTACATTCTGCACGATATAAATACATTTCTATATAAATGTAGTACATGGCATTGATTTGACACACGAGCATTATTATTATTATGCATTTTTATGGTTTCAAAGTATCATTTAATTGGGGACCCCCTGGAAGCTTGCAGATTGCGGCTACTAACGGGTCCATGTGTTCCATTTGTACACTACAGACTCACAGACCCATAAGGGTTAATTTGATTCCAAACTTGGATTTTATATTTTGCACAGAACAATAGTCCTACAGCCTGTCAGTTGAACAGCCTCAGTGTTTCTGCTGTGGTCATGTGTAACGTCTTCCAGAGAGAGATTGAGACAATGTGGGTATATACATAGGCCTATGTAAATGTGTTTACATAGGCCTACTGTGTCCTGCTATGGCAACTGTTGAGAAAAAAGTCCAGGGCAGGTCAAACCCAGGCAAACCAAACAAAATCTATCCTAAACCAGCTGGGCCAGCGTCAAGCCATAGTCATCTCAGAAAGCAGAATAAATGACATTCAGAAGCTCACTTGGGTACTTTACTTGCAGTGGTGTTGACTTCATTATTAGTAGTAGCCTACTATTGGTTGTATTGGGTTGTACAGGGAAGTATGGTAGAAGTGTTTGTGTTGGAGAGCCTCAATGTGGCTGTTCCAGTCATCCATCATCTCTCACTTAGATTACTTCCAGGCATGCTGATGTGGTAATTATTTTAGTAGTAGCCTATTTGGTAATATTGGATTTTTTCTTAGATTTATTCGGTCAGATGGGGAGCTAGGCTAGAAGTGTGTGTGTTACAGAGACTCTGTATGGCTGCAATGGTCATGTGCAACCTTGACAGATGGCGACACTAGAAACTACTGGAGAAACATGTTTGCATGTACGTTGATATTTCGACGCCAACAGCATTTGCTGCACACCAGTAAAAAAACGCACAGATTAAACTTCGACACCCAAAAGTACAACAACCACATTCCTACACACATTATCTATATATTTAGAAGCCCATTGTCCCCTGGCAACTGTGGACAACTGTTGTATTCTCCCATAAATTGTAAATATTGAATTGATTACAACATATTACAACTTCACAATTTGTTTCATGGAACACCAAGAGGACAAAGCTGTAGGGCCTTATTGCTGAACTGTTTATGCCATGCCCCCTCTGTCTTCCCATGCACAGCCATTACTTTTGTTTGCTACATGCTACAGCCTCACAATTTGTTACATAAACCTATAGATACAGTAAATGCTATTTGTGAGTGGCGTGGTGCTAGGGTCCAATTCTAGTAAATTCCAATATAGTGCCTTATAGAGGAAAAAACGGTTGAGTATATAAATACACATACGTTTTTAATTTAGGCTTTTCTTGTATACCATGTGGAAGCCAAGTCTATGGACTAGTCTAATGTGTGCTTTAGAGGTAGCTACCTTTACTACTTTTGGCTGCATCATGACGTCACACGTGTTGGCGGGGCTAGTGAGGGGCGCTATTGTTATTATGATTATCTCATGAACAACTGTATGTAGGTGAGCCCATTTGCTCATCTACATATGACGTAAAGTTTTCTCTTCTTGTCAATGACATCATTGTGAGAAACAACTCAGCAAAGCTCTATATAAAGAAGGTTATAGCCATTGATAGAGACAGCAGCTAGAGTCAAAGAGAGGCCAGGATAAATTCGTTTTCCATAAGGAGTCAGAGAGTTCCCCCACAGAACCTGCAACGCCATCAGTCCATGTTCAGTATATGGATTCAGAACTGATGATGAACCACCATTCCAGTAAAGATTCTCGCCAAATGAACAGAAAGGAGGTGATTGTGCCCTCGGAATCCTGTCAGCAAATCACAAGCCAGGACCAAGGAGACACAGACAAACCCAGACTGTACAGCCACCAACGCTTTACCCACACTTTGACTCCACCAGGAGGAGTAAAGACGAGTCAGCTGCTTTCTACAGGAAGGAAACAACACATCTGTGAACGTTGTGGCAAGAGGTTTAAATGGCCAAGTTTGCTGAAGACTCACCGTCGCGTCCACACAGGAGAACAACCGTTTCACTGCCAAGAGTGTGGTAAAAGTTTCAGTCAGCAAGGTAGCCTCAGGACACACATGATGGTCCATACTGGTGAAAAACCGTTTCACTGCCCAGACTGTGATAAGAGTTTCAGCGTGCTATCGGTCCTAAGGATCCACCAACGTATCCATACTGGCGAAAAGCCCTTCATTTGTAAACTTTGTCCCAAGAGGTTCAGCAGGTTAGATGGTCTGCAGCTCCACCATCGTGTCCACACTGGTGAAAAACCGTACCACTGTAAATATTGTGCTAAGAATTTCAGTACGATCAGCTACCTGAGAAAACACCAGTTTTCTGGCGGCTGCACTGATAACTTTGGCCTGTTGTAGGTTGACTGACAGGTTGCCAGTAAAAAGGGAGGCATCAAAGAGGGAGAATGGAGGCAGGGGAGGATCGACATCTGGAAATCAGACAAATCTGCTCCATATATGGAGATCAGCGGCCTGAGGTGGCCAACCGACAAACCTATCGGAATTTTAGGTCTTCACGGTAAATGCGACCTGTAGAAAGGTGGCCTTGTAGTTAGAGTGTCCGCCCTGGAACTGGGAGGCCGGGGTTCAACTCCCGGTCCGGTCAAGACTCAATGCCTCCCTGCTTGACACTCAGCATCAAAAAAGGGATGGATTGGGGGTCAAAATCAGCTAATGATTCCCGAACGCGGCAAGCCGCAACTCACCGGTCCAAGTGATGGGTCAAAAGCGGGGAACCAATTTCGCTGCGGTAACGTAGTGACAAATCATGCGACTTTGACTGTAGTCTTTAAAAGTGACGCCAGCCACTAGCCCCTCTTGTATGGCATTAATGTTTGTCTTTCAGTGTTGTTTGCCATTGACAATTAAGATAAATCTAATATTCATTTTGAGGCTGAAAAAATAAACTTGATCACCCATTGCTCAAACAAACATTATGTTGTAATCGATGTTGTATGATATAAGAGTCCCTCACTTCACACAGGTGTGATTTTTCCCCCTTTTATTCCCCCGGTCCCTAATATATGACATGGGCATTCTGTTCAACCACGTCAATCTGAACCCAAATTCAGAGAGAATCCCTTTCATTGGCAGACCACAGCAATAGCAGAATAGCTACTGACTATTCTAAATATTCAGAAAATGTTTTTTTTACTAACCTATCGTGGGCATACAAAAAAGTATTTGATATATCAATATCGCAAAATCGATCGAACACCTGCACAATAGGTATATCGATCGAGAGGCTGTGGCATTAAATGGCACAAATTATAAAGGATAATTATAAAGCATCACACAACATTTTATAGTGAATATTTTTTATTTCATTTACTGCATATCTTGCTATAAAATATCACAGGATCTCTATTGAATGTGAACGGGGTGATGCCATACAACAGTTTACAATTAGCATAATTAATAATCATTATAAAAATGGAAATGACTATCAAATTTATAAATAAGTGTGCTTAATGGGCTGTTTCTATGTTATTTTGGTGTGCTGAATCCATTTTCACCACATGCCAAGTGATACAAGTTACCGTTTTGTCAGAAATTGAGTAATTAGCACAAGTAAAAGCCCTTAATTAAGCACTTATAAAAATGGAAATATCTTTAATTTTGAGACATATTTGTACAAAACATACATAACGTGCTGTTTCTATATGTTTTTTATGGGCTGAATTCAGAAATGTCATAAATTAAATAATTACAATATTTAATCACTAAAACTGGAAATTGACTATAATTCTGATAAATATTACTTGTGGTGTTGTTTGTACATGATTTTTATATGCTGAACCCTCATACCCCCATTAATGTTTGTTTTTCAATGATGTTTGCCATAGACAATGAAGATAAATCTAATTTAATTTTAAAATGGTAAAAATGTATGTTTAAATATATAAGTATACATATATTTTTAATTTAGGCTTTTCTTGTACGCCATGTGGCAGCCAAGTCTATGGACTTCTAATGTTTGATTTAAAAGTAGCTAGCTTTGGCTGCATCATGACGTCACACGTGTTGGAGGGGCTAGTGAGGGGCGCTATTATGATAATGCCGCATTCATCTAATTCTAATGCACAACTGTATGTAGGTGAGCCCATTTGCTCATCTACATCTACACATGACGTAAAGTTTTCCCTTCTTGTCCATGACATTTCATCATTGCGACAAGCAACCCAGCCAAGCTCAGCACTCGGTAGAGCGCAAACTTGCACATTGCACACAAATAGGCCATGGCCTACTCGTGCATGAGCGGAGCGAGCTAACACTCATGACTTCAGCTATAAGGGTCTCTCATTCAAGTTAGCATTGCATCATCATCTAAGCTGGCCAATTGGAGTATCCTGAGGGATGAACGACCGCCGAACACCGTGCACCGATCGCTTAAAGGACAACTATGGCTCCATTTTCGCTCCACACGCTACCCGAAACGTTACCCGAAACCCGCAACGAATTCCCTTATTGGTATTTTCGTCGCCTTTCCTCTTTCCTTAGCCACTATTCTTTATGCCGACACCTTTATTTTGTGACTGGAGGGTCAAAGGCGTGTTTGTCGCGCAGTCCCTTAAGTTGCTAATTTCGTCAAATAGATTTGGGAACTAGATAACGGGATTTCAAAGCACCCGCTAACCCGTATGAGAAGGCAGAAACATGTGCGCACGTGCGGGCATCTGTGCACCTTGGAGATGTCCGTGGAAAGGTGCCAGTTCAATTCATCTCCTTATCTATGGATTGTCCTATAAACAGCTGTAGATTGCCTGCTGTTGGTCACTTCCTTGTGTCCAGTATATAATATAATTAAATATATTAATTAACTTGCAATGCTGTAAATTGCAAAAAAGTCGGGAATTCTCGGCAAAAACAGACGTCTTTCTTGATCATTTATATCTCGGTCAATTCTAGACCATTTTTTACATTTCAAAATGCAGCGTGACAAGCAAACATCACTCTCTCAGATGCTGTATAGAATATGTGGGTAGGTCTTCTGTACGAAGAGGAATCAAGCAACCGAACTGTCAGGGATTCGGTGGAAATGTTTCCACCGAATCCCCGGGCGCAGGTCTAGTTTTATTTTAAAATGGTTAAATATATAACTAGATGAATGCCGCCCGTGGTACATGTCTCCACCGGACGGACAGGTGGACAGGTGAAGAGACAGACGTGCGGATGGCCAGTCTGTGACGTAACAGTCATTCTGCGGTGTCTGTAAAACATAGTCACCACCATACCGTTACCCTAAGGGTGTGTCACCTGTTACAGGTGAACAAACAGATGTGCGGACGGACAGGCGTGCGTGCGGTTGGACAGCCGAACGGACAGCGGGTGAAACATAGTCACCACCTTACGACAAAAATATGTTTAAAATATATATCGTACATAATTTTTTAATTTAGGCTTTTCTTGTACGTCACGTGGCAGTCACGCGTATTGGAGGGGCTAGTGAGGGGCACTATTGTTATTATGCCGCATTCATCTAATGCACAACTGTATGTAGGTGAGCCCATTTGCTCATCTACATATGACTAAAGTTTTCCCTTCTTGTCCATGACATTTCATCATTGTGAGAAACAACTCAGCAAAGCTCTATATAAAGAAGGTTATAGCCATTGATAGAGACAGCAGCTAGAGTCAAAGAGAGGCCAGGATAAATTTGTTTTCCACAAGGAGTCAGAGAGTTCCCCCACAGAACCTGCAACGCCATCAGTCCATGTTCAGTATATGGATTCAGAACTGATGATGAACCACCATTCCAGTAAAGAGTCTCGCCAAATGAACAGAAAGGAGGTGATTGTGCCCTCGGAATCCTGTCAGCAAATCACCAGCATTGTAACCAGCCAGGAACAAGGAGACGCAGACCAACCCAGCCTGTACGGCCATCAACGCTTTACCCACACTTTGACTCCACCAGGAGGAGTGGAGACGAGTCAGCCTATTTCTACGGGGATGAAACCTCACATCTGTGAACGTTGTGGCAAGAGGTTTGTTTTCCCAAGTCAGCTGGAGAGACACAGTCACGTCCACACAAGAGAACAACCGTTTCACTGCCAAGAGTGTGGTAAAAGTTTCAGTCAGCGAGCTAACCTCAGGACACACATGATGGTCCATACTGGTGAAAAAACGTTTCACTGCCAAGAGTGTGGTAAAAGTTTCAGTCACCGAGATCACCTCAGGACACACATGACGGTCCATACCGGTGAAAAACCGTTTCACTGCCAAGACTGTGATAAGAGTTTCACTAACGTAAGTAACCTAAATAGGCACCGGAGTGTCCACAATGGAGAACGACCGTTCCAATGCCCAGAGTGTGATAAGAGATTCAGCCTGCTACCGTCCCTAAGGAGACACCAACGTATCCACAGTGGTGAAACACCCTTCATTTGTAAACTTTGTTACAAGAGGTTCAGCAGGTTGGATGCTCTACAGGTCCACCTACGCATCCACACTGGTGATGAATAACCGTATCACTGTAAACACGATCAGCAACCTGAAAAAACACCAGTTTTCTGGCAACTGCAATGATAACTTTGGTGCAGGCCTGTTTAAGAGTTTAAATGGTTGACTGCCAGTCAAAAGCGAGACATCCAAGAGAGAGGATCAACATATGGAAATCAGACAAATCTGCTCCATGTATGGATATCAGATAAATCCATTTTGAGGCCGAAAAAACAAACACTATCACCCAATGCTTAAACAAACATTATGTTGTAATTTGATGTTGTACGATAGGAGAGTCCCTCACTTCACAAAGGTGTGATTTTTTTCTAGTGCTGTCCCAATACCGATACCAAAGTATCGGATCGGCTCTTTTTGTCCCTTTTTTGTCATATCACTATCGGCAGATACTGAATGTAGGTATCGGAAAAGTATTGCTTGTTTGTCTTTATTGGGTCACCCCAATAAAGAAATAACCAATACTGATATTTTTCCGATATTGGCAAATATGCCTAACCAGTGATCAGACACAGGGGTAAGGGGTTGACACCATGGCAGTTAACTAAAATGTTGTCATGTGGAGTTTGCTTTGGAGTTTCCCAAGTGCACATTTGAGAGAGGAGTATGTCATTCCCAGTTGGTGACTTCATATAAAAGGTATTTTTTCTTTTGTATGTTATTATATATATTCTTCTCTGGTATCGGTATTTGGTATCGGTATCGGCTAACACAAAAATTGTGGTATCGGGATCGGATCGGAGATGAAAAAGTGGCATCGGGACATCCCTAATTTTTTTAACGCCTTTATTATTCCTCCGGTCCCTAATATATAACATGGACATTCTGTTCAACCACGTCAATCTGAACTTAAATTCAGAGAGAAATTCAGAGTCACTATTCTGAATATTTAAACAAATGTTCTTTTTCCTAACCTATTGCAGGCTCTCTGAATACAAAAAAAGGAAAGACAACACTCAAATGATGTTGGTGAGACTCCTTAACATTCCAGTAAAGAGTACTCGATATATCAATATAGCGATATATCGATCGAACACCTGGACAATAGGTATATCGACTGGGAGGCTGCTCTATCGACATGGCAATAAGTTATAAAGGATAATTATGAAGCATTAAACAACATTTTATAGTGCTTCTTTTTTATTTCATTTAGCACATATCTTGCTACAAAATATCACAGGATCTACACTGAATGTGAAGGTTTTGGTGCCATACAACACAGTATGGCATCCCCAATACTACCCCAAATATAACCTCATCAACAACATACCACTGTACAGCAGTGTTGGGAAAGTTCACTTTTTTTTAACTAGTTGAGTTCATCGTTTGCCGATCTAAAAAACAAACTAGTTCCGTTCAAAGTTCATAATACAGCATTTTGAACTAAAGTTCATAATTCTCATATTTGTTGTCAAAATGATTGCAGACCATAGTCATCGGTTTCATGTTTACGCTCTCAAAGAGTTAACATCTGGTTAACCAACTTTCCGTCACTTAGCCTGGGGACCACCTGTAATCCTCTCAAGGACCACTGGTGGTCCTCGCACCACCTGTTGAAAACCCCTGGGTTTCCACACATTTTCTAGTCAGTACAAATAAGGGTCTGCTTGAAATCAATAATGGACTCATCATCTCTTTTTAAAAATGTTCTTCTTCCCTTTATTAGGAGTTTTAGGTTCATTTCCCGAGGCACACTGTATATGAGCATGTAGCCTGTATGTGGATTTAAACCCATTATGTTCACCGCAAACTGGTTATATAGCCTGTAAATATTCCTTGTCCAATGATTCAGGTTTAATAAACATGTTTTCTCTTTATTCTCTACTGTAAATGTTTGGCTGCATGGCCAATACTTTACTTCAGTGGTTTTCAACCTTTTTGATACCAGCGCCCACTATTTATCCATTATTTGAGCCATGGGCCGCCATCTGAGGACATTTTTGCCTCACAGACCCAAAACTAAAGATTTATTTTGGTTTTGTCCACAATTCCAGGGTAGATTTTCGCAAACAAAACAGGCAACAAACATACAGTAAATCAAAATGACCATTAATCTTCAACATTCTCTAATAGTGTAGACTTTAAGTGGTGCTAATTTAGATGATGAATATTTTAACTCTTGAGAGTGTAAACATGGACCCTTGACGGTCCATTTGGTTTCATTTTTACCCTCCCAAGAGTTACATCTTTCTAACCAACTTTTCATCTGGGTAAACAACTGAGGACCACCTGGAACCCTCTCAAGGACCACCCTCTCAAGGACCAGGTTTTCTGGTGGTCCCCAGACCACCAGAAAACCCTCATGGTCATGGATTGCTATTGTCTTCAGGTTCCACGTTTTGAGCACCACCCATAAATACAATGTGTGTGTGTGTGTGTGTGTGTGCACACATTGTATTTATGGGTGATTATCAGCTAGTGTTTTACGATACAGCATGTAATACACTGTACAAGTAAACAGAACGTGTTCGTACTGCTGTAAGCCTGTCAAAGGGGAATTCCACCCATTTTCACACATGGAACCAAATGAACCCGTTAGGGTCCATTAGGTTCACATTCACAGGGTCCATTAGGTTCACATTCACGCTTGATCATTTTATTTGTTTGTTGATTGTTAAAAAGGTTTTCCTTCCATTTCAGTGTACACAACAATCAGTAACGGTGCAACCTCTTTGACTATCCTCCTGAGATAATATAAATCCTTTGGCATTTCTTCCTCCCTCCAGGAACTGATATAGATCACCAGTACAAATGAGGGTCTGCTTGAAATCATTGAAGGTCAAAATCACATGGCTTATTTTCTCCTGCGCTCCTTATTATTAAGTTTTAGGTTCATTCCTCCCAGGCATACTTCAGATAAGCACATGGACCATACCGTTTTGTGAATTTAACCCTTTAATTGTGTACTGAACGCGTTTTGGTGTTCAGCGTATTATGTTACACTTTAGCCATTGAAAAATATCAGATCTACAAGCTCATATGGCCTTGTAGATCTGAATTTTTCATGACAAATTGTGAAAATGATCGAAGTGAAAATGATCAAATCTAAGAATATATTCTATTTGACAACTGATTGTAGTTTCTGACACTAGATTCTAGTTTCTGACTACAGTAGTTTCTGATGCTGGATTCTAGTTTCTCTGAAAAATCTATGTTCCTGTGTCAGTGATGCTTAACATATTTCATGCCAAGGACCACCAGAATTATCTATATTTTGCTGTGGACCCCCCCCCCCCCCCCCCATCTGAAAACATGTTGTTGTAGGGTATCGATCCCCCAGAAGCAACGATTTTAGTTCAAAAATATTTGCTTCCGAAAGAAGAAGATATGTTCAAAGATTGGCATCACATTTTCACAATTTTTCAAAAAATATCAGAGCTACAAGCTCACAGCGCGCCACTCGGTGGCGCGCTGTGAGCTTGTAGCTCTGATATTTTTCAATAGCTTAAGGTTAACATAATGCTTCGAACACCAAAACGTGTTCAGTACACAAACGGTTAAAGTGCCACTAACTGGTTATAGGCTGCAACCTATTATCCTTGATGTTCTGGCTCAATGGTCCGGGTTTAATAAACTTTTTTTTTTTTTTCATTGGAAAGGTTTTGGCTGCATGGCCAGTGTTTACTTTATATAGCCTGAAGGAATTCCAAATCAATAAATATCATTATGAGATGTCCATTAATGCATTAATACTGCATATCATCCCTCTGCCACTTGCAGCCCATGTGGTAATTGGTCTCTCCAAGCACATAACCTCCCAGAACTAAAGATTAGGATTCTAAGAAAATAGCACACTGTTTATATGAAGGAAATCTCCAGAGGAGAGGATATTATAGAGCTGAGCAGTCTTGCTCCTCTTGTCACGTCGCCCTTGTTCCAGAAATGGATTCCTCATTCATTTTCCTCATAGACTTTTCGAAAATGATATTGGTCTTCCATCTTTTTGATACGAGGGCCCACTATTCATTCAACATTTTAGCCACGGACCACCATTTTTAGCCCAACAGACCCCAAAACTAAAGATTTATTGTGTTTTTGTCCACAATTCCGACTTAGGTTGAGGTTGCAGAATGGTGTCACCAAGTTGCTTATTTCTCTTGACTGAGTTTCAATGCGGATTAGTTCTGTAATTAAAACCAAAACGAAAAAAACAAGCTGTGTTTGGATGAAAAGTACCGCTATGGTAATCAAAGAGAAATCAAGGTTCATTTATATTCACGATCACACATCAGCATGCAGGGTTTTTTGTTCACAGCAAGCAATTATTCTCTTTTTAGGGACTTTTGATAATGAAGTACAAAAAGATTGTTAGTATCTTGTCATATGACAATCAGGGCGGATGTAATATTTCCCAATGGGCGGGGGGGGGGGGGGGGGGGGGGGGTGGTATGGGAAGCCGCACCTATACCATTTTCGGTTGCAGGACTTTTATTAGGCAAGTAAAGCATCAATAATAACATCAATTGTTGTTGAAGTTGCAACAGACACACAGCATGCATAAAGCTAAAGGTCTGACTCCGAGAGTTTTCTGTTTTCAATGATGAAATGCTGTTGGTTTAGTGGTGACACAACTGTAGTCTGGGCATTTAGGGGGGCACCCCCCCCCCCCCCCCCCCCCATGCCCATGCCTAGATCCGCCTCTGATGACAACAGATGTGTTCTTTGAAAAACAGGTGTCTCACTTCACCACACTTCACTTTAAAAACCTCCCTCTCGGGCTAGTATTATTACATGGACCAATGAAACGTGTTTTTCACAAGTTTAGAGCATTTCTGTTGTGTTCATAAAGAGATACTCACACGTTTTTTATATCAAAGGTCATTAAAAGCCGATAATTACTTCCTGTGAGCGAAAAGCATGCCGCGTGATTGTGAATATAAATTGATCTTGATTTCCTGTGTGATTCCCAGGTAGCTCCTGTGTTGTGATTTTGAGGAGTCCTTTGATTGCGTGCAGAGCCATCTAGTAGAATGGTTATGACACCGAGGTTATGCTGCCTGATCGATCAATCAGGATCGAGTGGGGGTGGGCCTTGGTGTATATGCGCTGTTGGCCTGTTGCTCTGTAAAGTGTGTGCATGTGTACATCTTGATACCGTGGGACCGGAGGGTTTTCCAAATCACCCATTTCACTTACTATACCTTTAAAGGGGGATTCCAACCATTTTCAAAATTTTCCAGAGAGGATACAAATGTGAACCAAATGGACCCTAGCGGGTCCATTTGGTTCCATTTGTACCCTCTCAGGAAAAAAGGGGTCTGAAAGAAAAATCATTACCATGGTGAAATACATCTTGATGATGTCATCAGATGTATTTCACCATGTTAATGATTTTTTCAGACCTCCATTTTTAGGAAATACAGAATTGGGGGAACTTTTTTTTTTATCATGTCCACACAACATCTCTAAGATATAATAATGGCACATTAAAATGTTGAAAATGGGTGGAGTTCCCCTTTAAAGACAGAAAGAAAATAGAATGTAATTCTGCCACTTTAGCTATATTACTACACAACAATCCATAATAAGGGGAGTCCAATGCATTTCTGCCTACTTCCGGTCCAGCACTATAGTCCCCATAGGATGTCTCCATTCTCAATAGTCAAACAAAAGTCTATGTAGAGCAGGGCTTGACACTAACACTTGCCCGCTTGCCCAGGGCAAGTAAAAAAAAAATGGTGGGGCAAGTGAAGACTGCTACCTGGTTTCCCGATTGGGCAAGTGTGCAACTTAGTGCACTATAACACAACACAAGATAAATTTGTCTTGAAGGCAGTCATTGCACTCTGCCTCTGTGTCTTTCCCTGCTTTCTAGCTATCCACAATTCCAGGCTGGATTTGGGAAACAAAACAGGCAAATTAACATACAGATCAAAATGATCTTCTACATTCTCTAGTTGTGTAGACTTGGGGCTAATTAAGATGATGAATATTAACTCTTGAGAGTGTAAAAATGAAACCAAATGGACCCGCAAGGGTCCATTTGGTTTCATTTTTACGTTCTCGAGAGTTACATCTGGTTAGTAAACTTAAAAAATTTACAATATATTTTTGGGGGGCAAGTGACCATGACCTAAGGGCAAGTAGAACCTGACTTGCACTTGCCCGATGGGCAAGTGCCTCGGAGACCTTAGTGTCAACCCCTGCAGAGTAGGGCTGCAAACGAATATCCCATATTCGAAAGAATATTCGAATATTAAAATGTAAAGAATATTCAAATGTCAATTTAAAGTTCAAATTTAAAATAAATGGCAATAAAAAATACTGTGTGAGTTTCCTCTAGCCCATATAATACTAAAACAAACTAATTCAAACATACGCTATTAAGATGATTATCAATCATTAATTTGATCTCGCAAGACTCAAGAGAACGCATTTCTCAGCACCAACCGTGGACAATACAGAATTGGAGCAAATAGAGGAACAAAGACGATGTTTTACAGCATATTAGGCTGCAATATTTCACATTGATATTATATACATTCGATATTCGAATAAGTCGATATTCGTTCGAATCTACATGGTGTTTTAAAAGGAATATTCAAATGTAATGTTTGGCTAGTTCTTGCAGCACTAATGTAGAGTAGCTGCCCATTAGATCTTTCCATGGGCGTGAACGGAGTTGTCTGTTCTCAAAGGCGCTGATTGCGTGCAGTCATGACCCCGTTGCCCCAGACACTAGAGTGGGTGGAAAACTGTAGAACTGCAGGCATGGAGGCAAAGTACATGCAAAACGCTGTCTGCTCTTATGTCTCACCCTTTGTTTAAGTAGAGAAAAGTAAACAGTTCAGTTTCCGCCATGCAGAGACCAGGAGCTGGTCGGTGGAAGGAAGAGGATTCATTTAATTGGCTGTCGAGCTCAATTATCAACAACCTTTTGCCAGCAATCGAGAAATATACCGTATACGCCTTTTAATCGGGGGGCGAAAACCCAAACAGTACGAAGACGGAAAGAAACATTTGGTTGTGATTAATTAGTTTGTTTTTGTTTTTCTTCTAGTGCTCCAGGATGGGAGTGTATTAAACCCTCAAACGTATATCGATCGTGCGGACGCTATGTGATGGATACCAGTGCACTACAGTATACACTCTGGAGTTGGAAAGGTCGCCGGTGTAATGAGAAAGTCACACAGAGTTATCTGTTCGAAAACAAACAATAATACAGAGAGAGAATCATATTTTTCTGATGCATAAGGAAATGTTGAAACCAGGGGCGGATGTAACATTTCCAAATTGGGGGGCATGAGAAAATGGCATGGGGGCGGCTTCGTCGCCGCACCCATACTATACTATACTATACTATACTATACTATACTATACTATACTATACTATACTATACTATACTATACTATACTATACTATACTATACTATATACATACTATTTTCAGTTACAGGACTTTTATTAAGCAAGTAAAGCATCAATAATAACATCAGTTGTTGTTGAAGTTGCAACAGACAAGCAGCATTCATAAAGCTAAAGGTAGTTAGTTAGTAGCAGTAGTAGTGTTTCATAAAATTTAAAATATAAGCACTTTAATTGGAAATTTGGGTTGTTTGCAATATGACATCATGTTTGATGGGGCAGACTGGGCATTTTGGGGGGCATTGCCCCCTCATGCCCATTCCTAGATCCACCCCTGGTTGAAACGCAGTCGGCCTCATGGGCACTATAGCTGCAAGATCCTTAAAAAAAAGCTGTTGTTTTTATATTTTTTTCTAGCAGAGTGGAACACTTTCAAGTATGGCTGAATAGCAGTTGGACGATAAACTTAAAAACCTAAACTTCTCAACGTCCTCTACCTATATATTTTGTTTCAGTTTATCTGTAATGTGTTTTTATGTTTACTATTAGAACGAGAGACGGCAAAATCAGTTTGCGAATTGCGGCGTAGGTTGTGACGGGTGGTAAAGCGTCGTAACCATTATAAATTAGTCACGACCTTCGGCTGTTATGGCCAGAATGTTCGACCATTCTCCACTAACCCTAACCCTATAACCCTAAACAGAACCACCTATTCCTAAACCTAACCTTATCCCTGATCAGTATTGCCAACAGTAGCCACCATTATGCGAAACGGTTGTGACTGTTATACTAAATCAGGGGTTTTCAACCTTTTTGACACCTGGGACCACCATTTATTCGTCATTTGAGCCACGGACCACCATTCGATTACATTTTCACCCCAAAGACCTAAAACTAAAGAATTCTTTTGGTTTTGTCCACAATTCCAGGCTGGATATTGCAAACAAAACAGTGTAGACTTATTGTTTAAGTGGTGCTAATTCAGATGATCAATATTTTGACTCTTGAGAGTGTAAAAATGAAACCAAATGGACCGCAAGGGTCCATTTGGTTTCATTTTTACACTCTCAAGAGTTACAACTGGTTAGCCAACTTTCCTGGGGACCACCTGGAACCTTCTCAAGGACCACTGGTGGTGCCCGGACCACCTGTTGAAAACCCATGTACTAAATGGCCGTGATGGCCTGCTTCTTGCTTTGGCAATGTAAACTTATGTTTTCTCATGCTGATGAAGCCCTTTGAATTACATTGTGCATGAATGCACACGCACGCACGCACGCACGCACACACACACACACACACACACACACACACACACACACACACACACACACACACACACACACACACACACACACACACACACACACACACACACAGGAACTAAGCTGGTGTATAATTGTACATATTTTATGAACACATAATCATTGTCAATAAAACTACCAATCACTCAATCTGTCTGTCACCATTGTTTATGCAGGAATATTCCGGTTGTAAACAAACCATGTCTGTGTCCCTTGATGTTAGTAGCTCCAGCATGTGTTCTGAACCTTGCTGAGGAAAAAAAAATACACTACAAAAGATTATACAGTCATGTTCATGACAACATTGTCACACATGTCGCGACAGGGTAGAAATATAAACACATATAAGCCTATAAGGCGATGGTGTTAGACTTGAGAGCGTAAACATGAAAACATGCGTAAACATGAGCACAAGCGTGAAACCAAATGGACCCTTGCAGGTCCATGATGACGTTTCGAGCCTCACGGCTCTTCATCTGATTATAAGTATTGGGAAAAATGTTGAAAACCACTGTACTATTACATTCTAAGCTTACATAAGATTCAGGATATCTACGTGCCCTTGCAATAGAGCTACGTCGCCGGTTATCATTATGAAAAATAGTTATGACCGATGCCTCTTAGGTTGATCTACGTCTCTCTACGTCGCTTACCGTCGCTGGTTTGATACGATCCCAATGATAACAGCAGTGAGCAGCGACCGCATATTCCATTCAGAACGGACCAAAATAAGGGACGGACCAACCCGGAACCGGAAGTGTGTCGCCAACTAACTTGTCCGACAGGAAACATGGACCGAAACATGAAATATGACTTTTAGATGAAAATCGCTGGCACTGGCTACCTCAAAAAATATGAAAAAAGGCTGGCACTGGGTGTGTTAATATTTATGTCATGCTTTCTTGTTGCATGTTTTTGGGGTATTGTCCTCTCTGCTTTGGCATATACTGATGACAAAAATAAATGTTTTTGTTATTAGATGTTCACGCTAAAAAAAGAGCTTTAGATGCAGTTCCTCTGGATTAAGAGCATCTGCTAAATGCCTGAATTGTAAATTGTAAGAACGACAGTGGTGGAAAAAATACGATCAGAATACAGAATTCCGTGGTGATCACAGAGGGAATAAACTGAGGGATGTTCTGGTTCCAGTTCCAGTGGGAATTGACGGCGTCCCACTGGCCTGGTAAAGCATGTGGTCCCAGTGGTCCATGGACCACTAATGGAAGAAGTGGCTCAGTGGGGCCTCTGAGTAAATACTCACCATGCAGAGCTTTTAGACGCACAGCTGGAAAGTAGGCTATAAACTAAAGGACTGGCGTCATTTTTATACTTCACTTGAACATGTCCAAATTTCCAGTACTTTTTTACTGTACTTTTACTGCACGGTCGCATTTATTAGAATACTTTTCTAGTGACTTTGTAGATTTGGTTTATTATTATTATTGTCTCCACCGTAACGACTATACTGTACTATAATTCGTACCCTGTCCGTCTGTCCATCCCCACGTACGTCCGTGCACACGCCCGTTGCTATGCTGTCACCCTGCGGGTGACGTAACAGCATGCTTGTGATTCGTCTGCCCGTTCACACGTCTGTCTGAGCACGCAAGCATCTAGCAATGCGCTAGATCAGCGATTCCCAACCTGTGTGCCGCGTCACTTTAGTGTGACTTGGGATAGGCAGAGGTGTGCCGCGAGAATTGCCCAAAAAATCCTTAGCACCACCACGAAACCAATAGATACTGGATTCATCACATCCGAGGTGCGAAGAAAACAACACGCTGACCGTCGCTCCCTATCCAGTGAAGCTTCCCTTGGCCATATGCTAATTCAGTCTTTGTTTGAATAGGGCCATCACATTACAGTTGATTGTATGTAGGTATACACTCACCGGATATCTAGGTGTTCCTTGACGTTTAGGGGCTATGAAAAGTGTGCCTTGGGACAAAAAAGGTTGAGAAACACTGCGCTAGATGCTTGCCTGGAAGGGAAGCACTAGAGACGGAAGCACACAGCTAGAGAATGTAATGACCGTTAATCTTCTACATTCTCTAGTTGTGTAGACTTGGGCAAACACACATGATGGATATTTTAACTCTTGAGAGTGTAAACATGAAACCAAATGGACCCGCAAGGGTCCATTTGGTTTCATTTTTACGCTCTCAAAGAGTTACATCTGGTTAACCAGCTGTCCATCATTCAGCCTGGGGACTACTGGTTGAAAACCACTGTCATAGGAGGAAAAAAATGGTGAAAAATGAGGGTTTTATCTCTGGCGCCTGTCAATCAATTTCGCCCCAACTCACCAGTAAAAAAGCACTAGATTTTCCGCCAGGAGTTTTTCACTAATTTTGGCGCTGGGGGGGGGGGGGGGGGGGGGGGGGGTCTAAAAAAAAAAGCTAAATAGCAACAAATGCACCAATTGTGTGGGTCTATACATCTCTGTAACTGGTGTTTTGACGATTAAAAAACAGTCATATTTAATAATAGTTACCAATAGCTACCAATGTTCTCCGATATTGATTTTTAAAGCCTTTATTGTCCGATAATATATGTATGGCCGACAGTGTTGGGAATATTACTTTACCTTGTTAATATATTACTTATTAATTATTACCTTCATTTTAAAGCAATATATTATATTACAATATTACTGTCTGAGCAAGTTTAATATATTAATATTACTATTACATATTACTTTAAAAACTTTTTACAAAATAGGCCTACATAATAAAATATTTAGTATCACTATTAATCAAATATTGCGTAGGCCAGTGGCATACCTACAATAAAACAAGTGCACTTGGCTATCTGGACAAATATGAAATCAACTTGAAAAAACAAATGTATTCCTTGAATTCATGAAAGCTAGTAAATAATTTGATGACAAATTATAGAAAATAAGTACTTATTTAACTTCTTAAAGATAATTTCACAAGAACACTTGCAACGAAAGTAAGCAAACAGAAAGTAATATTGAAAGTAATGCAGTAATGCAGAAAGAAAAGTATAATATATTAGAATTTTTATGTTAAGTTATATATATATATATATATATATATATATATATATATATATATATATATATATTATATATATATATATATATATATATATATATATATATATATATATATATTACAAGTTACTAATGCCCGATATACAGTATCAGCCCATACCTATATAAACAGAGAATTACTATATTGCTGTAGTCTGTAGTGCAGTGGACAGTATGTGTCTCTGATACTATTTCCATACTATTTCTCCATCATTGCTCTGTCATTCCATTACCTTTCTCGATCCATGTCTCTTGCCTCTCACACACACACACACACACACACACACACACACACACACACACACACACACACACACACGCACACGCACACGCACACGCACACGCACACACATTCATCCAGGCTCAAGTACGTCTGGCTGCTTGACACCTGAGGTTGCAATAATAAGACTGCTCCACTTGGCACCTGACCAACTGTGTGTGTGTGTGTGTGTGGTGTGTGTGTGTGTGTGTGTGTGTGTGTGTGTGTGTGTGTGTGTGTGTGTGTGTGTGTGTGTGTGTGTGTGAGTCTGTGTGTGTGTGTGTGTGTGTGTGTGTGTGTGTGTGTGTGTCTGTGTCTGTGTCTGTGTCTGTGTCTGTGTCTGTGTCTGTGTGTGTGTGTGTGTGTGTGTGTGTGTGTGTGTGTGTGTGTGTGTGTGCGCGTGTGTGTGTGTGTGTGTGTGTGTGTGACAGAGACAGACAGACAGGCACTCCTTATTCTCTCTCCAGGGCAGGATTAACCGTTTCCGTGCTGGATGTGAAGATTATACAGTATACTGTCTATGCTACAGCTTTCGCGTTTGCAACCCTTATTTTGAAGCGCCAGATCTCCGAAACAGGATGTAAGATGACGTTGTCGCGTTTATGACCTTTTTAACACCGGATATGCAGTATATCCCTGATGTATCGCTGTCTCGTTGAAATGAGCTTGTTTGCCGAGAAAAAAAAGGACATTGAGGGGTAGAATAATGCAATTCGGATGCATGGGATACATTGGCCGCAGGTGTCCCAAATGAAAAGCAACAAAACGATGTTCGGCAAACAATGCGCTCATATCAAATGATGGAATCAATTAAAGGCAGCTTCAGCATGTACAAACACTGTGTTTGTGAACAGATTTGTTTAAAAACAGAATCTAACTCCACCTCACCTCCACTCTATTGGCTCATTATGAACCTGCTGGAGACTGCTGTGCTGTGATTGGCTAAAACGCTGCCTCACCCCTGCCTCCCCCCCACACAACCCCACCATGCATTAGCTCCGATGAATGTTTTGTTTTCATGATTTGTTGACAACAACAACAAAGTTCTGGGCCGTCTGTAGGATGAAGCAAGTGTCTGTCTGCAGGGAAACAGCTGCAGCATCAAAGTAGAAGCAACGTAGAGGGGAAAAGGCAAAAAATATATAGCTATATCTATTTTGGCAAGAAGTTGCCCCTATTACCTTTAATGTTCGTGTTCCACAAGTTTGGCGCAGCAAACCCTAACGGGTTCATTTGGTTCCATTTGTACGCTCTCAGAAAAAAGAAGCATCTAAAGAAATCCATTAACATAGTGAAAGTACATCTTGATGATGTCATCAAGATGTTTCACCATGTTAGTGGTTTTCTTCAGACCTCCATTTCTTGGGAACACAGAATGGGGGAACTTTTTTATCATGTCCACCCAGCACCTCTAGGGTATACTAACGACATATTAGATTCTAATATGTCATTAGAATCTAATGACATATTAGATGTCAAACTCAGATACAGAGTGGGCCAAAATATAAACTGAACAAAGCCAACAGCCAAGTTTGAACCTTTTAAAGAGGAATTCCACCCATTTTCAAAATTTTTGAAAATGGGTCTGAAAGAAAAATCATTAACATGGTGAAATACATCTTGGTGATGTCATCAAATGTATTTCACCATGTTAATGATTTTTTCAGACCTCCATTTTTAGGAAATACAGAATTGGGGGAACTTTTTTTTTATCATGTCCACACAACATCTCTAAGGTATATTAATGACATATTAAAATGTTGAAAATGGGTGGTCTTCCCCTTTAATTTGATAATGTCTCAAGGGCCAAATGAAATTACACGGCGGGCCAAATTTGGCCTGCGGGCCAGAGTTTGACACCCATGCATTAGAATGTTGAAAATGGATGGAATTCCCCTTTAAGACCATGTAGAGACGATCCCCGGCTGTACCCCCAGCCCCCCAGCCTCACACCACCAACCCACCCACCCACCTCCCTCCATCTGTTTCAGCACCACAGACAGCTCCTTTCTCTATCTGACCAAGACACAGTGGGTATCAGTAATGAGTCTCCACCGCCAGCATAACCCACAAACCTAGAAACCTCTATAACATCTAAAAATAACACAGCCAGCGATAAGGGGAAAGCCCTGCGTCTGAGGACCGAGGTAGAGCAGGTCATCCCATGATGATCCCTGGGTAGAGAGAGAGAGAGAGAGGCTAAGAATATTATTGCTCTATCCTCAATCCTGAATTAATATTATTATTGTCTCCACCTTAAGATGTTGACTATGAAACGGCCAGCGTTTTATAGTCCGTCTGTATCCCCGTGTCTGTCCTTACGCGTCCGTCTGTCCGCACGCCTGTTACCAGTCACCACCATACTGGCTCTAGTCTCTGACGAAAATTTTGCAGAGCCCGTTAGTATTTAATATGAACCCAACACGGTTAGCAAATCAAGAATTTGCTAACCGTGTTGCAACACGTTGTCCCACACATGCAATACTTCTGTCCCTGAAATGAACAGGATGTGGTCACCCTAAAGGCAATCCTGGAGCCCCTGCATGTATGGATGAATGAATGGACCATTGTATAGTGCTTTGAAATGCTTATAAAAGCTCCATGAGAGTACAATTCGTTATCAGCTCCTCTGAGAGCGAAACAGAAGATGGTACTTATTGTTCTCACTCTGCTATTCTCTTTAGTTTTTTGTTCAAGTGGAGAGCAGCGTCTTGTACTGTGGTTGATATACCACCTCCAGGTTTTCTGACTGCAGTGTGAGGCGCTTCGTCCTCTATCCATCGATCACACGATGGAATACAAGGAGTAGACGTGAGTAGACCCAGATACTGAGATAACCAGCGGGCAAGTAGCCTAGATATTTTCTATTGATTGCTTCAGTGGATCACGGCGGCTACTAGTAGCGCGGGGCGAAGCATAGTTTTACTGAGATTATGTTTAGGGTTAGTAACCACATAAAGCACCGTCTAACCCTAGCCCTAGCTTAACCCTAAACCAGATGGACCCTTAACCCCTTTAACCCTGATACCAAATGGACCTGTAAGGGTCCATTTGGTATCATTTTACAATCTCAAGAGTTACAGATCTGGTCCATTTGGTTACAAACTGTCCATCATTTAGCTGGGGACCATCCTCCCAGGGACCCCTGGTGGTCCCTGGGAGGTTGGAAAACCACTGAAATAAATACTTTGTGACAATCTATGGCAGTGGTTTTCAACCTTTTTGACACCAGGGACCACCATTTATTCAGCATTTGAGCCACGGACCACCATTTGAGGACATTTTAGCCACAAAGACCTAAAACAATTCAAGGCTGTATTTGGGAAACAAGACAGTGTAAACCTCTCAATTAAGTGGTGCTAATTCAGATGATGAATATTTTAACTCTTGAGAGTGTAAAAATGAAACCAAATGGACCCACAAGGGTCCATTTGGTTTCATTGTTACACTCTCAAGAGTTACATCTGGTTAACCAACTTTCCATCATTTAGCCTGGGGACCACCTGGAACGCTCTCAAGGACCACTGGTGGTCCCCGGACCACCTGTTGAAAATCCCTGATCTATGGGAAAAAAGTCAATAGGGACATATTTCCTGGTGCACACTGCAGGAGGTGTGATGTTTGTGCACGCACCAAACGCTGGACATATAGGAGGCGCTAGCGCCCCTAAAAAAACACAAACAACAACAACTTACAGCAGATATAATTGCAGTCTTTCATCTGTAGCGTTTCCTCTGTACCAATTATATCGCACATCTCCGGAGTTTATTTCTCCAACTCTTATACAGTCATTATTTACCGTCACACACACACACACACACAAACACACACACACACACACACACACACACACACACACACACACACACACACACACACACACACACACACACACACACACACACACACAAACACACACACACACACACACACACCCCTGCAGAGAGCTGAGAAACTTTTTATTTTCCCCCCAATTCACCTTCAGAGTTTATAATGCGACCATAACAATACCTAACAAAACAAGTAGCTATAGGCTATAGACTCATTAAAGGATATTCTGTGAACTATACTATACCTTGGCATCTGTTTTGATGAGAAACTTTAAAATGTCACGTTTATAACCTTTGTCTCCAAACTGAGACAAAATAATTTGTCTTTTCTATAGAAATAAACCATGCTTTTCTGTATCCAGTTAAAAAAAAGTCATTGAAGGCACATTTCTTCTCAGGTTGGGATAATGGAGATATCATTTATAGAAGTGATTCGTTTTTTAAACAAACTGCACTATACTGAACTATGGTAGCTCACTGGTGACTGCTATTGGTAAAGGAAAGTTACGGAAATCTGGGAATTACAATCGTTATCATGAAATTTCTTCACCAATGTGTTTCTAATGATGCCTGATAACGTGTACTAATTGATTTCACCTCACCTGGATTTCCACAAGGAAGTTTTTTTCAGAATGAAAGGAAACCAACGTAATTTTCTCTGCCTCGCAATTCAAACTGGCAGATTGGTCACACTGGGTGGCAATCTGCAGCTCGAAACCGCGGGGAATACATTAAAGTCAATGGAGCTGAGTGGAGAAGGACAAACAAAAATGATTTCTGAACATTGTAAATTGTAAATTAAACACTTCTGGAAAATAACAGAATACACATAACACATTATTGTCTGTTGTGCTGCTTTTCGACGTGTACACTGTGTAATTGTAGCTATCCAAAGGGCATAAAGTATGCTTCTGAACTTTCTGAACGTGATCCCGACACAATGAGGCGCAATTACTGACGTTCATTCTCGCCATGAGTGGCTAGGCAACCCAGGCAGACTCACGCTGTGCTCTTTACATAGCTTAATAAATTGAAATAGTTCGCTCAGAGAACAATTCGTGACACGTTGTCTTATGAATATTCCTGAACCGATTTCATGACAAAGGTTGCAATCGTTCCAAAATAATGTTTGTTTGCAAGCTGTCCAAGTTTAGAAATTCCGGTAGAAGTTTTGCCACCTGAGGTGTCATGGCGCTGTAGCCCCGGCAGACTTGGCTTCCGTTCCTTCTGAAAAGAACTTCCTTGGATTTCGACTCTATTGGCTCATTGTGAAACCCTACACATGTTTTGTTCTCATGATTTGTTGACAACAACAAAGTTCTGGACCGCCTGCAGGACGAAGCAAGTGTCTGTCTGCAGGGAAACAGCTGCAGCAGTAGAGCGCAGAAGGGAACAAGGCAAAAAAATATATGGCTATATATCTATTTTGGCTAAAAGGTTGAGCTCTATAGAGCTGCGCAGTCCCGCCTCCTCATGACGTTGCCACTATTCCAGAAACGGATTCCCCATTCGTGACAAATCATGATGACACACACAATCTTTTGGGAACAATCAAATAATTTCTAAGATGAAAAACTAAACAAAAAGTGCTGTATCCTGCCGTTTTCTGCTTGTTGCTAATTAGATATTGTATGATAATATTGTGTTTGTTGTCATGATTTGTCATTGTATTAACCATTTTCGAAAAGTCTAGAAAAATGAATGAGGATTCCATTTCTGGAACACGGGCGACACCATGAAAGGGGCAGGACTGCACAGCTCTATTACCTTTAAATTCATTGTGGACCACATTAAAACTCAGATCACTTCCATTTGGGGATAAATTCAGGCAGTGGCGTTTCTAAGCATTTTGGAGCCCTAGGCAAGATAAAATCTCCTGTAAAATGGAGCCCCCAAGGGATAAAATTATGAACTATTTTTTATTATGAAATATGTGTTTTAAATGTTCAATTCTAGTCATAGAGCATTGGTTTTCAACAGGTGGTCCGGGGACCACCAGTGGTCCTTGAGAGGGTTCCAGGTGGTCCTCAGCTAAGTTGGTTAACCAGATGTAACTCTTGAGAGTGTAAAAATGAAACCAAATGGACCCTTGCGGGTCCATTTGGTTTCATTTTTACGCCCTCAAGAGTTAAAACTTTCATCATCTGAATTAGTCCCAATTAAGTCTACACAACTAGAAGATGGACAAAAGCAAAAATGAATCTTTAGTTTTGGGGTCTGTGGGGCTAAAATGTTCTCAAATGGTGGTGCGTGGCTCAAATGCTGAATAATTGGTGGTCCCTGGGATGAAAAAGGTTGAAAACCCCCTGTCATAGAGGATAGGTATAATACATTTATCCACATTAGGCTTAAAGGTAGGGTAAGTGATTTGAAATTCATCCTGTAGTTCCAGCCTGGTGCACTAGGGGCGCCAAACAGTAGCTACACTATGTGAGCCTGCTGCTCGATCCTGATTGGAGGAGAATTCGCCACCACCTGGGGAACTTTTATTAGCTCCTCTGCTAACGTGGGGGAGGGGGAAACTCCATATATGGTTCCCACACCTTATAATAGAGCATTTTAACAGAAAAAAATATTTTTTGGGTGATATCTGACAAAAGTGAAATCACTTCCCCTACCTTTAATAGCCTGGTATCATTTAAGCATGTCTCTCCCCTCGCCCCCCTCCCTCATGGTCGCCCGCCTCCCCTCATGGCGCCCTAGACAACTGCCTTAGCCTGACCTCAGTCTGAATCATCATTTCGTTTCACTTCATTATTCAGACTGAAGTCCCTCTCCACCACAGCAGTTTCTAGGATGGGCGTGGTCAAAGTGGCAGTCTTAACAGTGATTGGTTCATGTGAACCCCTAAGACCCCTATAGACGACGTTGGGGTCGAAGTGATTGACAGGGCTGTTGGCCAATCAGGTGCTAGGATTTGATTTCCAATTAACCGGCACAAACAGCCCCAAAGGCAGGGAAGCCAGTCATTGAATCACAGGGAAAAAAATAAGGTAGTATTTTCTTTTAATGTTTTAGTTATTTGAGTATTTCAAGTGTTGATTTCTGTCTTCTAATTCATCTGCTCCTTTTGATATCTCTGAATGACATTCCTCTTGATTATTCTATCTATGAATCTATCTGATAAACAACAACACATTGATGAATGCAGAGCACACACGGAACTAATTGACATCAGATGAAGTCCAAAGAATTCAGAGATGCTTCTTGAAACCTAATTAAATCCTCAGGAGCTCCAGGATTTGTTTCCTGCTTTAATCTACAAAGTACTGTTTTCTTCAAAACGCCACGTTTTTTAATTATTGGTTCTAATTTGAATTGACATTATAAGCCTATTAGCATGGGTACTTTCCATGCTAGGCTGTCCTTAAATGGCAGCTGCAGGGAGAGTGCTGTTTTAGCTTGGATTATGTGAGTCTGAATGGTTTGTATTTGACTAATATATTAATACAGTTTGCTCTTTGTTTTGTGCAATGTGCTGCTCTGCTACCAAAAGGCACATTCGCAAAGTGTCGTAATACACTGCAAACACACACAAAACTAGATTTGAACAAACCCTCGTTTGACTTTATATGTTCATGAGCACCTTTAAGCTTAAAGCTCATATATGTTTCATGCTGAAAATAATAATTATTTTTTTTATTGTTTTTATGTTTTTATGTTTTTTCATTCTTTTAGTTAGATTAATTTTACTCTGAAGAGTTAAAATATCCATTATCTGAATCAGCCCAAATCTACACAACAAGAGAATGTATGGTTATTTTAAAATCCATCCTGGAATTGTGGACAAAAGCAGTGATGGAAGTTACTGGGAAAATGTAGTAAGCTACACTACTTGTTACTCTACAAGCTTCACGACAAAAGTAGCTTGCTACAACAACACTACATATACTGTATATTTAAACTTTATATACTTTATATAGTTTATTCATCAAGCTGACTATCTGTTTACCTTGTAGCGTTCCTACAGTATGGTTGCCATTTAATCCCATGTAATGTCTTCTTATGCGTCTCATGCATGGCCTAAATGGATACAACTCTCTGTTTGCTTCAGAAACTTCACAGCCAGCGTTTCAGGTGGGATTCATAATAAAATGCGCACCATTTCAGCTTCACTTCAGCTTTAAATTCACTCAATTGTGTCCGCGGTTGAGAGAGAAACTTTGTGTATTTCCAGGAGGCTGCGGAGCTTTAACACAGAACCTGTGCTGTCATGCTGCATTGGTTTGATCTGTGCATCACTTTGAAGATAACCTGTCCAAGCTGACATCTCACCCTTGATCCTCATCCATACTGGATGTTCATACTGTCAGAACGACCCAAACTCAGAGCTGCGTCTGGAACTCAGACACATCTGGAACTTAGAACCACTTAAAGGTGCACTGAAATGGAAATGGTTGGCGTTTTACTTGGAAGTTTCAGGCTGAATTTCCCTGAAATGTTCGTTCTGAAGTTTCTGAACCAATCAAGGCTCACATTCTTCCAGGCTATGGGATTTTTGGAGCCCCTGTTGTTATTTTCATTTGTAAACAAAAGTGAAGGAATCGAGTTGGGAGTTTTCCAAATCTCCCAAATCACTGAATGCTTCTTTAAACGTTTGGGTTGCCCTCATTTAGCCCTTATACTTTTGTGCAAAAAAATAAGCTTAGAATGGAATGATTAGGAATTATGAAAAACTCCTAGTTTGGCACATCCCATGTTCCTTCTTAAGGCATAATTAAAATCAGATTTGTTTTGGCTTCTAGGTATTTGATGCTACGCCAACTTTCGTTCCCTGTGTTTGCCACGTTCCACAATTTATATAATACTCTATTTTTAATGTGTTATTATTGGGCTGAAGCTACAAGGATCATACACTCAACTTGAGGCTGGAATATAGGCACTTTATTTCTCCTGATTGGTTGAAATTGGCCAGAAAAGGTATATTAAGTTTATTAAAAAGCCACAGCAAGACAAAGACATGCACCCCCACCTGTTACTGAACAGAACTTCTATTGCAGTGGTTTTCAAACAGTGGTCCGGGGACCACCAGTGGTCCTTGAGAGGGTTCCTGTTGGTCCCCAGCTAAATGATGGAAAGTTGTTTAACCAGATGAAACTCTTGAGAGTGTAAAATTAAGTGGTTTCCTGTTTACACTCTTTAGTTTTGGGTCTGGGGGCTAAAGTGTCATCAAATGGTGGTCCGTGGTTCAAATTCTGAATCAATAGAAGGCCCTGCTATCAAAATGGTTGAAAACCACTGATATACAGTAATGATTCATGTCAGAATATGGTGTTCAGTGCCATACCATTTTTAACAAATATGTTTATGCTCTGCTGTTTGAACCAGACAATTTCAATTACGTAACTAACATTTTCACATGAATGCAGTTGAGGAAAATAGGCTATAGTATTTAAAAATTGGAACCACCAAGTAAAGTTCAAATAAATACCTCAACATTGTACTTATAGGGTAGGCAGTTATTTTTGGCAGCGAGTAGTTGGGAATATAGTTGAAATGTAAGCAATTCACCATGAAAGTTCAGGGGGTGTTGTCTGATTTACCTTTTATCACTTTTTACATAAATAAAACACAGTTAATAAACACATCCTTCCACCACAAGCTATAGTCCCATAAACAATTACTGAATGAATGCAGCTATGACTGCGTTGTGAGGCGCTTTGATCTATGGCTCTGAATCTACCGTTCGTTGGCAGCTCATTTGCATCAATTCATAACGCATGTGTTAAGGCATTAATATAGTGTATACATTTTTGTAAAAAAGAAGTGTCCCTTTAAGTCAATGGTTTTCAACCAGTGGTCCCTGAGAGGATTCCAGGTGGTCCCCAGGTAAATGATGGAAAGTTGTTTAACCAGATGTAACTCTTGAGAGTGTAAACATGAAACCAAATGGACCCGCAAGGGTCCATTTGGTTTCATGTTTACACTAAAATATTCATCATGTAAATTAGGCCCAAGTCTCCACAACTAGAGGATGTAGAGATTAATGGCCATATTGATCTGTATATTTGACTGTTTTGTTTCCCAAATCCAGCCTGGAATTGTGGACAAAAAAACAAAATCTTTAGTTCTTGTGGGTCTGTGGGGCTAAAATGTCATCAAATGGTGGTCCTCAGTGGCTCAAATTCTTAATAAATAGTGGGCCCTGGTATAAAAAAAGGTTGAAAACCCCTGCTTTAAGTGAATGTACTTTGCTACTACACCACTAACAAACCCATCTGTGGAGCCGCCAACACGCACAGGTGCAGAACGTAGAACCTGACTCCGCATCATGCTCCAGCAACAGACCAAAAGTTTGCGCTCTCTCTCTCTCTCTCTCTCTGAAGTTAGATCTGTAGGTAGACGTGTGTAGCCTGGAACAGAAGACTACAGGCCCGCAGGTGTGACCCATTTCCCTGTCTATATACCCCCCGGAGGTCTGTCCTAGCTGCCCCATCCTGCTGCTTCATACACACCGTAGGAAGGAACATGCAGCGATAAGCGCAGAGCACAGCCTTCACAGCCCAGGGTCAGCCAAACTAATAAAACGTGTTTAATTCATATCCAGTGATATCATACTATAAATTTCTTTGAATGCCTTATTTGTTTGCATTCAGAGCTGGCTGGCTTTGTGTTGACTCCAAATGATACCGTGTAGATTGGTGTGACCGTGCGTTTGTGATTTTCCTTTGTTGTTTCATTTTTAGCGGCAGGGCCTTGGGGGACACATGTCTGTACAGTCAGTCAGTCAGTCAGTCAGTCAGTCAGTCAGTCAGTCAGTCAGAAGAGCGGCTCAGCTTTGATGACTGGAAATTGGACCAATGAGTTGAGCAGGTGGAACAGTGTTGCCAACTTGGCGCATTTGTCACTATATTTAGCTCTTTTTCAGACCCCCCTAGCGCCAAATTTAGTGGAAAACCCCTGGCGGAAAATCTGGTGCTTTTTTGCTGGTGAGTTGGGGCGAAATTGTTTGACAGGCGCCAGTGATAAAACCCTCATTTTTCACCATTTTTTCTCCTATGACAGTGGTTTTCAACCAGTGGTCCCCAGGCTAAATGATGGATGGTTGGGTAACCAGATGTAACTCTTTGAGAGCGTAAAAATGAAACCAAATGGACCCTTGCGGGTCCATTTGGTTTCATTTTTACACTCTCAAGAGTTAAAATATTCATCATGTGAATTATCCCCAAGTCTACACAACTAGAGAATGTTGAAGATTAATGGTCATTTAATGGTCATATTCCCTTCCAGGCGAGCATCTAGCGCATTCTAGTGCATTTTGGAAGTGCCACTGGTGCATTTTGCATTTTGGCAGTTGGCAACACTGAGGTGGAAGGCTTATGAGGTAATGATGCTGTTGCAGGCTGACTGACGTTGGGTTCTGGGGCTGGAAGACTCTCCCCTATGCGCCTTAGAACCTTAGAATAGACAGAGTTATATGCCATGGATGGGGCTCAGAGAATCCCAGTCACGTGGTTTAGTGATGTGGAAGACCCCATGTCTATACTGGAGTTGGAAATACGTTGTTTTTGACAAGAGCGTCACAAATAAGAGCTATTTTTATGGATGCATGTGTAACGCCCGGGATTCGAACCCAGGTCTCCCGCGTGAAAGTCCAACATCTTAACCACTAGACCAAGAGGACATCCCATTGGTCCGGGGGGCAGATACTAGACTTTGGAGGCCATCACGACAGAGGCTGTAGTCACCTGCTATACATGCAGAATGACAACCGGTTTAAAGAGGGAGTGCCGTGATTTTTGTATTTTTCCCAATGTTGTACATGTTTAAGAGGTGACAGTATGTAAATAGACCCCTTGGTGTGTTTTTTATGTGCAATGATGTCTTCCCTTTGTATTTAGGGTTTCTTCCTGAGGGCTGAACCTGAAATTTGCCAATGAAAAGAACTTCAATGTAGTGACATCATATGAAATTCGCACTCCATCTTTAAAGTATTTTAAACTAAAGTAAAGTCTTGGTGTATATCTCTTTGTAAAGTCTGTGTATGCTGTGCTATTATTAAAAAAAACAAAACAAAAAAAACAAAAAACAAAGGTAAAATAGAGGGTTTTAAAGTCATTAAAGCTGTCTACTGTCTACTTCCCAATAGCACCCAGATGCAGAATGCCGTGCATCGCAAAAATCCCATGGCACCTCTCACGTATTAGCAGGACAATATCAGGGTCAGTGTCCGATGGACACGTATTGGCTACTCTGATATGGATCTATGCCGTGTGTATTGAACTGCTGCTATCCTACCCTCTGGCACATGTATACCTCACCTCACCTCATATAGTAGGCGGTATGTTGTAGTTTTGTTTAGTTGTAGCTTTATATAGTTTTAGTATATAGTATATAGATGTATAGTTGCTAGTTGTAGTATATATGTCCTGTCTAGTCCTGTCTAGCTGTCTGTTAGCTTTCCACACTACTGCCACTTTATCACACTTGGTTGGTTTAGCACCTTCACCTCAACTTAGGTGTACAGTTTGCACTTTACTGGTCTGCTGCACTATTGTTTGTCTCGTCTATATTTGCTTTTCACTATTGTCTTATTGCACTGTCAATTGTCTTGACTATTGTCTTATTGCACTGTGGAAAATGGAAACGCTATTTCATCCCTGTATATATGTCCTAGCATACACTGGAGTGACAAATAAAAAACCTAGAACCTTGAACCTTGAAATGAGCAGGATCCCAGGTGGGGATCAGGACATGAAGCCCTCACGTATATAGTGGGGCAGAGGGGCAAATATCCACATCATGTGAGGGGCAGAAGGGCAAGCTGAGGGGTCACTGCGACCTCCATATGGCCCGTGTGTATAAATTATGTATACGGTCCGCTCAATAACGATACCAATACATCAATCAAAACGCAGGTTTTCCCTCCGTGACTGGTGTGCGCGTGTGTGTGTGTGTGTGTGTGTGTGTGTGTGTGTGTGTGTGTGTGTGCGTGTGCGTGTGTGTGTGTGTGTGTGTGTGTGTGTGTGTGAAATGAACGGTTGAATGTGATGCACGTGGATGAAGCACTTGGGAGAAATAAGGCATAAAAACACCATCATATTATTTGTTTTGTCACAATCGCCAGCACATATATTACAGAACACAGCTGTGGCGACGTCGCACGCAAACACATTTATTTTATTTAATAGAGGCAGAGTGCAGAACAATAGAAATATGAATATACAGTAGGTGAGGGAAAGGGCAAAATGTCTCATAATAATAATGAAGCCACAGTGGGAACGGAAAAATGTCACGTTTCATAATACAAGCAGGGCATATGTTAGAAGACATGGCATTAATAGGGCTTTTATTGTGGCACATTTAAAGGGGAATTCCACCCACTTTCAACATTTTTTTTTTCTGAGAGCGTACAAATGCAACCATTCCATTTGTACGCTCTCAGAAAAAAAGAAGCGTCTAAAGAAATCCATTAACATGTGAAAATACATCTTGATGACATCATCAAGATGTTTCACCATGTTAGTGGTTTTCTTCAGACCTCCATTTCTAGGAAACACAGAATGGGGGAACTTTTTTTATCATGTCCACCCAGCACCTCTAGGGTATACTAATGACATATTAGAGTGTTGAAAATGGGTGGAGTTCCCCTTTAACAACATACAGTAAGCTATTACTGTATGCTGCAAAATGACAAATAAAAAAGAGAGAGGTAAAACCAGGAAGGGCAAAATCAACTTGCGACCACAGTGGACGTCAGGTGCGGATTGGTTCCACGGGAATACTGGGACTTTTCCCAGTTAAGTGGCCTGTGGGGATTTATGTATTTACCGTATTGTCTGAATACAAGACGACTTGTTTATAAGACGACACTCATTTTTCAAGACCAATTTACAAAAAAAAGAACATTGAATGTCAAATAGTATAGCCCACGAATATAAGACTACTCCATTTTTGGAATATTTCCATTGGGAAAAAACAGTCTTATATTCAGGCCAATAGAGTATTTATTTTGGGGGGAAAAGTCGAGGGCAGGCCAGGTGTTTTTTTATGCCGCAAAAATAAATGATTTCCTAAATCAGACAGGCCAGCCAGAAGCCATACAGATACAATCATACCATACAGATACAATCATACAATCCATTTTCAATTCACAGAGTCACTCAGACACTACAGCAGGCTTCCTCAATAGGCGGCCCGCGGGCCATTTGCGGCCCCCGCGGCGCCCCCTAGTGGCCAGTGGAGGTATTTTCTAAAAACAAAACAAAAAACAAAACAAAAAAAAAACCAAAAAAAATAGAAAATACCTCCGTGGGCTGCCTATCCTTAATCATATTGCAGGCTGTCTGGCACTTTTGGAACCACATGTCCATTCCAGATCGTTTTTGTTCTCTCACATTTTGGAGGATTCCAAAATGTTGACCAGTAGAGGGCGCTAATGATCTGACTTTTCTGAACAACCAGGAGTTGATCATTTTCTATAGAAAGGTGGAAAGTCAACGTTGATAGTTGACGTTGCTCGTTGATGTTGATCAAAACAGTGCTGTAACAGGTGTATCAGGGCCCTAAAACACCTGACCCGATAGTAAAACACAATAGTAAAACGGTTGCCAGAAAGGCTATGCCGGTCAATAAGCAGGTCACTGGGTTTGCGACCATTAACTACTGTTTGGGACGCATTTACCATAGATGCGAGTCAGAGTACTGGACAGCTCCTGGTGCTGAACCCCCTCACAGCAGCTCACAGAGCATGTGGACAGCTCCTGGTGCTGAACCCCTCACAGCAGCTCACAGAGCATGTGGACAGCTCCTGGTGCTGAACCCCCTCACAGCAGCTCACAGAGCATGTGGACAGCTCCTGGTGCTGAACCCCTCACAGCAGCTCACAGAGCATGTGGACAGCTCCTGGTGCTGAACCCCCTCACAGCAGCTCACAGAGCATGTGGACAGCTCCTAGTGCTGAACCCCTCATATTTATATAGCGCCTTTATCCAAGGTGCTTTAGATTCAGTCACGCACGCCCGCACAGTTTTGGTGGTTTGGTGTCTTATCATGCGACCGATGCACCATCGGCCACGGCCGTCTGCCGCGGCTGCAAAATGATTTCTCCACCTCTCCGGGTAAAAGTGCATCTGCACACTGTGAGGTTTTAATGCCAGGCTCTGGGGAGCCACTCACAGCACATAAAGTGTAATTTGTCACATTCTGATGCAGATGGAGTGCTCTTAGTGAGGAACAGAAGGTTTCTAACACGCTTTTATGGTAAAACATCTTCATCAATACCAACGCTGAACAAGTGCAACAGTAACCACATGTTTTAGAAAAAAGTATCAATGCTGCAATGGGTTTTCAACAGGTCATCCGGGGACCACCCGTGGTTCTTGAGAGAGATCCAGGTGGTCCCCATGCAGGCTAGATGATGGAAAGTTGGTTAAACAGATGTACCGTATTTTCCGCACTATAAGGCGCACCGGATTATAAGGCGCACCTTTTAAAACTGTTTTCATATACAAGGCGCACTGGATTATAAGGCGCACCCTTTAGAACTGTTTTCATATAAAAGGCGCACTGGATTATAAGGCGCACTGTGGATTTTTGAGAAGATTAAAGGCTTTTAAGTGCGCTTTATAGTCCGGAAAATACGGTAACTCTTTGAGTTTGCGTAAAAATGAAACCAAATGGAGTCGCAAACGGACCATTTGGCAAATGCAGCTGGATCTCTGCTGAACCAAAAGTGAAAGTGTGAGTTGTTAACTCACTAGTGACATGGTGGAGACACAATATATAGCAAAAAAATGCATTTTGGAGCGATGTATATAGGTGAACTTGAACAACACCCCTTAGCCCCGTTATAAGCATATTTTGGGGAAAGGGAAACAGCCATAATTCTCCTTTAACTCTAAAAATAACACCTGGACCACTTTTTCACTTTTTTTTTTTTCAAACAAATTAACTGTAAATGAAGATGGAAAAAAAAAGTTGGTGTAAGGGAAACAGCCATAATTCTCCTTTAACTCTAAAAATAAACCAAATGAAATGAATAGTAATTTCTAAAAACAGATCACGCTAAATCAATGTAGATGGAGATGTATACATTTCAACATGATCAATCCTGTGCATGAAATGTGGAGAGATACTGTTTCACCATGGTCTTGAAGCCTTCCTTTGTATTTGCTTGAATTATATATGCTGGTAGTGAGTTCCACCCAACAATATCTCTACAAATGACTGTCCATTGTAGAGTAGAGGTCCGAGATTTTTGATAAATTAAACCTACCATCTAGCCTGGTCTAGCCCTCAATGATTTTGGCCTTGGGGGGCGGGGGTGTCGTGGGATCCACACGGCGGAAGAGCTGCGCTCTGATTTGATCTCACTAACGTGTCGTCATCTCCGGCCCCTCCCACGCCCGTCCACTGCTGTTCTACGTCACATCATTTAGAGCGACGCCCACCCCGGAAGGTTGACTCCGCCCTCAAGGCCACTCTCCAATGCGCGTTAGTCCAGGCTTTCCGTTTTCGCGCAAGGCGGACGAAAATGAAAGCCTGGGTGTCGAGGCTACCTACCATCTATCGCAGGTCTTGTTTAAAACTCATGACTGGAAGAATGTTTCAGTAAACCTTTATGAATTATTTTTGGTGATTGTGTGACTACGTATTATAACTTTACTAGGCCATAAGTAGACTTTTAACAGCCTGCTTCTACATATTTGTGTGTGTGCACTGCACTTGTGTGTTTCTGTGTGAGTGCGTGTGAATGTGCATGTGCCCGTGCTTGAGTACACACACACACACACACACACACACACACACACACACACACACACACACACACACACACACACACACACACACACACACACACGTGCTCACTATAGCATTCTTTTTCAGTGTCTTTTCTTTTGTTAAGCTGTCTCTCTCTGTTGAATTCCCTTTCTTTCTCTTTCGGGGTGTGTGTGTGTGTGTGTGTGTGTGTGTGTGTGTGTGTGTGTGTGTGTGTGTGTGTGTGTGTGTGTGTGTGTGTGTGTGTGTGTGTGTGTCTCAGAGGGTCCAATATGTGGCAGAGGGGATGAGATTACATTCTTCCGGCATTATGTCTGTACAGGGGCGGATATAACATTTCCCAATTGGGGGGGGGGGGGGGGGGGGGGGGGGGCAAGATATAATGGTATGGATGCGGCTTCATCGCGCGTGTCGCTTCGCGCCACGGGCGATGAAGCCGCACCCATACCATTTTCGGTTACAGGACTTTTATTAGGCAAGTAAAAGCATCAATAATAACATCAGTTGTTGTTGAAGTTGCAACAGACACGCAGCATGCATAAAGCTAAAGGTCTGACTCAGAGCGTTTTCTGTTTTCAATGATGAAATGCTGTTGGTTTAGTGGTGACACAGCTGTAGTTAGTTAGTAGCAGTAGTAGTGTTTCAAATCATTTTAAATATAAGCACTTCAATTTGAAATTTTGGTTGTTTGCATGACACTGCTTGGCAGGGCAGACTGGGCATTTAGGGGGGCATTGCCCCCCAATGCCCATGCCTAGATCCGCCCCTGGGTCTGCCTATAGCTGGACTCTGGAGCCTCAGAGAGATTAGAGAGCAGCCAAGGAGGCTCAGAAAGCCTAGATTAGACTGCTGGGTCCTTCTCTCTCTCTCTCTCTCTCTCTCTCTCTCTCTCTCTCTCTCTCCCTCTCTCTCTCCTCTCTCTCTCTCTCTCTCTCTCTCTCTCTCTCTCTCTCTCTCTCTCTCTCTCTCTCTCTCTCACTCTCTCTCTCTCTCTCTCACACCTCTCTCTGCAGACCTCCCAGTACGGCACGGAAAATAATATCACACCCCATCCAGCCGACCCGGACGATCAATAGTGATGTGCACGCGCACGCACGCACACACACACACACACACACACACACACACACACACACACACACACACACACACACACACACACACACACACACACACACACACGGCCTGGTTGGTACTTTAGGGATACGTTTTATGTTGATGCCAATCCTTTTGCTCAATCACCATGTTTAGTGTCTGCCTTAAGTATATACTTGTACAGGACAGCTTGTTTTTATGTGGTGTCATAAGTGCTTTTTATACCCCTGCCTTGCCGCCACTCATGGACAATAAAATCACACGGCCTCAGCTGACAGATCAATAGTGACAACACATATCACACATGCATGTGCGGGCGTGCGACAGTGAAGTGTGCATCCAGTACATGGGGCAGGTAATGGCATGTGCACGGTTTTCCAGGGGCGGATCTAGGCATGGGAATGGGGGGTGCAATGCCCCGCCAAATGCCCTGACTTCCCCACCAACCAAACAAACCAAGCAAAACAACCCAAGATATTTCAAATTAAAGTGCTAATAATTAAAATGATTTGAAACACTACCACTGCTAGTTACAAAATACAGCTCTGGCGCCACTAAACCAACAGCATTTCATCATTGAAAACAGAAAACTCTCTGAGTCAGACCTTTAGCTTTATGCATGCTGCGTGTCTGTTGCAATGTCAACAACAAACTGGTGTTATTATTGATGCTTTACTTGACTAATAAAAGTCCTGTAACTGCTATGGGTGCGGCTTCATGGTATGGAAGCTGCACCCATACTATTTTCTCCTGCCCCCCCAATTGGGAAATGTTACATCCACCCCTGGCGGTTCCCCTACAGGCATCTCCACGTGTCGTTCTAGTCGGCGGGACGCGGATATGGATTCAACAAATGTGAAATAATAGTTCCCACAAAGACATAAATCACAATGTTGGGGAGAGATAGTCGATGGATTTACCGGTCCAACTTCCCCGGCCAGGACATTTGTCTCAGTCTCACCCGTCCAGTTGTTCGCAAGAACAAGGAGAGGAGAGGCCAGTGGCGGCTGGTGACTTTTTCTTTAGGGGGGGCGCTATAAAAAAATAATAATAATAATAATGATGATAATAATGATGATAATATAATAATATCATCACATTCAATGGAAGCAAAGCAATGAGTTGGTGTGAATGGATGCTGTCAGCCAATCTTTACCAGCTCTTTGAAAAGGTCCTGGGCCTCCTGGGTAGGCTACTGGTGTAGGATACTCTCTTCCTCTGTCCTTGGATTTTTGTGTGATGATTACATTTATCTGGTTCCAGCTCTTTAGTTTAAAAAAAAAAAAAAAAAAAATCCTGCAGTGTTTTGCTTTCAATTGGTGTTTTCTGCATTGCTTTATAGTTATCTTATAATATCTTTGTCTTGTTATTCCATTATCAAAATTAATTCAACTACTGTATATTCCTCCCTTTACCTGGCTCTGTGTCTCTTCATTCATGTCTGTGGTGGAGTTGTGTTCAACTCTATGTAAAACTGTGTTGTGTGCTGCCCTCAAGTGGTTTGGTCGCGCACATTTTGCGACCGGGATCGCTCCTACCGCTTGCATTGAAGTCAATAGGACCGCAATGCATTGCCCTTCAGTGCAGAGCTCAATGCCTAAAGACGAATGCGAACCAACACGTGAGACTCAGTAACCTATCAGCAACGTTGTACAACGTAAACAACTTTTGACATTTCATGGCAGTATATTACAACTTTTAATCACTTTGTGGTTAGAGTGGGCTTTAGTTACTTATATTATATACAATTTGCCATGATGGACTGCTCATTTAAAGAAAATGACAAGCTGCAGATTTCATTTCTCCGTCATTCATGAGGTAGGCTATTGCATGGTGGTGCGGCGCACATGCGCCCCTATTCACCGGCCGCCACTGGGAGAGGCATGCAGGCGCAGACACGTGCATGCCAGAGCCGGATCTAGGCATGGGCATGGGGTGGAGCAATGTCCCCTAAATGTCCTGACTGCCCTACCATACATGATGGAATGCAAAACAACCCACATTTCAAAGATATTTCAAATTCAAGTGCTTATATCTAAAATGATTTGAAACACTAAACTACTGCTACTAACTACAATTGTGTACAGGCTTTGCCCTACAGAGAAGACCTGATTTGCTGCCATGCAGCCAATGAGAAGACTTATACACCATACCTGGCTACACCTAGAGTACTACAGGTATAATTAGGGAGAGTGGCGACACGCTTTGATCTCGTGTCTCTCACTTCGCGCCTGCACTGGAGTTTTCAATGCAAGTGGATGGGCGAGAGTGGATTGTTTGGAACTGTATTAGTTGGGCTAGTTCCAAACATATGCTTTTCAGCCAATAGCCGTCGTAACTTGTGCTTTTCACCCAACAGCCATCGTAACTACTAAATCGGAGTTACGTCCAGCTGCAGACCTAGCCTAGGAGTGGACGTGCCTCACAGTTGATGTGATGACGTCACATCAACCCACAGGCCCCTGTTGTTGTAGGCCTAAGGCCATGCTCTGCAGTCCGAGACGTAAAATCCTAGCCCCCTCCAACCGTAACCCTAATCCTAAATGCCCGACCCTCAACCTAACCTGGTTGAGCTTCTGGGATTTAGGCTTATAGGGTTACGGTTGGAGGGGTCTAGGGTTTTGCTACAAACATTGCTACACCCTTCTCTAAACCTACCCCTAAACCTAACCGCAAGCTAAGATGGTGCTGATAAGCAGCCTACTGGGAATTATCGCTTGATAACGGTAGAAGCGGGTGGGACATGGCAACAGCCAACAGCGTGTGACGTCATCACATCAACTGTGAGGCACGTCCACTCCTGGGCTAGGTCTGCAGCTGGAGCCTTTTGGTAACGTTTGCTTTTCAGCCAATAGCCATCGTCACGTCTGCTTTCCAGCCAATAGCCATCGTCACGTGTGCTTTCCAGCCAATAGCCATCGTCACGTGTGCTTTCCAGCCAATAGCCATCGTCACGTCTGCTTTCCAGCCAATAGCCATCGTCACGTCTGCTTTCCAGCCAATAGCCATCGTCACGTCTGCTTTCCAGCCAATAGCCATCGTCACGTCTGCTTTCCAGCCAATAGCCATCGTCACGTCTGCTTTCCAGCCAATAGCCATCGTCACGTCTGCTTTTCCAGCCAATAGCCATCGTCACGTGTGCTTTTCCAGCCAATAGCCATCGTCACGTGTGCTTTTCCAGCCAATAGCCATCGTCACGTGTGCTTTTCCAGCCAATAGCCATCGTCACGTGTGCTTTTCCAGCCAATAGCCATCGTCACGTGTGCTTTTCCAGCCAATAGCCATCGTCACGTGTGCTTTTCCAGCCAATAGCCATCGTCACGTGTGCTTTTCCAGCCAATAGCCATCGTCACGTGAGCTTTTCAGCCAATAGCCGTCTCTGTTCAGGTGTAGCATTGGGAGTCAACGGGAGTGTCGCTACTCGCCCTATTTGTAGTACTCTACTCACCTGGCTACACACTACAGTAGCCAATAATAATAACACGGTATCGCAGTTTACCCCGACAACAGCAACGACAACCCAAACTGCAGGGGATGCGACAGCGACGACGACGGAGTGTATTGTATTATTTATTATTATAATAAATGATTCAGTGCGGAGGAAATGTTTTAATGAACGTGACAACGAGCCTGCTGAGGAGACCGCTGTGACACAGAACACACACACACACACACACACACACACACACACACACACACACACACACACACACACACACACACACACACACACACACACACACACAGGAGGGCGCTGCATGTGTGACAGAGCGACGGTGGAGAGAAGAGAGGCGAGATGAGTCAAAGGAGTGGAGGAAGATAATTGGCTTCAAACAGGTCTGGTGTGCGCGTACACACGCGCACACACACATACATACACACACATGCCCGAGCGCACCGCGCGCGTGCATGCTTACACACATTCACAATTTCTAAATCCCCCTTGGAACACTACAGGCATCTCATTAGAATAATGCACTGCTCACAGAGGGAGAACAGAGAACAGAGCACCTCTACTGGTACTGTACTATAGTGGGCAATGGAGAGAGAG